>JAAWXA010000008.1:20386426-20487141 GCA_038090715.1 Florisuga fusca
CACGTCCACACGCTATTGTGTCCCGTGGTGTTTACAGAGCTTAAAAACTGCCTAAGCCCCGCAAGGCCACGGGGCACAATAGCGTGTGGACGTGGTGACACCGGCCGTCCCCACACCACCTTGGAAGACAGAGGGCCCTGCCACCCACCGCCAGCACCGGGATTAATTATGATAATGTAGTTCTTTCCCCCTTTGTCACCCTAATGAATGGGCCCCTTTAGGATTTTAAGGCCTTTGTTTGGTGCCTCTTTACTGCGGTATTGTAGGATGGGGACTAGCAGGTGGCAGGTCCCCAAACAGCCCCTTTTGTCTCCTTTGGGGGCTGTTTTGTGGTGGGGTTGGGGAGGGGGATGTGAGGATGCAGGGAAGGGGGGGGAGCTGCAAGGGGGCTTCTGGACAGAACCGAAGCACTCACCCCATGGCAGTGGGGCCACAGTCCCCATGCCATTCACCGTGGCATCAGGGACCACTGGTCCCAGCCATGCCCCAAGCCACTTGCGCACTGGCCTGCTTGGTGGGCAGATGCTGGGAGCCACTGTCTGAGCTCCTGCCTTGATCTTTTACTGCCTGGGCAAATCAATTACCCAGCAGAAAAGTCCCTAAATCCCACCATAACACCCGTTTAGCAGCCACCGTGGCGCTCGCCAGGCCCTGGGCAAACCTCACCCGCTGCCAGCACGAAGTTGGGAGCGATTTGCTGTTGGGAGGGTGGGTGATTGCTGTGGGGGAAGGTCAGGCCGTGGCCACAGCTGCACAGCATTTTCCCCAGAAGGTAGATGGGGACCTCCTGGGTGTCCTGGATGTCTCAGATTCTCCTGAGCCCCCCACAACTCCCCACCCTTCTCCACCAGCCTGTCCCCATCCACATACCCCAGGCTCAGGAGCAGCTGGGGATGTGCCAGTGCTGGGGACAGCACTGGGGACTGAGGGTGGACAGACGAAGCGGCACAGAGACACAGGGAGTGGGGAATAGGCAGTGCATGGAGGCATTTCATGGTGCCATTGGCCGTGCTCAGCAACTGTTGTGCACCAACACGGTGGTGATGATAGAAACTTGCTCCCTCCCCTGCAGCCACACAGGGCTATCTTTAATACCATGGGGACAACACCAGCACAGGGACAACATTAACACAGGGCCAAGGGACCTGGGAATATTTGACATCCCCCGGATTGCAGGCTGGGCTGGGAGATGCCTTCAGGACACGTAGAAGCACTGGTGACTCAGGATTGTTCTGCTTGGCAGCATCACCAGGTGCCTGGCACTGGGGTTCCCTATGCCCCATGGTACTTTCCCAAGGGCACCGGGGACTCCCTGGCTGCACAGGACAGAGGGGTTCCATGGGGAGAGGGCAGATCCTGGCCAGGCAGTGCCGGGGGCTGCAAACCGGTGAGCAGCGGGGTGGTAAAACGGTGACAAGTAATTGGTGTCCTGGCCAGTCCTTTCATGCTGACGCCGTTTTATGGGTGAGGAAATTGCTTGTGAGTCAGGAACACAGGAGACAAATTTAGGAAGTGCTCTCTGAATGTGCTGGGGTCAGGCGCCGAGGCCGAGCGCTTGAAACCTGGGTGGCCTCGGCGCTTGCTCTGCACCCCCCAACCCCCCCTGCTCCCGGCTCCTCGGCATGGGAAAGCAGACCTTTTATCTTATCACTGCTCTTCCGCTGCCCCAGCCTCCCCCGCACAGCCCCCTCCAGCACAACCACTCATGCCCGCAGACACAATGCACGGCATCAACCAGCCCTGCATCCGCGACCCTCCGGGAGCACCCAGCATGGGAGACTGCTCCCATCCACCTCCATCCACCCACCTGCCTGCCAGGGGGGTCTGGGTCCCCCAGATTGACCCATGTCCACTCACTTCACAGCACCTTGTTGGTCCTTGGGAACCAGCCCTGGCACAAGCTGCTGCAGCCCCAGCAGCAGATTAACACTGGTGCACAGGCATCTGTATGCCATGGAGTGAGCAGTGCCCACGGCCAGACCCCATCCTCGCTGGCAGAGGCACTGGGGCAGGCAGAACTCCTGCACCTCACACCTCCTCTCTCCCCACCCTGGCTTTCCCTTCATCCACTCAGGTAGCAGGTTCTCCCTTTTGTTCATTTGCTATGCTTTTAATTGGAGGAAAGGCCATGGCCCCATTAATACCCACCCAAATGCAGGCGATGGCTACCTTAAGCATGCAGCCCCCTTCCCCGGCCACCACAGAGCACACAGCATCAGGCAGTTTGGATGTATTTTTCTTGATTGCTGGCCAAGCGCTCTCTCCTGCAAAGCAGCATGTTTCTCATTTTCTATACGTTTAACTCCAAATTAATTTGTAAGTGATCTAGGTTTCTTGTTCCCCAAAAGATACCTAATAGAGGGGGGGAGCTCCTGCCAACCGAAACGTCTCAGCGGGGTAAGGGAAAAGCAGGAAAAAGAAACCCAGGAACTGTGACCCCTGGTGGGTATTTAACAAGGTGTCAGGGCGAGGGATTTTTGGAGCGGGATAAGTGGATGTGACACCAGCCCTGCGGGTCGGGATGGGGCGCGAGGATGCTCCTGCTGTGGCAGTGGCTGCTGCTGCCAGGGATCATCCTGACCCGGCCCTTGTGGGGAGTGAGGAGCTCAGCCCATCACTGCTTGCATTGGTGGGGTGCTGTGAGCCCTGGGGAGGCAAGGAAAACTTCAGGAAGAGGAGATGCTTGGCGATGGGGCAAGTCATCCCCAGCACCAGCCGCCGGTGATGCCCTCGTGGGGGGATGGAGGGAGCGCACTTGTGCCCGGCGATGGCCGTCAAAAGCGTTGGTGCCTGCAGGGAGGCCCCACGGGGTGGGGGTCCCCCGGGGTGCCGGGATGCAGGAGGGGGCTGGTGAGCCCGCCGGGCGCCTCTGCCGCATGGGAAGCGGGCACGGTTTAATTGGGCGGGCGGCCGTTCGGCGGGGCCGGCTGCTGGCAGGAGGACACAAGCTCTTTTGTCTCCTCTCTCGCTCCCGGCACCGGCTGGGGCTGGCAGGGCCTGGAGCGGTTCAGCCACCGAGAGCCGAGCTCGCCACCGGGGCAAGCAGCCAAACCCACCCCGGCTCCTCGGGCTGTCACAGGCCTTCACTGCACGCGAGGAAGTGCCCAGGTGGCCAGCGAGGCTTCCTGGCTGATCGAGGGTTAGGAAAGTTTTGGCAATCTCCGGCAAAGAGCCTCCCCTGCCCCTTCCTTGCCAGGAGAGCTGTCGGGAGCAGGTGAGACCCCTGCCCTCCCCATGGCTCCCTGGGGGGCTGCCTGTGCATGGCTGGGGGCCCAGGGCAGCAGGAGCGTGAAAGCACCTGGGCTTTCACTGCCCAAAGGAAGATCTGCAAGGAGACGCCAAGGAGGAGCAGACACTGATTTTGGATCTTGGTTCCTCTTACATCCCCTTATCCCTCAGCTCTGCTCAGATCCCCCTGCAGTACCAGGTCACCATCCTGTGCATCTCCTGCTTCCCTGGCCCCCCCTGAGCGTGGTGGCTCTCCAACCTCTCAGGTAGTATCTGTGAAGTGGACATTGGCAGGTTCTCTGGTGCCAGCTGGGGAAGAAGGGTCTGATTCCCCCTCCCACATGCATCCTTTGCCTGTCTGGTCTCCCACGGCAGGACAGTGAGGAGCCCAGGAGCCACCTCTCCTAGACCTCCCTCTCCTTGTACAGAACAGGCACTACAAACATAGGAAAGGACATCATGGTGGGAGCAGAAGCCATTCCTAGGTGATGGGAAGGTGACCTGGCCACCACCCAGAGGGAATTGTCTGTCCTTGCCCGGCAGCCCCAGCCTCTGGTGCAGGGGAAGCAGAGCCAGGGTCCCCGGGTGTGTTGAAGCCAACTGTGGATCAGCCATGGCCGCAAACAGAGTGCAGCCACATGCCCTCTTCCCAGCATCCAGCACCAACCACCCCCTTTGCAGAAAGGCCCGACTAGGGAGGAGATGCTGGTGTTGCTCAACAACCCTGTGAGGGCACAGGCCCCGGTGGCTTCCCAGCTCTGCTGGGAATGGCTGGGAGATGTGGCTGAGATTTGAACTGAAGAGCAGAGCAGGCACTGTCAGGGTAACAAGGGACCTCTCAGAGGTGGGACAGCCTGGCCAGGTTTGGCTCCACAAGACTCCCAGCCCATCGCTGGCGTATTCGTGGCTTTCCTTGCCCAAAGCGGGATGCTCAGGGGGAATCCCAATGCTGGGGTGAAAATCAGAGGGAAGGGGCTGCAGGACCTTTCCTTGCTGGCCATTTCAAATGTTCCCATCACAGCCACCAGCACCACCAGTCAGTTGTTCCTCATCATTCTTCCAGCTCTACCAGCACCAGCAGGCAGCTGTGTCCTGGATGCAGGTGTTAGTCCTGGGGATGGCAGCCCACAGTCCCGGGGGACAGTGGTTGTGCCTTCCCTGCCTGGGGTGACCCACATCCTGCCATGGGGTTAAACTCCCCAGGGAAAGGAGGGAGGAAGATAGGAAAAACAATCACAAGAATTTGTTTCATGCTGCCTGGATCCCTCCCCGCACGCAGCAGTGTTTTTGGACGGCCAATTTATAATCAGCAGTGTGGAATGTTGTAAATTAAATATTTTTAAACAACTTTGCTCTCTCTCTGGTTAAACATTTCAGAGATTGCTCTTTCTTGTCTGTCTCTTGCTGGGTGGTCCCTCCATTCGCCCGTACATCTTCCTCAAACACAATTAACCATTTAGATGTTGCACAAAGGAATAGCTTATGCATACAACACCAGTCGCTCGCTGCTCTGGCGCTGGGGGAGGGAGGCAAATAAGAAGGCAGCTTCTTTTATTTTCTACTAAAAACAAAAACAAGAAAATCCCTTTTTCCTTCCCAAACGATCCCATTTTTCCTTGAATTGTAAAGGCACCGATCCAAGCTCATCAGCTGTCTTGGTGCTTAGTCCAACTACCCCCTTGCATCCCCCCTCCTCTGAAATTCAACATTAGCATTTTAAAAGCCTTAAACATACAAGTTTATTTAGACTCAAGATCTCCCAAGCTCTTGCTTTCCATATTTATATACACACGTATTTTAACATATATAAAATGTCTGTCTATAGTGCCTGGAAGGAAGTTCTCGTCTGCCGGCCCGTCTGGGAGGCACAGGAGCGGCTGTGGACCTTGGCTCCCAGGGGATGGAGTGAAAACCGACAGGATCCAGAAATCAGTTGCCCCGCTGAGAATTGAGTGAGTCTCTGTGGGCCAGCAGCTGCTGAGGTGCTGGGGGGTTTGCTGGGCCCCGAAAGGGGAACCTCCACATCTGCAAATTAACCTTAGAGGTTGCCCAGTAAGAAGGGGTCTGTGCCCTGTGCTTCCCCCAAGGCACCAGAGGGGCTGGGCAGGTAATGACAAGACTCAGCCCCAGTGGCCTGCCGCAGTCTTTCGTCCTTTAAAACAGGTGGAGAAAGGCTACAGGAACGGCCACATGTGACAGGAAGGTGACACTGTTGCTGCTGGTGCAGGTGATTCCCCTGTGAACCCCACCTGGAGCTTGATACAGCCCTGCCACTTGAAAGACATCAGGGCAGGGACCAGAGTAGCTACTGTCTCTCACTGCAGCTTTGGGCCAGCATGAAGGCAGCCAGGCACCTCCTGAACACAATGGTGTTCACCAGACCTGCAGGGTATTTCAGAGAAAATTCTGGTCTCCCAGGACAAGAAGGTCCCATCAGCAAACTCCAAAAAATGGGCAGGCCACAGTGAAGACAGCTGTTTGCAGGCAGAGGAAGGACAGTGGAGTGCAGAAGCCAGCAAGGAAGCCAACACAGCTCTGCAACATAAACCTTGGAGACAGAAGGCAATAAAAGACTGGTGAGTCCTTGTGATGTCCAGCTTCAGGAGAGTCCTACTGCTAGGGCTGCACTCACAGCACCAACTCAACAGGTGAAGGGGGAGCCAGACCTGTGGCCACATGACCACTGAGCTGGGTGCTCCTCTCCCCTTCTTGCCCACAAGCCAAAAAAGTGTCCCACAAGTCAGATCAAAGCCTGGAGCAAAGAAGGTTTTGTGTTCCTTTGAACACTGCTGGGATGAGAAGCCCACTGTCCCAGGGAATGGCTGACCACTTGCTTCCCCCTTGCATGGCTCCATGCCATGGTTGCTAAGAAGATGGGAACCATCCTCTCTGGTTTGACTGCAGAAAAGCTCAGGCGATCTGCTGTTTCCTTAAAGATCACAACAGTCATCTACAAAAGCTGACACCAAGGCCTTGCTACAAAGCTGCTGTCACTGGTGCCCACCTCTCACAGGAGCCCATGTCACAGTGTGCTAAGGCAAGGACTTAGCACATGGGCAAAGGACTCATTGGAAGAAGTATAGGCCAGGTGTACACACACACTGCTGCTGGGCTTTGCCCCCACACCAACCTGCTGCCATGGTCACAGGAAAAGCCTTTTAGGATCTGCTGGCAGGACACCACTCAGTGAAACCCCAGGAGCTGGAGGTGCTGATGGCTGGGGACCTCCCTGGGCTTTACTTGCATGCAGATGCAGCATGTGACATGCCACTTACAAGAACCTTCTCACATCAACCTCAGCTGTACATCTGCCAAGAGAGTGTTCAGGAGAAGCCTGTCCAGAATGCACCAGCACCTGCAGAGCTGGAAAATTCCATGTTTTCAGAGATAGGTTACCTATGAAGTGCTGCCTTGGTGCAGCCATGGGCATGCACCATGATGGGCACAGGATGTAATGCTCAGCTGCCTAGGTGTGACAGCAGCAAGACTTCCTTGCTGAGGTGACACATTCCTCAAAGCTGGTGAGCAGCCTGTACCAGTACCACCTTCCCAAAGTCTGTAAGACCAAACAGTTGCATCCAAAATTACCTGGGAATAGAAATTCCTGTTCCTCAGTCACCTCTCTTATTTTCGCAAAGACTGTAACGTTTTACCACTTTGAAAAGTTGCCTGACTCAACCTATCATCTGCTCACCTGATGACAGTGGCATGGAGACCAGGTTAGATGAAGAAGGGTTAACCTCCCAGTGCCTGCTTTAGGATTCCTGAAGGCCCTATTATCCTGAATTATTTTTCATAATTACTGCCACACACGTAGACTACATCAAGAGTGAATCTTCACTTTGATAATTTGTGCTGTGAAATCTCACTTTGGGATCTACTTTTATCTCACACCAAACACCTGCAGGTCGTAAAAGGCAAAAAGGGAAAGAAAACGCCTCAAATCCCAGCCAGGTTTTCAAGTGTCAGAGAACAACACTAAATTAATGCTAACTTCTAACCACACGGTAAAGAGCCCCCCACCCTCTTCTTAAATTAGCTAAACAAAAGGACTGAGACTATACCGTATAATTAAGGCACAAGGAGGTAAAGCTGTAGCTGTTCAGTAAGCGGATGTGGACCTTTCAGAAGCTAAGATGTATCCTCAAAACAGAGAGGGAGAATGCTTTGTGTTTAAGCATAAGGACAGGGAATCAAAGTCCCTGCAGACCTCTCTGGGCTTTGCCACAGCCTTCTAGTAAAATGCAAAGCCAGGTAATTACACTCCACTCTGCTTCTGTTGCTACACACCCAAAATGGATGCCTCGCTCCCTTGCCGCACACAGAGACAAGAACTCTCTTTAATTAACCTTTGTAAAGCCTCTGCTATCCATGGATGAAAAAGGCTTCTTACCTTAGGAACATGTTTGCGCACATACACAAGGCAAAACCGCCAGCACAAAGGCAAAGCTGAACTGCAGAGCATTTCTTCCTTCTGCAGCTTGTCAAAGGCCATGAAGCTCATCCTTACCCACACTTTCCATTCCCATCTGGTCCCTCAGAGGAGGTGTTTTGTTTATGAATCTCAGGGAATGCCTGGATTATAATCTCTCTTCTGTCAAAATAGCTAGGAAATGGTAATTTTCCTGGGGAAGCACCAGTGTGCATGAAACACCCATTTAACATTTATCACTTCAGTTAATGAAATATCTACCCAGCCGGCTGCTTGTAAGCACCTCTGGTGTCAAACTGCTGGGGCAGATAAATGTCCTGTTGAATCCTACTGGATTATAATAAACAACTTCTAGGTAGTAACTTGTGTTCAATTTATAACCTTTAAAGAGCAGCTTGCATTTCAATCCCATCCAGGTGCTTTACAATCCTGGCACAACCCCTGACCACAAGGCTGTGCGTTTCACATTAGCCTGCTCGACTCATCTCACAGATGTAGGTACAGTCATCCACAGGTCACAGAGATGTGGGGAGGGATCTCTCATCTGGGATTAGTAACAGCGGAACTGACAAGCAAAAGAACCATCAAAATAAGGCAGCAAGTACCCACTGCTTACACCCCCCCTTTCCCTCCATGCTCCACCATCCCTCCAGCCCTCTCACATACTTGCTCTTGGGCAGGATTTCAAAGTAACAAACTAAATTCAGCCCTGATGGAAATGGGTGCCAAACTCCAACTGCATTACAGAAGAGAAGTGCAGCTTAAAACACTTCTGTGCTATGGGGCAATATCATGAGAGGGAGAGGAGGAGGCTGGTGAAGCCATCGGGCTGCAAAGAGCAACCCACGTTACTGCTGTGTTTTGCTGCCCGCCTGCTGAGTTGATGAGATGCACAAGCAGCATCCCCAGCAGATTCTCACAGACTTGAGGATGGCGGTGAGGACTGCAGGGACGTGGTTTACATCACAGGGAGGGCGGCTAAGTCATTCTTTGGAGTGGGCACAGTCTGTGTGGTCCCTGCTCTCCCTTCTGCTGGAAAAGTACAGTGCGTTCACCGGGCGCGGAGGAACCGATATTACCCGGCACAAACCCGCGTGCATCCCAATGAGGGGGGAGGGGGGAGGGACACACCGCTCTGTAAATACTTCTTTATTAAGACATAAATATAAAGCTGAGCAGGAAAGGAGCAATGACAGGGTAAACCGTGCCAGTACTGATCTGTATGGATGATCTTACGATGTTTGAACATCTGGTTCTGCTGCTGGCTTCCATAAAATCATCTTTAAAACCTACTCGGGTTATATCTCCATCAGCTGTTCGGTGCCCACAATGACTTCATTAACATGTTTGGCTGAAAAGAGAGAGGGAGAAAAAGAAGAGGAGTTGAGTTTTGCAGCAGTGCTTCAGACCTTGCATTTTGCAGATCTGCAACTTTAAAAGAAATGAGAAAAGCAGATTCTGGGGAACTCAAGGACAGATTCGCTGCCTTTCTTTGCACTCCAGCATCTCTCTGACAGTATCCCACACACATGGCAAAAGCCTAAACAACTGACTAAACATCAGGAGGTTTCTCTAATGAGAGTTTTCATGTGTATGTGTCACCACTAAACAAGAGAGGCCCGACGGAAGTCACAGCTGCTGTTGACAGGTGTACACCTAGGCTGAGGCAAAGGACCATCAACACCAACATAGAGACTGGACATAAAATTAAAGATCAGTAATCCACCTTGACCCTAAGAGCGCTGTGGACACTGGGGGGGCATCACCAAGGCAGCAATCCCAACTCAATCCTGGCAGCTTAAAAAGGAGGGGCTCTTTGTTTTAATTTAAACCTGACTTCTCCCTCCTGGACTGAGCTCTGGATGGAGCCTCTCCAAAAGTTATCTCAGGCTAATGATGGACAGCCCACCTCAGGCTCCATGGTGCAAGTTTGCTGGAGGTACAATTTCTACAAGGTCACTCCTTTGCCTGTTCCCAGAAGCTCTGCACAACCTCATTGGACACATTAATGTGCCAGTCCCTGCCCCAGCACTGTTAATGCACTGTACTGAAAGAGCCTTCCCTTTAAAATGCAAAAGCAGCTTGTCAGGGAAGGACTGCAAATAAGGGATCTAAAATAATAAAAACATGCAACTGAAAGCCCAGTGCCTAAAAACCCCAAGCATGTGGTCTCAGAGTGTGACACAATACCCTGTGTGCTCAAAGTGGGTGTCCTCAGAGCACCGTGGGGGGAGGTGGTGAATCTAAATTGCTCTCTGGGAGCTGGATACCTATTCAGGTGGAGCTCAGGTGGTTTGACCCATGCCCCTAGGCTTTCCATCTGCCTTTCTGTGCATTAGGAATAATGATCAGCTCTGGAGCCTGGGATAAAGCATCAAGGCCCGTGAGGTGCTGGGATGCACTGATGGAGGCTGCGTTGTCTCCAACACCTCAACACAGCAGTGGGGGTGGATAGCCAAGGATGATGGAAATAATGTGTTTCATTTACCCACTTAAAACTCCTCCCCTCAGGGGAGTGGATTTTGTAAGACTGCTACAAAATAACAAACATGCCACCTTGGGCTAAATGAAGCTATTTCTGGCAATCCCCAACTGGCTGGGACAACAAAGATGCTCTTTTTGTTTAAAGTTCAAGACATTACCTTTGTACTATGCAAACCATTGCTCTGGAAAAAGATAATTTCCCACTTCAACCCCAATCTTGCAATCACATGGATATTGCTGTCTCCTCATCCTAAGGGAAAGTGTGGGGTTAGCCTCACGACCACCTTTCAGAAACTCTTTGTGAAGACAAAAATAAGGATATCAAGGAGCTGCTTCTCACCTTCAGCATCAAATTGAGTAATTTAGTTCTTTGCTCAAAGCATTTGGTGACAACTAGTAATTAATGCTGGAACTTCATGGTAACAATCTTGGAGTTTAAAGTTGGAACATGGAGTCCAATCTCCATCTCTTTGGGCAGGACAAGCAGAGGTGGATGCAGTGCTCAGGAAAATGAGGGACTGACTGCACAAGTGCCAGGTGCAAGCATGATGTAGGTAGCACCACACAACCTCTCCAGCACAGCTCTGCCAATAGCCCCAAGTCCAGCCTTCAGCGCCTCTCTCCTCCCCTCCTGGACCCCACACAGCTTTGCCAAGGTACCTCAAATCCAACCTGCAGCACTTCTTGCTATAACATTCCTCACCCCCAACAACTTTCCCAATATATCTCAAACAGGCCCTGTAGCAACTCCTGTGACTCCATTCCTGAACCTCCTCCAAGCAGACTACCTATCATGTTGATTTCTGTGATGTGAATAAGACCCTGGCTACCATCCAGCAAGAGTAATTACGTTATGCCTCTGCAGATTAAACATGCCTTCATCTAGGCTTATAAAGAGCCATGTAAATTTACAGTTCTATATATAGATTATCTGTAGCAATACTTTTCAATAAGGAACTTCTTGTTCAAGACAGCATCCTGCACTCTCCTAAACATGCAGAGCTGGGATGGGTCCTGTCACATATTTTGTTGCAGAGGTGGTACCAGCTATGTGTATTTTGCACTGACACGCTTATAGCCATCTTATGGTATCTTGCATTTTACACCTGATAAATTAAAAATGCTTTTCAAGAGTGGGTGAATAAGAACGTTCCTATTTTACTGAGGCAGCAAGAAGTTTAGGGAGCCTGAGTATCCAAAGATAGGTGGGAAATGAGAACACCCATTCCCCCATCTCCAATTCCTTTGCCTGGTTTGTCCCCTTCTTGATCCGTGTGGCCCAGATTCCCTAAAGTGGGCACACACAGGCTGCTTGGTGACTGCTACCTCAGAGGCTCAAATGAAATCACCCAACTCATTTCTTCTGGTACAGGCTAAAAGAAAACACATGAATGTGCCTGCCTCAAATCCTCGAGAAAGTTTTTAAGCAATAAAAGGAATGGTTTTGCTAGAAACAAAGCCTGATTCCGAACCCGCAGGGGATGGGATAGGCAGATAAGGATTCACCCTGCTTCCCTCCTCTCTTCCCAAAGCCCTCCTTATGGAGGAAAGGGAATTCAGACTCCACTGTGTGTGCCAGACTGCCGAGCTGTGGATAGCGTTTCATTATCAGCTGTGGCTGCCAGTTGCCAGTGGCTCTGGCTGGTACCAGCAAGCTCAGTTCATGCAGAAACTCTGCCTGAAACTCTGGGGGAGGAGGGAGAAGTACCTCACATGCTTAGCTGTTCAGCTCCCTTCTCCTTCCCCAGCTCCCCATAAGGGATTTCTAACCAGGCTGGCTTTTATCTTACACTGGCAGGGTTACAGATGCATTCAGCCCACAGAGAAAGAAGAGGGATTAGAGAAAGGACTTTCAGAAAGCCTTAGAGTTGGACTCTGCAACCTTAAATCATGTTCAACTAGATCTTCTCAGATTGGGAGCATCTGGTGCTAAGCAAATCCAGAGCTGATCAACACATTCAACCTCCTGATTAGCACTTTGGTGCAACTTGCTGATGCAGCCCAGCCTGAAGTCAAGCCTGGGTGCTTGAACCCAGAGCATCCACGGAGATTTTACTGCGTGTAAATCAAAAACCTGTCACTCGTTATATATGCGTTCCTGCTTTGGAAGGCATTTGTTTACACATACTGTACGCTAGCTCCTTAAAAACATAAGCAGAAGGCAAGGAGAGCTAGAGAGCTTTTGGTGCTTGGCTAAAAACAAATTGTAATGCAAATAAACAGAGGGGCGGAAATGACTGGGAAGCCCATCACAAACCCCACCAGCAAGCTGGGGGCTGGGGACCCAGCGCTCCCCAGCCTTCCTGGCAGGTTCCTGCCAAGCCGCTCACAGAAAGGGGATGCCGGAGCATTCCTTTAAAAGCCATGTGAAAGCATCTCCTTGTTGTTTGCTCAATTAGCCCCAGACAGATTGCTGCTGCTGCTGCTGGTGGCAACGCTGGGTTGTAAAAGGAGGAGGGGAAGGAGGGGAAAGGAAAGAAAAAAAAAAAAAAATAGGCCCAGGACCACCACGAAGTTCCAGCCCTCAGGGGCTCCAGAAAACGTTCAGTTTACTCACTCAATTACATACACTGTTTTATAAACCCTTTAAAATAAAATAGAAAACAGTCCCTGGCACAGAATTACTGCTCTATTATACAGCAGTGATGAAAGCCACTGCTGTGTATTTGCTCTCTTTAAAGCAAGAGATAGTTTAACTTAAAAAACCAGGCTGGGGGGAGGGGTGGCTGCAGAAACGCATGCACGAAAACACGCTGTGGGTGGTTCCTACCACATTCACCCAGGACAGAAAGGATCAGAGAGTGGGAGAGAAGAGCAACTTGTCTCTGCAGTGATGGTTGGCCCTGGAAAAAGCAGCCAGGTTGGGGGGCAGAGGAACTAAAGGGGCTTAAGGGGATGGGAAGCAGCTGAAGCTTGACTTAGGGAGGCTGGAGGGTGTTTTAAATTACATGTAGAGATAAAGAAAGGAAGCAGGTGATGGGGGCTGATTTGTTTGTATTTACAAAAGAGTGGGGCTTTCCAGTCAAGGCCTGCTCTCTCCCAAGCCAGGCTTTACTTATGTGACCATTGGAGTTCAGGAGTGACCATGCTGTGGCCCCAAAGGCCAGGAGCACTTCACCGATTTCTCCCAAGCACCGTCTCAGCTGACCCTGTGGTTCTCCAAGAGAAGTGATCCCCATGAACTGGGTGCCACAGTTGCTCCCAGGGCTGTGAGGTGCCGGTCATGCCAGGGGCATTGGGAATAGGACTGGAAGTAGCTTCAAGCAGATCAGCTCTGGCTTGCAGCTGGGGCCACAGAACAGGTGGGCAATAGAGATCTCACTCCTGCAGTACACCAGTGGCCAGCAACCACCACTGCAGTGCCATGCTCACTTGGTTCAGCTGAGGCTTTTCTCATAGTTCAACTAGTATCAACCCCCTGATTGATACTGGGGAACAGACATGTCCTGGGAATGTAAAGCAAAGGTAAAACTGAACTTGGCCCCTGAAGAGATGAAATTTATTGTGGCTTGGAGTAGATGGATGGGGGAGTAAAGGACCTGGAAACAGAGTTGTATGGGGAAGTGATCAGTCAGAGTGTTAGGAGAAAGGTTATACAAGGGAAAAGGTGACCAAGAGCTGGGGACATGCCTAAGATAGCAAGATCCTCAGGGAGGGGGACAAACTTAAAGGGTCCTAGTACTGGGGCAGAGTCCTAGCTAAGTGTTTTAAGAAGGGACTGGCTTGTACTGATGGATGTCCTCCCATGTGGTATCATCACCTCACAGCAAATGCAAGCAGGAATCTCAGGAACGTCAATCTGAAAGACTGCTCATACCTTCTGCTAAGATGGCAGAGATGCCATATCTGCCTGGATACTGCTGCCTGCTGCACTGGATCCAAGTAGGGGTCCCTTTCCTTTTTCAGCATTCATTGGGGTTTTCCTCCTGGCTCTTTCATGTGGAAGAGCTCTAGCAGAAAAAAAGTGGTGACCCTCTGCATGGAGCATGACAAAAAATATTCCCACAAGGTTACGAACTGCTGCCTTATGGGGAGACTTCACAATCAACATGCTGCAAATGTGGCAGCTTGTTTAACCCGCTCACTAAGGAAGCCTGAACTTCCCTGGCTGGGAATGACAGTGTGCACAAGTGTGACAGTCCCCAGTGGCAGAAAGGAGGACAGAGTGTCACTGGATACTCTAGGGTAAAGTTTTATGCCACTGTTAAGGCCAGAACTCGTAAACCATTTTTATACAACTTGGAAAAGAAGCTTATTAGGATCAGTTAGAAATGTAGTCACTGCATAGTCACTGAAACAAAAATGACAGCTATTTAAGAGATGGCTGTTTTAACTGCCAACAATATCTTTGTCACAGAACACTCAGTAGTTAAGCTACTTTGGGGAGCAAATCTTACAGACCTCTCAGTTTTGCTATGATTTTATACCATTCCTTCATCATCTCCAGCTCATCTTGCACCCCAGCGCGCAATATACATGTGTGCACTGTTTAGTCTGTGTCTGTTCCTCATGAGTTTTCATAACTCCCATTTGCACTGCAGCATGCTTTCTGATCCTGACCTTGTTCTGTGCTGTGTTTTCAGCTCTTGACTTCACCAGGAGATACTCAGCATCTTGCAACAGCAGATGCTTGCTCCTACTTGAATGCAGTGAGAGCATCAGGAAGCCCCTCAGTTCCTTCCTGTCCCTACTCTGATAAATCTTGCCTGGGGTGAAGCATCCTCATGAGCAGTTGCCCATTCTTATGTGGAGGCTTCATAAACTGTACCTGTCTTCAGAGGATGACATTAGAGAAAAATGAGTTCTTTGTCCTTCACTGAAATAAAACTATCTTATTCTGTTTCATTGAGAAGTCCTAGGACTCCAAGCTTGGAAAAGGACTTGGAAAATTATTGGAAACAGGAGCCAGTCCTTACTGGATATGTGCCTTTTTCTGTTCTTGTGAGAAACCACAGTTCTGGCTACATGATAAGCCTCTGGAAAAAAAAAAAAACAAACCACCTCAGTTTGCACATGTTCTCAGGAGAGCAGCTAAAATCTCCAGAGGCTCTGTCTGCAGTGAACACTCTATAAACCATGGAAGTGCAGCAGGGAAGGCAGGGCTTCCCCCAAGCTTGTATCCCTGCTCAATGGACCAGTGCTGTGCTTGTCACAGAACCACTTCCCTCCTGTGCACAGTGATCCTGCCTGGGCAGGACAGGGGTACATCATGGCATGCAGTCTGACTCAAAACAGTCAGAGGGTAAGTGCCAGAGGGGTAATGGAGCATGGGACTGTTAGGCAAGGGAACTGGAAATAGCAGCTATGGCCAGATCAGAAGAAGGTGTGTGTCTGAGAATAACCAAATATGAGAGAAAACCAAGAAAAGACTAGAGGGAAAGCCAAAGAGAACGATGAGAATGGGATGAGCCTGGTCCTGGGACAAAGCCACAGCAGGAAGCTGTGAAGCAGGAGTCAGGATCAGGAAGGACACAGGCAGGATGTAGTTGGGGACCAATGGATGATGCTGGGGGCAGGAGCAGTAAAGCTACAGTAACTAGACCCTTCTCCCAGCATCAGGAGTGGATCTCAGGGCTGCTGACACCCATGGACATCTGTGAAACTGCTCTTGTCCTATTACAGATCCAGCTCCCATTAAGGAAGATGATCTACTCCTATCAGTTCTCATCAGCTGAAGCAGCAGAAAACTGCAATGGAGTTCAAGTTTCTGACACTGCTAATGATCCATGCAAGGGCCAACATAATTCCTTAAAACAATTTTTTTTTTTTTTTTTTTCTTCAGTGGAGTGAACCTTCCTTCCCAACATTTACAAAGAAAATGCTAAGGCTTAAATGGCATGTCTCTAATAGCTAGGAAATGCCATATTGTGGACCACATGTAACATGCAGCTTCAGCACTTAAGCTGGCCAGTCCAAACGAATGGGCAGATAATTAGAATCTCCTGGTCTCAGGTTTCTGTAAAACAGGAGGAAAACCCAATCATCTTCATACTGAGGAGGCATAAATGAGGTTGTTAGCAGCTGTGAAACACTGAGATGACAAATGTTGCAGGAAGGCCATAGAGAGGAAGGATGTTGTCCCTTGCACACAGTAATTAAGGTTTCAGACACTGAAAAAAACCCAGGAAAATAAGGAATATGGAAAAAACCCCACATTCAGCAAGCACTACTCATTCTGGGTGTTGACTGTCAGGGCACCAAGGAAAATAAAAATATATGGTGGCATAAAAACTGCAGAGGAACAAGCACAGTGAGGTCTTAGTCGACAGCCTAGTCATGAAGATAATGCTGCTACTAAGTATGTACCCGGACACCAAGCTAAGATTACATCAGCATCCTGGCTGCTGGTATTTTTTCCCTTTCTGAACATATGCTTTGTGGCAACAGCATTGCTGTAATGTACTTTTTGGGCACGCAATGACTCAAGCTGTCCCCAAACAACACTGTCTCCTTAATATCCAATGCACATAAAACATTTCTGCCTCAATGACAACAGAGATGAAGGTGAGGGATATGGTGCTGCGTTTTGTTTACATTTTGCTAGTTAGGTCCTATGGGTGTGTCATTACCATCTCTGGTGTTGCTCTGAAGAAAGGTTAGGCCACTTTACTGTATATGCTGCTTCCTGGCTAACCTATACCAGATGTATAACATACTCCTTGCTGACTCTGTCCTAGAAACTCCTTTGGAAACTGAACTCCCTCACTCTGGGGCACATCTGACTCCTCGACTGGCCGATCCCCAGCACTCCCTAATTCAGTGAGTGCATGCTGCTTTTGAGCTTCTCCTTAAAAAACACATTCATCAAAAAGGCTGCAGCATGATCCTAATAACTACTTTGAAACAGCGACTGAATGCTCTGTGCAATTAAGTTCTTTCAGAACTGCTGCTGCCATTTCCTAGGTCTTTAATAATTGACTCTTTTTTCTTAGGTACCAACATGCTTTTCTAAGTGCTACCTGCGTGAGGTAGCTTTCACAAAGCCCATCTGTTAATTCTCTGCTAGCAAATGCCTTAAATTAAAGTATCAAAGAGGAAAGAAAGTGGATGCTTCCTAAGCATGGTAATAAAAGCAGTAGGAAGAGAACAGTATGGCTCTCAGGAGACACGGTTTGCAAATCCAGAAGCTTAATAAAACTCCCTATCTTGACTTTAGGAGGCACCTAACAGTACCATTTCTGGCCAGTGCTGTGATAGGGCTGAAGCCAATGCAGGACTAGGACATCACTGCTGACAGTTACCTGGCTTCCCCGTAACTTTCTCCTCAGGTTCAAAGTAAAAGGCTGCATCTGGTCTACCCCAGCAGCTGCTGTTGGAGTGTTCCCTGTATTTAGGTGTCCAGAGCTTTGCCAAGCCCATTATTAAATGATGAGGTCTCCCACCATGTCCCTAGGGAGATTATTCCACAGCCTCCCAGACCACATCATTAGGAAAACATTCCAGATAGCCAACCTAAATTGTGTTTAATTCAATCCCATTACTCCCAGCTGTACCATTCGGACCACCCTAAATATGCCCATATTCTTCTGCAGAAGGGAAAGGATGAGAGCTTATTTGAGTAACGTTTGCCTGTCATTTGTGGTAGCTGTTCTCCTGCCATGCTCCTTGCATGGGACTGGAGTTCATTTGATGAAAGGAGGTCAGTGCACCACTGGCTCAAAGAGCTCTTGTACCCTGAACTGCCTGGGCAGTGGGGCCTGGACTCGTATGGCAGAGCAGTGAGTATGCAGCCAGTTCTGAAGGAAAGTCAACTGTGGGATTTGCTCAGGGCTGTGTAGGATGATTCAGGGATATTTCTATCTTTGATGAATCCTGGCTGATGCTTTGGAATAAGGGACTGCTGTATTTTTATTTTTTTAATGTTTCTGGGAAGGTGTATGCAGCTTTGCTGAGGAGATTTCTAGCATGGAACTCCCAGACTAGGGTCAACAGCCAGCTGCTACTGCTTATGTCTGCTGAACTGTGATCAGGTTGCAACAAAAGGTGGCTCCAACCCAAGAGAACTATTTTTTTTTTTCTAACCTGGCCATGGAAGTGCAAATTTGAAGAAGGAAAAATTACCAAACAGAAAAACACAGCCAAAGTCTTGATGAAAGGGAGAATATGGAAACAGACTTGGCCACACCAAAAGCTTGGCACAAGATACAGGAAGTCTTGGGCAGGGGAAAGGAAGTCATGGCATGCTTTGACAGTGAAAAAGAGAGGGCCCAGTTTACTAGGGGACCAGCTGAGGTCAGAAGAGACATGCTGGGCTGGAAAGACTCCACAGTTCAGGAAGTAAGTCATGAACTTCGCAGACAGATCCCAGACCACCGAGGAGAACCTGACCCCCAGCCCAAAGAAATTCCAGAATGGTTAGGAAACTGAGGCAGGGAAATGAACTGAGGCTTTATATTATTTTTTCTTGCTCAGAATAATGGTGTATTCATGATCTACCTGAATGTGTCTATGCTAACGTCAATCATATGCTTTTGAAGAGTTTAACTAGAGAGCCCACAAACTCATTAAGAAGTGGGTTTGGAGAGGTAAGCAGTAGACTCTACAAGAATAGGCAAACGAAACACAGGTTACAGCTCTGTTACTCTCCCTGCAAAATATTGACAAGGATGACAAGGACAATGAAGAAGAAAGAACAATTTCCATACTAAGATCAACCAGACTACGATCTGTACCCTGGAGGAGACTGCTGAAACAGATGTGAGCAAAGTCAAAGGGTGACATTTCTGTTTGGTATTATCTATTATAGAGATCAAACAGGTTGATAACCAAACATGACCTGATTCAGTTCTCCTAGTGACTGATGGAGATGTATAGATGCAGCACTTAAGGACATGGTTTAGTTGATGGACTTGGCAGTGTTAGATTTATTGTTTGACTCAATGATCTTTTGGTTTTTTTCCAACCTAAATGATCCTATGATTCCATGATCAGGGGAGGGCAACAAAACCTGTACAGGTGACTGATTCAGACTGATGTGATGGACAAAGGTGTGAGAAGGCACAGACTCTGGTATACAGGGACCAAGACCGCAGGGTACTCACTGGGAATTTCCTACGGGATCCAAGAGTTGTAACTGCAAGTTCAATACTTTCTTTTCACAGGTCTTTTTTACTTTCAGTTCTGATTTAAAGGAAAATTTGTCATATGCATAGCTGACAATAGGTTATGCTATACTACATTAAGTGTAAACTCTGGGTCAGGACACTTAGAATTAGGAATCCAGCCATAAAGACACAGACAGCAAACAAATCCTGATCTGACTAAATAGCTTCACATGGAGCCTGCAGAGGAACTCACTTTTGTCCTCAGTCCACACCCTTGAGCAGGGATCTGCCAAACCCCAACTATAAATATTCATTAAAAAGCCCTCTGCTTGGGATGCAGTCACTGAGACAGCCATTTCCTGCCCATTATCTCTTAGGGCAGGAAATCAACAGTTCCACTCAGGCGGTTACCACCAAGAAGCCCTCACATACTCCACTGGATGGCTTAACTTTGCCCCAAACAAGGGCCATGCAGTGGTAACCTCTCCATAGTCCAAAAGTAGTATTTCATAGCAGTAAAGCAGATCTGAATACAGCTGTCCTTTTATTCAGTACTGAGCACAGCAGCTCCGAGTATGATATTCAGCCTTGAGCTTTTGCTTGGAGCAAGGGGAATGGAAGCATACTGGCACAATGGGTTGGTAGCATCTACAAAGAGAAGGATGTCTCTGTGATCAATAATTTGCTTGCATTGCCCCTGATGCTGGCAAGGATTAAAGTGAAAATAACATCTCCCTCTGCTGAGGACAGCTTCAGGCTGATCTGCGGTCTCTGGGTAAAAACTGTCTCAGCACCCAATCTTGTTCTTTGTAACAACAACAACAAAGCTTTTCTGCCAGCTTCAGAGGAGCAAGTCCCTGAACTATCCTTACGCCAAGAGATGTACTTTCCATGAAAAACAAAACCTAATATTATAGCACACCACACTGTAAAGCTGCCACTCTTTAGTGATACTTCATGGAGAAGGAGGACAAAAATCTAGAGGAAGAAATTCTGAAAATTATTACAAATGTTCTGTAAATACAGCTCTACTTACCTTTGGCTTCCAGCCTCTGATCGCTTCCAATCAAACAATCTTTGATGTCTGCCCCCTTCTCTATCACAGCATTATGACAAATAACACTGCCCTGAAGACAGCACCTACAACATAGAGCAAAAAAAAATTTTAAATGACAGGTACAACCCAAAGGTATCCACCAGAATATCTAGTGAGCTTGTGACATGATCGTGTAAGTAGGTTCAGTTCTGCTCTTTTCTCAAAAACTCCACTTTGTTTTTTCTTGACCCTCACACCTACTTGCTGGAAAATACGAAATGCCAGCTGTCAGAATGAGATGGCAAAAAAGGGTTTCCAGTTTTACTTCCTGTTAGAACAGCTTTCCTCTACATTTCCTTACATGAACAAATCCTGTCAGGGGACTTCACAGACTGGACACTGGCCTGGGTCTTGGGACCTGGATCAAGTCTCCACATTTTCCACAGACAGTCTGGGTAACTGCAGGGGTAGCTTCTCTGCTCACCTCCCCCCTTAAAAAGAGCAGCAGCAGCCCAGTCCTTCCCTGTGTACTTTGCTGAGAAGTTTCATATGTTCCAGCTTGCCAGGCACTAATAAATGCTGGTGAGAACAGAGAGATCAACACCTCAGCTAGTTGGCTTTGTTCATGTTACATTTAAGCACTCAAACACGATTACTCTGCAGTACTAAACCAATGAAACCCACACTGGACCTGCTCTGCCTGCCTTGGATATCTACACCCTCACATAGTCTTTGACACCATGAAGTCTGAAATGCTACACAGGAAAGAACTTCAGCAAAAGTCACCTTCCAAAATGTACTTGATAACCAGCTTTCAAATCTGCTGATCTGGTTTTCGAGGCAGGAAAGAAGTTCAGAGCCCAAGTGCTGGCTTTGTAACTCATCTGCGAGAGATGCTGAGTGAGTTACTGCATTGGTCTGAATCCCTCCAGGCAGTAAAATTGAAGTTCTGAATCTTTACTAGTATCCGTGATGTGTATTGAAATGCTGTTCACTCAGCATCATGAGTAGTGTTAAAAGGTAAAAGTTCAATTTCTTTCAAAGCAATAGAGAAAAAACATAGCTATGATGCAAAATATTTGTTTCCTTATTTTCAAATGTGCAAAGTTAGGTAGAAGTCATGGAAGGACAGAGAATTTGAAAGAACCCTACTAAGAAGTGTCTAAAAATACTACATCTAACACACATCCAAGCCAGATGATTAGGAAGAAGGTATAAGGGAGATACATAACCCCTAAGAGATGCAGGTAATGTGCTCACCCATACTAATCCTACTATGAACCACAGCATTTTGTACCTTCTCCCCAATGTTTCTGCTAAAATTAATTACAACAATTGTGGATATTCTTGCTATCCTCAGTTGAACAGCTGATCTCTGAAGTTTGAACTAACAGTATATAAGCCTTGGTTCTCTTGATGAATGGAGAGCTAGCAGGCTGTGGTCCTCAGGAGAAGAAACATCAATCCTCACTCCAGACTGCCAATCCTAAAATTAATTCCTAATATTTTCCTGCTTACACATCACTATTATCTAATATATAGAATTTGCCATTAAACAGGTTACAATTCTGCTGCTTGTGTGAGTCAAGAGTATAAACCATCTGCCTCACAAAACCGGCATTAATTCTGCAGGAGTAAAAGCAATAAAACTGGACCTCAGCTGCAGTGGTTAGCAGTTACGACCTCCCTTGAACAGACTGTCCCCTCTGAACAATTATTCTTTTAACTCGCTTAAACTCCCCCTTCTCTGACCTATAAGGAGGCAATACGAGCAATTATGCTACAAGTAACCAGCTCAGGTTGCCTTGGCAAGGTTTTTACTAACATGTTAATAAGATAAAAAGCGGCAAAGATACACAGCAGACCCCTGCCTGCCTTTGCTCTCACACTGTCATGATCTGCTTCCTTTCCAATAGCTCCATGTGCCTGAGCAGCCTCTCAGACCTTGTGCAACAGCAGCCACTGAGAGCAGGAGCAGTCAGCAGTCAGCTCAGTCCTGAGCCAGGACAGAGGATGAGCTGGTGGAAGGAGGAGTGCCCGTTGCTGCCATCCTGACTTGGGTTTCAATAGGCAGAGAGAAAACGATGGGAGAGGCTGCTCATTTCCCACTTGAAATGGCTCCTATCCAAAATGCACACTCAAAAACACCTCCTCCTGCATCACTTTGAGCCAGTCAGATCAGAGCTTTCACCCACAAACTTTTAGGTTCCCACCATCTATCACTTCTGAGCATGAGAGCAGCCGTGAGTCCACTACACCTATCAGCACAATCCTCATGGAGGAGGATATTCCCCAATGGAGAGGGGATTTGAGCTGTTGGTCTGGAGTTCAGGCTGAAGAATACTGGATGTGTGTTCAGAGTCTACTCTGAGATAGTTTTTCAACTCCCGGAGAAAGAATTGCATTGCAACCCAGAAAGTGCTGATGACATTAACATCAAAGATAAGGGAGGTTCCTGCCAAACCATTTGTTGGGAGGGACAGGCCAGGGAACCAAGATGAACTTGTCTGTGCCAGGTGCTCACAAACCAAACCTTTCCCCGTGCCAGGGTAAAACAAAACCCAAGAACTCCGCCACCCCAGGAGTTTCTTAAAACTTACAAAGCCAACCAACTGCAGAAGTTTTAAAACCATATTCAATGCTCAGATTACCCCAATCACACAAACCAGAAGCAAATCCGGCTTTTATTGCTCAAGTGGAACAAAACTTCAAGAGATAAAAACACAATTTGTGGGTGTTCCCTTCACCCGCTGACAGATGTAACACAGCCATTTTGAAACCACTTGTAAATGCCTTTTTTTTTTAAAAAAAAAAAAAGTATGTTATAAAGCCTGCCAAGAGAATTATTTTGTGTGTTTATTTAATTTTTACTATTTTTTTTTTTAAGTTGAAGAGCAAGGAATAAACTTTTATTCTCTTACAGGGTAAATAGCACATCTCAGGGCACTCTGCTGTATTCCCCTTGGCTGAACAGCCACGGTGGTTTTTTGCTGAACAGTTAGGTGCTATTAGTCCTCAACGGTGCTCCGACAGCATCCAGCTTTGTCGACACTGTTGTGTGTGCGCATATGCACACATCTGATGTACTGCTTTATAACACAAACCATATTTTTTTTTTCTGAAAATGTAGTATATTTTTAAACTTTTCAGCACGGTGAAAACGGATATCTCCTGACCTTAAAATCCAAAGAGCATGTTCAAACCCACAAGAGGAACTAATTCGGGGCATTTGATTTATGGCTGAAATTTCAATTTGAATTTGTTTTAAGTGCAATCACAAACTGAAAGTCTGGCAGCTGGGTGATTTTCAGAAAATAAATAAAAATGTTCAGTGTGTGTCTGCATTCTGGAGAGAGCATTTTACAAGCCCAGTCCTGTAGTGGGAACAGATGTAGCTAAGACATTAATTTGTTACACAGGTACAATGTGCAAATGGAAGCATACGAGAGAGAGTGTGCATGTACGTCTGTGTCTGTGCATGCGTACATGTGTGTGTGTTATGTGCCTGTATCTGAGAGACAGAGAGGCTGACTTTGGGGTGGTTTTTTTTGAAAGTGAGAGAACAAGAGCAAAAGGAGTAGTGGCCAAGGAGGCATGGGGGGATTACAAGGATTTAGGTCTTTAAACTGCAGACCACCTAACAAGATCACTCTAAAATGCCACTAATTTCAGTTCAGGCCACAGACCTCCCTTCCTCTGCCCTCCCTCTCTTCCCCATTGTAAACAACTAATCCCAGCAGAAAACAACAGAGAGCAAAATGTACACACATTCTGCAACATTCCAGGTCCTTCTTTATCTTTTATTTATTTTTCTAAAAGGTCAGCGTATGTATGGAGGGAGGGGGGAGGGGAAGAAAGCCAAAAAACCTCAAGTCCATCTCTTGTGTGGGCTTGAAGGAAGCTGGGAGAAAGCAAAGTCCAAGAGCATACAACATGGAGCTTTTATAGCACAGCAATTCCTGGACTCAGCTTACTTTCTCCTCCCTCTATTTGTGGCAAAGTCACATAGCTTTAAACCAAAGGACAGGGTGGTCGATTACATCTGAAAGAAATGTAAAGAATCGAGAAAGAATTCCATCTCCTGTCGAAATTATAAATAAGGAAGTATTAGCTCCAGAGACAGGCTGATTTACGCAGCCCTGGAACTGCTGACTTTCAGCCCGAGTATCAGTCTATAAATCAAACTCTTAAATCAAGTGTGTCAATTGCTGCAGCACTGTGATACTTAGGAAAAGCAAGGCACCTACCACTGAAAGCAGGAAGATTGCCAGAGGACTGAGGTGCCGTACCCTTCTTAATTTTCTAAAGTGTAAATCTGAGATCAAACATCCTTTGGGGGAACGGGAAATCAAAATACGCAGCGCTCAGCACACCGGGAGCAGACTGCAGGAGTCCAAGACACAACCCCCTAATTACAGGCTACCCACTGATTATTTAGGACTCTGTGATTAAAGTGATGAACGCTCCTGGGAGAAAGGGGCTTAAGTAACTGAGGTCAAGACCTCAACTGCAGACCTAGTTGTGCAAGCTCAGGAAGGTATGAATGTCACAGGTTTGCCTTACAGCAAATCTCCTGAAATGCCAATGGAAGCTATCCAGGTCTGCTAGTTTAATCCAATTGTGCCAAAACCCCGACATAATCTCTGTTGGGCAGCAAAGCAAATGAGGTGTCTAAAATTCAATGCTTAAAACTATACACTTACGAGGAAGAGCCTGGAGGAGAAAGCTTCGGACAGCCTTTTGGTAATGCTCTGCCATGCCAAGATGTCAGGTCTCTTGCTTCTCCAGATGAGCTCCGAAATGGAGAGACTGATTCAGGAGTTAAAAGCAAAGGGTGACGTGCCTCGGCAGCTACTTTGCCGACCGAGGGGTAACAGCTGTGGATTCCCCTGGGAGCAACATCCCATTCTGCCCTGACCAGGAAGATAACAGCCACCGTAATAACACTGAGAGGTGGCAAGGAGACAGGTACAGCTCTAAAACCTACCAGCAACCCCTCAAGGAATCCCCCGTTAGCCAGTGAGTTGGTGGCTGGGACACACAGGGATGAGGCACACAGACCAAGGGCAAACAGGGAAGAGGGAAAAAAACCTACCAGGAAACCTGAGAATCAGCAATGTTGCCTTCACCAACACAACCTCATTACACTCTAACACATTTTTACCCCTGCACGCTTTTACACACTAACAAGCAGGGTACTGTGAGTCTCATGTTATACACACAAGTAAATACCACACACTACAATAGATGCCAGTAGTACATGCTATAGTTTATAGATACATTTCAAAGCAAGCATTCTTAAGTGAATCTGGGCTTTGATCTCCTGTTTTTCCCCTTGGGGGTAACAAAAACATTCTACCAACCCCCCTAAATTCTTCACCCGTCTCTGAGGGTGTTTTCGCTAAGGAACTTGTTTCATGTCTCTTTTCTAGCCAAGCTCATCACTGTGGTATGGCTCCTTTACACTTTTTCCCCACACCCTAAACATTTTGCATTACATATTACATATACTTGCCAGCACTCGTATTTTCCAGTGAAAGTTCAACTGACCTTAAAGGATTGCCTCAAACCTACCTTAATGTGTTTTATTAAGTGAAACTTAGGCTGCTGGGGGAGGTCGCCTGGAAGGTTGTGCCTCACCTCTGAAACTTCAGTTAAATTCAGCTGATCTTGGAACAAACAAATTGGTGGCCCCTTTTACATAACTTCAAGCTCAGTTCTGCACACTTCAGCATAAGTATGCTGCAAAGAGTTTTACACCAGGAAATCCCACATGCAGGAAAACTGACCTCCCTCTGGACTCTACTTTGCAAGAATGAGAGGGCTACATCCTTTGTGATTTTACACTCAGATGATGCCTGGGAAAAACTATGTCTATGTTAAGGTAACAAAGCAGAAAAACTGTATGTTCACTCTCATCTTTGGGTTTTGCCTTACTTGCTCACCAGCTGGCACAGTCAGACTGAGGGGGGTAGCTGGCACACACAGTAGAATGACTTCCTCTAGGGTTTTCCAAGGGTAATTCTGGGTAGAGAGCTGTAGCCTTCCATGCCCTCCATAGGTTAAATCAGCCTCCATGTCATGACAGGGAAAAGGATTTTCTAAATGTCACTTTTACAAAGTAAACCTGGCTTCTTAAGAGCCAAGTTGAACTTGCTCAACCCCACAGTCCCCTTAGTAATGTACAGGCAGGATGCTGGCACAGTATGAGAATTTCTTCCTTTCCATGCCTAGGTTAGGGAATATTTGCAAGAGCACTGAAGGCACTAAGGTCCAAAGTCCCACCAAAACCAAGAGCAATCAGTTGCTTGTGAAAAATCTTCACACCCCTCTTCGATTAGACCCATGTGGCTAGCAGGAGGAAGAAACTTATTTATAGCTCTGCAGTCAGACTTAGCTGCAGCCACCTAAAGAAGCAGATGCACAAAACGGGAGATGCTTTAAAGTGCCCCTTTTCAGAAGTGATCTGTGCCTCAAGTTCAACATTTGATGTACAAGATGTTCAGAAAATTGGGAAGAGCTCCCTGCATTATCAGGGAAACATCTGTATCTGAGATTAAAGACCAGGTGATTTATTTAAGACAGACTGATGTGCCAGGAAGCTAGCCAGAAGGAAAGTTTTCTTTCAGGAGCTGCTAGTAATAACTGTTCAGACATTCACAAGGTAACAGGTATTATATGAGAAATATCCCAAGTACATTAGATATATCAGAATTTTACTTCAGTTGAAAGTAACTGAAAACTAGCCCTGCAAGTAGCTCAACCTCTTTTTGCTCACTGGTTTCTTAGTTAGCCCTCTCTTCTTAAACTTATCTTCCCGAAAAAGCAAGCTCTGTCCGCCAGAGGTTGTCTCTGTTCAGTATCTTATATACCATGTGCATTGAATTAAATAGTAGAATGAAAATTATGGTCTCTGACCAAAAAATTTACAGTATAAAACCAAGCAGTGTGACAGAAAGGACAGAATGTAATTGCTACATAATCAAGAGAAAGAAGAGCCCTTTTTACAGGCAAGGGCTATACCTAGCTTTCTTCATATATTAATGTTTGTCCATATCTATTACATACTTTATACACATAAACACTTTATCCATATATTTAAGCTGAGCATACGCTTTTTCTGAATCAAGTTCTCACTTCCCATGTGCTTTCTGTGACAGCTATTCTAAAGTCCTTTCTAAGGCTAGCACAGGGCAAGGGGGCAATCAGTGGTGTGAGACAGTGTCCAGAAGACAACAGCCTTTAAAAAAAATCGTTCAAGATACAAAATATTTGGGAACCTCAGGACAAACAAAGCTTTATTTCCAGCTTTGCAAGGTATGGTGCTGGAAACAGCCTCATCTCCTCATTCTTTCTCATGAAGTACTGTAAAATATATTTTACAACTTCAACAAATGCTGCCTCGGCAGTAGGATCATTCCTTTGTACTGCCATTATTCCGGGGGAAAAAGGACCACTTATGCTCTGAACCCCTATAAATGCTCAATTCCATCCTGGTTTTAATTAGAACTTTCTTCAAACCGCTGACTGTTTCTACATCAGGTGCTGATTTGGCACTATTGAGGAAACAACCAATAAACTTCACAATCAATCTGCAGTTAGTAGTCAATCCAGCTCGGCTTGCTTGTTGTTTTCATCCTTTATACATTTTCTCATAGAAACTAGCAATAAATCGGAGACATGTGGTAAACTAGAGTAGCCTTTAACCAGTCACACGTGGTCTCTCTCCAGTCCCCTCAGTAAGTAACATTACAGCGTCTGTGCCATCTGCATTCATGAAGGGAGCCAGAACACCTTGAACAAAATCCAGTACATAACTCACTCTCTTCATTTGATGGAACAAGGAAGATGCTAGTTTTGGCTGACGTAACATTTTGGTGCCTCCACAAATCTGTGTACTTTAGCTCTTCATACACATTTTTAATCCTTCATATTCTTTCTGCCCAGGCACTCAGAACTCCCCAAAGTTTACCACATCTCCCTGTGGGACTTGTCTAACTCTCCCTCTGTCCTCAACATTCATGTCACCCCCCTGCAAGTTTTCGCAACCAGCAGTGCTTGGCGTCACCTCCCTTGCATTCCAAGTTCCTTGATGCTGAAACACTCTGCAGTTTGCTGCCATCATGTGCAGCCTGACCCAAAACATATCTGCTTGTGTTTTTAACCCCTTCCCTTTCCAAAAGGCTACCTTAGCTGTGTGTCATACAGAGAATTTCACCAGTTCTCATTGGGTAGTATGTTTTTATGGAGTTCCAACAACATGCTCAAAGCTTTACTAACACAAGAAGGATACAAGATTATTGTTCAACATTTATGCCCCTGCACACACACACTGTAACCCAAATCTCATCTGCAAGCTCAGTCTTCCAGTTCCTTAACTGACACTGCTCCCTGCATCAGGCTATCTGGCACCTGCCTGATGCAAACTCTTTTCTGGAAGGAACCTTCACCTTCTCCCACTGCTATTGTCAGGTTGAGATACTGAGGTGTATACATTAAAAATGGCAAGATCCTTCAAAGTCAACAGTTACTGAGTTCAGTGCAGCAGGTGTTGCCTAAAATCCTCTGGCCTGTGCCAGGCAGATGACCAGACATTTAATTTTTCTTTTCCTTTGTCCAAAAATTATCATCCCCAATGAGCAATTTTTCTGATAAAATTATGTGTGAGACACCTTGAGCTTCCTTGGCTACTCTGTGAAGATATGGTACTTCCTAGATGTGGAAGTGAAATCTTGATGTGAATCTTGAGCCATTTGCATCTTGCTATCACCCTCCCTGATAATCACAGCAGCCCACTTACAATTTCCATAAAAGCATCATTTGAAGCATACTGCTTACTTATATGTTCTGAAAAAAAGAAAAACAACAAAATCTACTTAGTTTCAGAGACTGAATCTGCCATAGAGTTCCTATGGTAGTGCCTACCAACCATCATGTCAACAAGACCATTTCAAGCATGGTTTAATGTGGACTCAATAGTTATCTCAGCTTTTCAGGGGGTGCCTCTGCTAGCCTCTAGTAAGTCCAAATATCACACTGGGGTTTTTTTGGGGTATTTTTTTTCTTTTTCACAACTATAGTTCCATCTCTTGAATCTTTCCCAGGGAAACAATAATTTTCTGACCAAGGAAAAAGGATATACTGCACAGAGGACAAAATGGCCAAGCTCCTTTCTGTAACTGTATACACTAAGACAGTTTTACTTACAAAGAAGAGATTTTGACTTTTTATCTGCAAGGATGGAATAAAGGATTCAATATGCTTTCCCTGTTAATTTCATTTGTAAGGCTCAGAGCACAAGGTCCCAAATGACCAGAACAATTAGACAATTCCTGCTGCCAGAAAGTAACAAAATAAGTAAAACTACAAGGCCAGTAAAAGCAAAAGAAAAGCCAACGTTTAAAAAACAAAACAAACCAAAACCAAACAACAATCTGCCAAAACAAAAGCCAAAACTGGAACCTGAAGCTGAATTCATCCATCCATAGCTAGGTCTCACTTCAGGGAAGCTAAGTGCACCTGAATGTAGCAAATTAAACAGTTATGATGCTTAGGGCAGCACAGTTAGTTGTGACTGTCTGCCAGCCCCAATAGCAGTAATTTCTATTCTGTGAAGACATCAGGGTGGAGTTACTGTATCAGAGACGTGACTTTTCATTTGCAAAGGCCACAATCTACCTACATAATAATCAGCTTCAGTCAGCCTGCCAGTGCTACAGACTGCTCTTCTGCAAGCCAGTTACAACGAGGAGATTCCTACACCAAAGACACAGGAATCCAGTGACCTTGTTTTACTGCATCACCTCTAATGCAAACAGAACAGAGGGACAGCTCTAAGATATTGTAGAGACTGAGGGCATGCACAGTTACTGCAGCAGCAGTCATATATATATATATGTGTGTGTGTGTATATATATATATATATATATATATAAAGTTTTCAAGTGACCTATAATTTCAATTTGATTAGTAGTTTTTCTCCAACTATGTAACTCAGTGAAGTCATTTGTCATTAAGCTCTGGGGAGCCGTCCAGAGGGAAACAAGAACCGTTTCCCCGCTGCAGGCTGTCACCTGGGCAGTCAGCATCTCTCAGCACTTGCACTGTTGTATAAATTACATCCCTCCCAGCTTGGTCAAGTATGTCCATCATTCGGCACATATGTAATCTTCACTATTTTATTGTCTCATTGATGGAAGAATTAGCTGCACAGTGGGAAACACATTAAGAAGGGACTACCAATTATTTTGCCTGTGCTACCAACTTCTTTAATCCCCTGTAATCTCTTCTAAAGGGGGATTCATACCTACTCAAATCACTTCAGAGGAGACATATAATATAACAGAAGGCCTATACACCAGGGAAAACAAAGGACCCAGCTACTGGTTGCCCAGAGTATCAAACACACCAGCCACTGCTGGAGAACAGATCATAATTTGCAAACAGTGTGAGATGGCACTGTCCAAGAGAACCCCAGTTCCTGGATGCATCCAGTCGGGAAGGCCATCATCATCTAGGTCATAACCTCTGTTTCTCCAGTAAGGAGCCAACCACAGCCTAACAATAGGAACCTAGTTTTGTTCTAAGCACCTTGTGGTGTTCCCTTCTGCTCAGAAATAATCTGTTTATCCATTTCAGAAGCTGGTATCAAATGTACTGAGGCTATTCAAAACCTTTCTCTGGTTTGGAGATGTAATTTGTGGATCTTGAGGCTGCAGAAAACATAGCACAGAATCCTCAATTCACATTACAGGAAAACCATCAAGAGATAAAACTTTTTCTTCTGTTTCTTAGTTTCTTGGGTTTTTTTCCCCCATATTGACAGAGTGAACTGAAGCTGTTGATCACTTCTGTAACTGAGATGGCAAAAAAAAACAAAAGAGAGAAGAGAATGGTAAGATTCAACCCAGAAAAGCTATAAGTGATGTAAGTGGTAAGGAAATGACCAAGGTGATGCCATGTATAATCATAGGTCTTGATAAATGAACTTAGAATGTTTTTGCATTTCATTGCTCCCAATCTCCCAACTTTCAGAAATTATTTACCTTTATCTTTGTTTTTCTCCTGGGTTATCAAAACAGCTTTGTCTTTTCTATAAGATGTGCCCTACTGCAACCTTCTCAGCCAACTGCTTCAGGTTGGTGTAACAGGGAACTGCTGGCAATAGCCTTCAACTACCACTCACATTTGACCAGGGAATTAACATAGAAGTCCTTGAGTTTGGTGGAGCTGCTCATGTCAGCATTAAAATGTATATGCTGAGTTTTTATCCACTTCCCAGTGCAATTCCATAAATTCCTAATATACAATACTTTACAATACTGCTGAAATAGGCTTATTTTCCAACATTTGCTATGCAACAAAAAATGAATTAGATCTGTTAAGGCACTTTATTGTTTATTTTGACCCATAGCAGCCAACATATACTGACTTTCTGATGAAAGTCCAAGATGTTTTCTGAAGTCAGTGATTAGATAAAGCCTGAGTTATTTTAGAGACACCTGGGAGGAGATGTTTGTAAAGAGAAGTTGCCCACTGTGGGCAGCTTAAAGCAAAACCACACATAATTTATCCACCTGCTGCAAATGGATCCATCATTTGAGTGAGTAAGAATCAATAGCATTTTGACAAACATCTATCAGATTTAATCAAAATCATGAAAGAGTGTCAAAACACATAGAAACTCTTCACTAAGTTAAAAGAAAGACTTCTTTCAACAAAACTCAGCAGCTAGAATATTTGTATCTTGCTGCCTGTGCATGCATGACTTCATACCTCTCTAATCTTAAGACTTACCATGAGGCAATAATACTTTATAAGCTCAGGTCTGTGCAGACCTACACAATATAAAGTATAATATGCTTTGAAATAAAGCTCCACAGTCTATAATCGTAATTCTGGATGGAGAGGAATAATTATAAATATGACTCCAGTGCACCAAGGTGCAATAACCATAGAGCAGCTAAAGAGGGTTGTAAACCCCTGGGACTATGAGGATTTTTCAGTCAATGGAGGCAACATTGTTTTCACTGAGACTGACTGGGCATGACATTGTTGTCCTGAAATTCAAAAACATGTTACCCCAAAATTAGTTTTTCCCTCTTAAGAAAATAATATACCATCTTTATGATGCTTATGGAATTTTGTGGAATGCTTAAGATAATGACTCTGAGCTTGATTTAGGATTTAGAGGAGAATATTACTATATAATACCCCAGACAAACACACAAGCAGATCTGGGACTCTTCATAAAAATATCAGTATTTATACACTTAGCTACCTCTGTGATTAACAGTAGAGATGCTCACCTCACACACAAAGCCATACCATTATAACTGTGGCATCAATTCATTAATCAAAATGACAGATGGTCCCTTGATCAAATGGCAGAGGTTCCAGTACTTCCTATGACAGCAGTGCTTGTGACACAGCCATACTGGATCCCTTTGCAATTGAAATGGAAACCAGCTATTTTCTATACTCAAAGGAATTCTGATTTATGATGTGCTTGAAATTACTGTGGATTTCTATTAAAGACTAACACTTGGCAGTAAGGTACCATACTTACCTGTAATTTGTTTATGTAACAGTAGTATCCTCCATAGACCCCACATCCTTTGGGGCTTTTTGTTTTTCAGATATGCAACTTTCAGAGCCAGCTTGGCATTTTTGAAGAGTTTGGCCTTTTTCCTGAGGCCCTAAGCAAACCTCAAGCCATGAAGGAGCAGGGAATTTATATAGGCCTGCACAGACTCAATCAGCAGTTTCCTTTCCGCTGACATCCACAGGAAACAAGCATGTATGGAAAGATGGGGGCAGGCAGACATCAACAGTTATGGATAGGCCACTTTTCCCACATTTGGAAGTGAACAGCTCAAGGCTACCTATTTAGTTAGGGTCTTCAACGCCTGGGAAACCTCTACTGGCTGGCTGATTTTCTCTTTGAAATGTTTATTCATTTATTCTATTACTCAGCATATGCAATGGTGGAGTAAAGCTGCAAGATGACAAAAAAGGGCCAAAGAAAATTACATTTTTAGTGATAACATTTCTAGCTGGTAAGTGTACCACTTTAAAATACACTTCATACCTCAAATATTTTAGGTATAATCACAGACCAAGCCACTACAATAAAGCTTGGAAGGATGACATACAAGCTTATACAGACTCGTATATCCACTTAACTTACTTACCCATTCTGAAGATATGATCTCCTTTGAAAAGAAGGAATTTATGTTCCAAGACTGCATCCCTCTTATTAGTTCATTTCACTTATGCATTTCTAGTCTGTATCTAGACTTATTTCTGACTCAGTCTTTAGACACACACCCCCTGGTATCAACTGTTCCAGCTGGGGATTGCTTACAGGACAAAAATTACTGATTCAGAATCTATCCAGAAAAAGAAACTGCAAATGTAGGGGATCAAGACACAAAGACATGACATACCCTTCCTCAATTGTAACAGAATTCATGATGATGCAGTTTGTTATCTTAACTCTGTCTTTTATAGTACACATGTTGCCAATGATGGAGTGTTTAATGGATGTCTTCTCCCCTACTTGCGTGGCTGACCCAATGATGCTGTCTGATCCAACCTAGGGAAGAACAGAAATTGACAAGAGTACCTGGAACTCTCTGATATGTGATCTCTGTACACGTGTTCCAGACAGCACATTTCATGGACACATCAACAAAGTGTACCCTGCTCTACCCTTAGGGACCCTTGACAGAGCAAAGAGTTAAAAATCTGGGGCAGAGAGTTGCACAGTCTTCCTAGGTCCTACCCCTAGGTTCCTAGGACTAGGTCCTCTAGTTTGGTAAAACTACATGAGCTGGTCCCTCTCTGTAGGTCTTATGCAAGAAGGTAAGCACTGTAAGAACAGTTCTGCTGGTACTAATGGTTTCACTAGGGTTTGCCCAGGGAAAAGGAGGCTTGAAGCTGGTATTCAACCAAAGTGCTTTAGCAAGAAGCAAAGCTACAATACTGAGCCCTTCTGAGTCTGGTGCCCTTTGGGAGGCAAACTGCTCACTTATGAACTGCCATTAGGCAACAAGAGACTGTAGTGCCTGGGTAAGGTAGCATTTTTACCAAAAGACAGACACTGAGAGGCAGAAATGTGTGGGGTGAACTCATGAGGAGACTCTTGACTGTATCACCTATATTGTAATTCTATACTTCCAACTTCCCTTCCAACAGCAGAACTGAATTTTAGGAAGCAGTTCTTGGAAGCAAAGGGCATGCAGACTGTATTGAAAGAGCTGAGATGGGAAAAGGGAACACTTACCATGCCTCTGTCAGTGATCTGTGCAGACCCATGAACCAGTGGCTCCTCCAGACCCAGATTAAGCAATAGCTTGGCAACCTGGATGGAAAAAACAATATCACAAGTTAACATAACAGTGCTATACGTGCACTTTACATAAACAGCTGAAAGATGCCTTTGGTTTCCATTGAAGCTATGCACCTATCATAAATATTTTACTTATTGGGAAATATAGGCTAAAATACATGTCTGATTTATCATCTCCCCCTTGTGTAAAGGAGACAGGTACCCTTCCATTGCAGTGCACTGTGTCTCCTCTCAGCTCAGCCTCTCACCTGTAAAGAAGCAATGGATCATCATCAGCAACCAGGCTGGCTCCAGCAGAACACAGTGGCATCTTGTATGTTATTACAATGTCCAGCATCTGCCATTTCAAATGAAGCTCAACATGTTTTACCCCACTCAGTAATGCAAGACAGGGAAGCAAGTAGTATCAAATATAAAACTGGTGTAAAAAGATGACTATGTTCAGCCCACTCTATAAGGCAGCAGGCTGAGGATACAGGCAACAAAAAAGTGTTTAAGATGTTGAAGGAGAAAGAAACCTAAGTTGATCAAGTGGCTATTCCAGCTGGTAGAAAGCTGCAAAAGAAAAAGCCCTTGACAGAGAGAAGGCATGTGTTAGATAAGCAGACAAAGCAGTGATGGAAATAGAGAGAGACATGGTCTGTGAGGTAGCCAAGATCAAATCCATGGAGAGCAATTCTGAACCTGCTCCTGAAAAGAAAAAGGAGCCAGTGTTGTAGGAGGTTGGGATATCACTCCATCATTCCTCCTTTTCAAGGGGAAAGAGGCAGCCTGAGGCATTTTGAAACTCCTGGCATCAGGCTTGGGGCCAAGGTCACACACTACAGAAGAGGCAATGACAGCATGGATGGGGATTACAGAGGAGGTGGGAGTCTTGCAGCAACACACAGATGTGGTTTTGTACAGAGCTAAATGCAGCAGTGATGCAATGTGTGGTGCATCTTGGAAGGACAGCAGCCAAAGAAACACAGGAGATACAGAAGGTGGCAAAGCAATCCATGAGTGCTGTGTCATGGTCAATCAATCATGTGTCTGAGTGAGAGGCAGCCTGTACCAGGCTGGTGTGGGGCCCCACACATGCTGTTTAGCCAGCCAGGATTCATACAATGACTGTCCATCTGGGATATCAACTGGAGTCTCAGCACAGATTTGGTGTAACTGGGTTTGCCTGAGGAAAGGAAGCAGCACTCAAAGTCTCTCTTTTCTCTATTCAGGCACCTATTTTTATAGCACTCTTAGGAAAGTTTATCTTTGAGATCTCTATTGCTCTGTTAAATTTGGCTGAGAGTTGCCAGCAATTTCCAAAGCTGCTATGAAGGAGCTGCCATACAGTACAATTGTGTAAAACAACTTCCTTAGAAAGATGGGATAACAAGAGCTGATGGCTAGGGAGTGAACCTCAAGAAACAGATCCCACAGATCTGAAGAAGTTGGGATCAGATCAGAAAAAAATATCTCAAGATCTCAAATGAGATGATACTTGCAGGAAATTGTTTGGATATTCATAATGTGACCAGCCCGTTTCCCTTCCAGCATGCAAGGATAGGTAAATAGTGCTGTTTTTCATATGATAAGAATTTTCACAGTTGATGCTTCATTCAGATGAGTGAGATGAGCTCACACCTCTGAACTACCATTTCAGGCTCCCTGTTGTCTCCAGTAGACATTTGCACATCTGTAGGTCTTTACATCTTGAAGATGGTCCTTCCCACTAGACCTGTGTTTTCTTTGCTTTTTAAAAAACAGAAATAGGTTAGATCCTTCAGTTCAAGTTGCAGGCACTACAGAAAACCACCAGCTTTACCAGCACAGCACAAATTAGGCCAGTTTACCTGGATGATGCTGGCTTGGTGTAGGGATGTTGTCCTTACCTGACATAAAGCTGGGCAGCTACAAAAGATAGATACAAGAGAGGAACACACACCAAAGCATACCTACAGCATAGGTTGGAAAGATTCCTATTATCCAGTGTTGCTCTGTGGGAAGGGAAAGAAACCAGGAAAGGCTCTTGCCCTCCTCAGTGGAAAGGTGCTGTGGTGAAATAAATAAAGGATTTTACTGGCCAGAACAAAACCCTTATTAGAATCAGTCACTGGTGGTGCAGCCTGAGGGGTGACCCAGGAACACTACCAGCTCAAGCATTTTGCTCTGAAAAGGAAGGTTAGCTAGGGGGCAGGAGTCAGAGGGAGTGCCTGGGTCAGGGGAAGGTTTAAGATATGTTTGGATTTAATTCATCTTACAAAGAAACTATTTCCTGCTATTGAAGATAACTCCCTCCTGAACCCACCTGCCCACACACAGACAGCAAACATCCAGAAAACCAGCTGGAAGTGGAATGATGTGAGTAGAGTGTTTCTTCACCAGAAGGGCAATGGGTTAGGATGTCATTCCTTCCCATGGCTACTGGACTGGACTGCTACTGGTCCATCAGTCTGTACCCTTGGACAGCAAAGTTACAAGTGCTGGCTTTGCAGTCAGGGAATCAGAATCTCATCTGTGAATCTGCTCTTACCAAGGTAAGAGCAAACAAGACACCAAAAGTCTTCCTTAGAGACCGACAAAATAGGCTTAAAAAAGCAGATAAAATTAAATGTGTATCTTTTATGAGGATTAGCAAAAGAAACAAAATGCAGTGGCACTGAAAAAAGTATCTCCTTTCTCACAACCCCTCATTAAGCTCCATTTTATGTTTTACATCCACATAGTTTCCTTAAAAATTTTACCATTCTGGAAAAGTTTAAAATTCAAAGAAAACCTTTCCAACGTTGAAGGCCCCAGTGTGATTTCAAAACACCAATTCTATGTACCACCCAGGAGCAAACACATTTCCTGAACTGACCAAAATGTAGAACGTTTAGGTTAAAAAAAAAGAAGGAAAAAAAAAAAACCAACAAAAAACAACCAAGAAAACCAACACAAAAAACCCACATGGAGTCTGACTGGCTCAACTCAATAACTTTTTACTGAAGTGGCTGCTGCCAAATGTACACGCACACTTCCCCCAGCAAGCGGTGTTCTCCTTTAACCCTTTGGGCACATGTCTTCCTGATATTCTTGGGGAAAATTTTCCCTTTCTGACAGCCGTGCTGCCTCCCTCCTCTCTTCCTCATGTCCCTAACTCTAAAATGAACCACTTTTTTTCTGTCCTCCACTACAAGCACCAAGGAGAAAAAGCTGCAGTGTGTGAACTCACTCTGCCACGCTGCAGTTTTAATTTGCATAAATTAATCCATTCATTTTAGTAAAAAGAAATCAACTCAATCTGAAAGGCAATGATCACTCCAGGATTTCCAATACCATTTTATCACTGTCCCAGCCCCACTTACAGAAATCTTGAGCGTTTCCCCACTGCACTCCCTATCAATCTTTCAAAACTAGAGGAAACTGTTCACTACTGATGGCACAAAGCTCACTCTTAGCAGAGCAATGAGAGAAATTCCATCATCCATTATAGTTAAAAACACCTCAAAATCCAAAACATCTTAAAAGCTTTTAATTATCAGCGAGCTAGCTGATTTTAGCTAGCTAATTATCTAGTACAGGAGTTCTCTAATCCTCCCCTACGATCTTTTATTTTATGAATTCTCAGTAGTGAGAACGTGAAAACTGCAACAAATCAACATTTCACCTCTGTGTTTCGCTGGAGTGCGACTGTAGTGAAACACGTTAATAAAATATTTTTTTTTCATAATGGAAAACATTATGGGTAGTTTAAGTCTTCCTGCAAATCATTAATAACCTTTGTCATCATCACTCAGATAAACATCTGCTAGCAGAGTCCACTCAGAACTGATCTTGTCTTTAGGATATGGAGGACGTTGATTAGATGAGCTATCAAAGCAACTCCGAGATTAGTTTCCACATTTCTTGGCTCTTTGGCTGCAAGCCTTGCCACCCCCAAAACTCAGAAGAGTGTGTGGGGCGGGGTTTTTCTTACCTGAATCAAAAGCTACAGAGTAAATTAGTGACAGAACTGTTTCCTGGCCTCATGTCCCTATCCAGCAACCAGCAGGGTGATGTGCCTAGATAACATGGCACGGGTTCAATTCTCACACACTCCTCAGCTGTATCACCGGGAGCCACTGCTGGAGGCTAAAATGTCCCATAAACTGCTGCTGTATTCCCACGGGGCAGGTCTGTATTTGTCTCACCTGTCGGTTGGCTTCAATATACAGCCCGAGAGTATTCACTCGGTAGCACAGTCCCTCTTTCATTATATGGACGTAGCAGCGCACTTTTCCTTCATGGAGAGTCTCATTCATATCTCCTCTATGATCATTCCAACACGAGTTATCTGAAGCAGGTTTCAGCAAGCTATTATCTTCCTTTATGAAACTATAAATGTCTGGAGAACACACACATGCATGAAGTTAGACAGGATTTAATGAAATACTTTCTGAAGAGGAATACTATTAAAATACTGTTGGGGAAGGGAAATCTTTGCCGCACATCATCTGAATGGATACATAGTTAGCAGTCATTAACAGATTTTATCACGTGTAGTGAGTAAGTGCTTCTTTTTATTCTGCAGGTGGGAATCAAGGGAACAGGACAGATGCAATGTTTTGCCCAAGGTCACACAGGGAGACAGTGGAAATGCTAAAACTAAATTCCAAGATCTGACATACTGTCCAGTTCCCTGTGCAGGGTGGTTAAGGTTTAGTCTGTTCCCTAAGAAATTTTACAAACTCCCTCCTAAAGCTGCATTTTCAAAAGTGCATTTGCCTATACTGTACGCCAGAAGAAAAAATACAGAGCACCTAGCTGATTTGCTTTTGATTTAAACCAGAATAAGGGAGGACAAAAATATTTATGTATGACACCATACCATTTGAAAAAGACATCTACTATAATCTTTGCTATCATGAAATACAAGAGGAAAAAACTCACAAGAAATCCCCCCCACTGGTGTTTCAGGCTAATTCTGTACCCTACACAATAACTCAGCTGTAGCATATGGCCTTTAAAATCTCTGTCAAATCCTGGATACTTTTACTGACCTAAGGATGTTTGTTCTTTTTTCTTTTGGTCCTCTTCTTTGTTGTCTAGGCCTTGGTGCAATGAGGTAGGAGAAGAGAACTGTTTCCTAACCAGATGTGGAATCAGTTCACTCCGGAGAGATGTGATTGTCCTGGGGAAGGAGACACACATAGTGAAGTCCACAAATGCTAAAACTTGCATTCCTGCATTTTCTTTGCACAACATTATCAGACACTTTGCACATTTTTCTTGAGGAAGAATCAAAATGTCAGGTACTCTGAGACATCTGGCACTAAGACAATGTCCACTAGTCATGTTCTTTTTTTAAAATATTAATTAAATATAAAGGAAGATTCAAAATAAGGAAAAAGCTTCATCTTCAGAATTAATTCCCCTATATTTTAACAGAGGTACCTCTAAGTTAATATGGCATCACCCTGCAATTCATGCTTGTATGCAGATGAAATGCAGCAAGTAGTGCCATTGTAATGGCTTTAAAAATTGTGTCAACTAAAATGAAAAGAGAAAATAAAGTACCTCTGGAAGAAAACACAAAGCAGCTACCTTTTGTTGAGATAAAACACAGAAATACTTGAGGATATATGAAATACCAGATCCTTAGATGAAAATATTTCTTTCACAGACATTAATGATGTCCTCCTGCTCACATGAAACACCAAGGACATTTTTAAGACTCAGTCCCTTAACCATGGGAAAACAGCATATTTTAACAAATTTAGGTCCCATGCTCTGTAGGTGTCCTGATCTAAAGTACATCAGTGAGCAGGAAACTTCCAAAGGCATCAGCTGGCAATGCACCCATCTTCCCAGATTTCAATTATGTTCTTTTTGACACTCCAATAGTAGGAGGCAGAGAAATCACATGAGGGGTTTGTGATAAAGCAGGGACTTGAATCCATGCCATCAACAGCTTAAACAAGAACTCTGATAACTAGACTATCTTTCCTCTTGAATTCATTTATACATTACAATGAATCAAGAAAAAACCCTTCCCAACTGCCAAATATCAATGTACGAAGTCTACTGCAGAATAGGATTATAACCCTGGCAATTTAATTTTGACTATTAAAAGATAATTTTATTTTCAATTAAGTATTTGGAAAAAAACCCCAAATCAATAGTTTTTATAGTTGGAATGCATGAAATGCAGTCTTGAGAGAGCTTTATTGTTGTTGTTTCATTATTTTAACAATCTGCATTCAGTTACTGAATTGTGGATGATTTAAAGTAGTGCTTGGGAAAATCATGCGGAAAATGAACTCAAACTTGGCAAGTATCAGAGGAAGTGCTAAACTTCAGAGGAAGAATTGCGAGAACTAACACAGAGAGCTTGGCTGGAGGAATGCAACAAATGATAATTTGTGAAAAAAAGGAGTTATTTAGAATGCAAGGTAGCAAAACTAGGAACTAACTATAGGTTAAATGAAAACATGAGAATACTAGAATGAGTATCCTGAAAGTAATTTTGGTTGGCAAAATCTTTAGCAAAGGGGGCTCTTAAGCAGCTCAAGCTTTAAGACACACGCAGCTCATAACATGCCCAGGCTCCTGCTCAGGTCAATGATAGTGAAGCAGACATAAGGACCAAAATAATTTTTCCTGAATCTAATTTTGATAGGAAGATTCAGACGTGATTGACAGTTCACCCCATTGAAAAAATACCATATTTTCCTTTTTCTTGAGTCTTCCTTCACTTTTCAACTGTAGGCTGCCTCTCAGTCTGCCTCACTCTCCCGTCCTGCAGCAGGATGATCTGACCCATCCCAGATCTGAAATGCTGCTTTCAATTTTTTATTACAGGAAAAGCTCTAGTCTTCAGTCTGTCCTCCTTCTTGAAAATAAGATTATAATCACCTTCGGATAGCTGTATTTCAGGACCTAATGAAGCAAAACACTTCATTCTTTAATCACCAAATTTCTCCCTGCTAACCACTTACAGGCGCGCTCTGCCACGGCCGCCCTGGCCCTGCGCTCCGACACACGTGTGACTGTGCAGATGGGCAGTTTACTACCTTACAATGTTTGCCTGCAGCTGTGCCATTCAGCAATGATTTCCTGCTTGGGTTTTATACTCCATCCAAAACCGACAATCCTGTGTTTCCCTCAGAGGCTGGCCATGGCATTTATAAGATATATTACCTATAAAATATCCAAGTATTTGGCAGTCTTAAATAGTCTGATGCAGAGGACAACACAACACGGTAGGAAATGAAAGCAGTGGAAAGGGGGAAGGACAAAGTTTTTCCTGGTTTTGATGGTTTACTCTTTCTTGGCCAACCTCCTGAAGCTTTCCTGCAATTCTCTGAAGTACTAGCCACATTCCTTTGGCAAAGGTGGAGTAAATCTCTGGGTCATCCATAAGATGTGGCTCAGAAACACACCCTTCTTACTGGAAAAGGAAAAACAGGAAAGTTTACTTTTGCTTGCTGTTTAAGCAGGATTTATATGTGACATTGAAGGAATTTGCCTTTGGAAATTATTAAAAACTACGTAGTAAGGCACTCAGTGACAGAAGTCTGGGAACCTTTTGTGACAGATCTTGCAAATGAGCATATACGAAGTGATAGCGTGAGAATATTATCTGACTGTCAACAGTGGGCGAAACCAAACATCTGGTTGGGACTAGGAAAGGAATTTAAATCAGAGGAGGGATAGAACTGACGACCCTTCATCACAGGAGAAAAAAATAGCAGGAGTTTGGAAGAATCAACTAGCCTGTAACCTAGATAAAGGAGAAAACAAACCAAAAAGGCTTCTGGTCTAGTGTGTTAAAAGTTCTTCCAATCACATCCTGAACAACATGTGCTCTGTCAACTAGAAATAAGTCTAAGACTGCATATGATGAAGGAAGAAGTTTTCTTTATTCTCTTCAGGTTTTAAACCTTGGCATCACCCTGCTTTCTAAGCTTGTATTTTTTCTTACCACTAAGAACTCTGAATGAAATACCCACTGAAATCAACATAAAGAGAAGATATACTATGGGAAGGTGGGCTGAAGGAGAGGAGGGCACAAAAAATTTTGGCAGAAATCCAGTTCTAGACCAAATCAGAATAACCAGGCTCTGACATCTCACAGGAAAACCCAGATGGTAGAGAGGATAAAAAAGAACCTGCTTTAGAGAAACACGTGCCAAAATAAACATACTTTCATAAATTCCAGCTCAAGTAACAAGCCTTTTTCATGATCCTTCATTCCCCAAAATGTTATTTTTGAAGTGCTATCTGTCTGTTTTTACCTTGGCAAAAAGTAGGTTTTCAACTGAGCAGCCAAAGATTGAGAGTGGTGTTAAATTACTGCTTGCAAATGAAGGGAGAGCTAATACCTGGCACACCTTACATGGCTTCAGTCCTGTGAGAACAAGGAGAGATGGCAGCAGTTTTGAAAAGGGGTCGATTCTGATCACATTTTTAAGCATGCAAAAATTTTACTTATATCTGGGATGGAATCCTCCATTCACCCAGCAGGTCACAACAAAGAAGGGTATTAGCAAGAGCCCATGCATAGGCAGGGGAAACGAAGACAACAGGGCAGTTGAAATTCATGTTGGATGTGCAAGAAACAGCTGGGAATTCAAGAGAAACTTTTTTAAAACAAAGGAACACCCTGGAAAAGTCTCTATTAACTGCACCTAAAGCTCAGAGAACATAGCAGTCATTTGCAGTCCACTCTTCAGACTATAGACTCAGACCAAGTTACTATAAAACTAGGGTATTTAAGGTTAATTTTATTTAAAATCCAAGACATTAAGGTACAAAAATGGATACTTCATCGAATAAATGTAACTTTACCAAGTACTATCACCACTAGAGAGAAATCAGTACCATGCCTTTATAATCTGTTTATCTCTGGACCCTCTGCACTACTATTTCTTCCCAATGTTCCTGGGATTTTTGGATGACAGCAAGGGCACAGATAAGGTTTGTGCTAAACTAGAAATTTTTACTTGTGAAGAACATAAGGTGAAAATAACCTAGAGCCTGAAGTTTCATGCTTAAACATAGATAAACAGAAGATTTCAGTGAGCTTTAACCACAAATGAAATTAGAGCAATCTGTGATACAGCAGAATTTATTTTGTAACTCTCTCTCTATATATTGTATTATTTACATTACATTGCATACATTACAGCCCCCAGAGCGTCAGCTTTCACATGTTGCTGAAATGGAGCTGTCTCTGGGCTGAAGGGAAGCCTATTGAAACTTCAGTAAGAAATTAAGAACAATGGATCCTATTGAAATACCGGAAGAGTTACGGGGAAAAAATCCAAATGTTGACGATCTAAAGTTAAAAAAATAATGTATTTCACAATTATGCTTCAACGCCCTGTGATTTTTGTTCTTAAAAATATACACAGCTGAAGACTCTGCCTTTCATATGACACAGAAAGTAATGGTTCTGACTAATGCTGGTAAAGAAAAAATATCAAATATTTTATAATAATAGAAGAGCCTATATAAGTCTAAGTTTGGGCGACCCTGCAAAAGTACAGGTACCAAGAAGTGCTGTTTGGCTTGACCCACAGCAGGAACGGGAGCAACCACAGCTTTAATTTCCTGCAGTTAGTTCTCACTAGCTTCAGACACCCTGAACACAACTGTCAGATCCATTTACCAGCTGTCATTCACTTTAATTTTCCATGTTTAATGTTAAACACCATAAAAAGGTATTAATGAGTATTAGCATTTTAATATTCTCCCTGTTTTATTAATCTGTGATGAAGCATGAAATCTACCACTGCTGTCAGCACCCACCTGTGAAATCTGCTGCTACTCTCCATGGGCTGGTTGCAGGGGGTCTCCTTTGCTATCATTATTAGCACAATCAGCTACATCTACAGGTGCAGATATTTGTGATTCTACACTACAAACAAGCAGATTATGATCCTACTTCTATCTACTTTTCCCCCTTTGTTTAATGGGCTAATGTTAGCTCTTGTACAACTATGCAAGCAGAACTCAATTGGGTTGTGTTCTGATCTTAGCTCCGTGGCCTTCAACAGAGATTCTTCAGATCACATCAAAAGGAGAGCATGAGGCTGTATTTCAGACTTGTGCTCATAATTAATGTTAGAAATGTATATACAAATACAACTAAACAAATCCTAAGGCACTTAACAGTTTTTGCCAAAAGAAGTTACATGTTTATGCAGAACAATAAAGATGTAAGAAAAAGGGTGGGAGGGAAGAAAAAAAAAAAGAGGGTGCGTTGTAAGAAAGAGAAAAGTTAATTCTGAACCCTGTAGGTACATAGTTCATGGTTCTCATTGCTTAAAGGATAAACCCAAATAACATTTAAAATTTCCATGTAAGCTGGGAGCTCTCTTGTTGAATCTCAACGTTATTTTCTCCTGATCCTTTGATGGAGATTAAAAATTTCCATGTGAATACAAAGAAAGAAACAACAGTTACTCTGAGATTTTTTCCCCCAGCATTTAATGCTCCAAACTAGAGCAGCCAGCCACCATTCCCATCTCCTCCCCCCTCCTTGGAGAAAAAAAAAGTCAACTCACTTTGAAGAAAAGACAAAACAGGGTCAGGGCAAGGGGGATTAGGGAAATGATATTTATATCATGGACCAAATTAAAATGTCAATGCAAGAGGCAGGCAAACAGCCCTTGCCACATATATACACCAGGCATGTTTCCTCAAGGAAACAGGAAAGAGATTTGAAAAGAGTTAATGCAGTCCTGAGTTAATACCACCTGCCTCAGACTCAACACCACTTAAAAGACAGTGTTTGGGTCCATTTCCCACAATGCGGTTTTACCAAGCACAATGGAAAAAGCAATTACAGGCCTTTTCCCCTTCTCACCGATTCACTGCTGAAAATGCTGGAATTTCTGAGACATGCTAAGAATGTGGAGAAAGCAGACAAGGACTATTTACAAAAGGAAAAAATATTGAATGATAAGTTTATAGGGTGTGCCCATATCCCTGCAGAAAGCTAATTCTGCCCTTTTTAAATTTTGCCCAATAATCTTTTTACCTTTGCTTGGTGTACCCAAGACTAATTATAATAAAGGAAAACTCCAACGTAACCAGGCAAAGCAATAAACTATCAGTTACTTGTGCTTAATTCAACAACCTGCAACACCACCATTAGCATCTTCTAGCTGCATACTATTTGTCATGTTCTAATCTCAAAATTTCTATTGCAAAAACAGTAAACAAATTTCTCATTCCCCTGAAATTTCATAATAACTACTTATTTGTCATTGTCTCTTATTATTTTGGGAGCTAAAAGCCAATAGAGAAGGCAAGGAAACTTTGAGAAATGTTCTACTAAAAGGTAATTTCACATGACTGCATTTGTGCTTCATTTGTCTTTCCACACTATTTTCTAACCAAACCCTACAAGTCTGACAGCAGCCTACTCCCAGCATTCATAAAAGCATGTGTGACAATATTTCAAAAGCCATTGTGCAGCAAGCTGGTAAAACTGCACAGCTTTACTTTGCAGGCTAAAATTTGTGAATGACTTCCCAAAACTGCAGAATCACCACGAAAATCTCTGCATCCTGGGTGATGGAGGGAAAGCAGATGACGTGCAAGTGACAGTCATAGGCACCATAATGCAGAGATGATCCAGATCAAAGCATGGAAGCAATGGTATGGATGCAAACTACCTAAGAAGCTGTTCTCAAGTTCCACTAAGTCTGGATGCACTTAAAGGAGCAGAGATCTAACTTCCACTTCTGCTGAAAACCCCTTTGGGAAACATGGCAGCTTTCTGAAAAAGCGAACACAGAAATTAAAACTTCTCAATTACATGCTCTGAAAGAGTGTGCACAGTAAGACTGGGTAAGTAACCTTAACTCTGTCCACTCACCAAACAGCCAAGAACACCCCACAGCTCCAGACTAATACAGCTTTTGCACAGGAATGCCAGCAAACTTAGACATTTTTAGAACTTCTCTCTGACCAAAAGTCTCCGAGGCCGTCGGAGGCCACCCAGGGTGTTTGGCAGGTTGTACTTGCTGCTGAGGAATGGATCTCATTCATTCCCAGACAGCATCCCATTCTTCTGAAACAAGCGCACCTGCACCAAATGTGATTCCTTGCCAGAACTCATCTTTCCCCATTCTCTCCCACCTCCGCCTTTGCAGCCATCTGTGTCCAAGTTACCAACTTTTTTTCTAAATACCTTTGAAATTAGGCTCCTTTTCTGAAAAGAGCACTGAACATTGCTATTCTGATAATATGCCTAAACAAACACGTGCATATGATGCATTTGATAAACTTGACACAGATCCACAAAACTGTGTAAACTTAAGGCACACAAGTAGATACTTAGATTTAAACATTTCATACTGGCCTGTATAAAACATGTAAGTGTCAAAAAATGCAGACATGGCTGTAGCTTCATGTGGGTAAGCTCTTTCACCCCACTCAACTGAGGCTGTATTAAAGGCACCACACATGTCCACATCACCCTAGTGGGTGTTGCTCTATGCTGTGTTTCTCCATGCAGATACTGTGGTGGTCTGCAACCCAACTGGCCCCAACTGGCTTAATAACATGCCTGTTCTTAAAGCAGTACAGAACAAACTGGAAGCTCTGGTGTGTAATTCAGTCCTGCTTCCACCTGTACAAGTCCCATTTCTACATCCTTCTCTCCAACTATCTTTCTACCTTAATTAATTCCTGTCTTCACTATTGATTACTAATCCTTGCTCCATCCCTCCCTGTAGGACAACTCTTCTGTTCTCTTTAATGTGGCACTTGCAACATGTTCTTCTGTCCTGTGATAAGACAAAGCTGCTTTTTTTTGGCCACTTCATCCTTTCCCAAAGAACTAAAGTTTTTAGATTAAGCTCTTTGGCAAATGAATCCCATCTTCTCTTCTCTTTTTCACAAGCCTACTTTTATTCATGTTGTTCTTTCAATGTTGTATGAATCCAGGTAAGTTTGTGTCAAATTCTAAGCATGCTACAGTTCATCTGTGCATCTTTGATTTAGGAGAATTTCTCTCCTCCTCCCCACTGAGGTCTTTGAATTCAGCAGTTCAGTTTAACTAGACAGCACCCATCATTTTGCACAGACTATCCCATGGTTGTTTAAAATTTAATACTCCTTTTTATAATTTCTTGATTTTCACTTTAAGTGAAGAAAGTTGCAGGTGCTCCCCTTTGATTCAACATTGTGTTCTAATATCAGCCCTTACCTCATACGCTACTTATCACATTCAAAATGAAACTCAGAATAATATTATTGATGATTCACTGACTTAATTAAGATATCTCTTAGCTACTCCATGCAGGCATGCATGCCCCATCACCATTAGTAGCATTTGATCTCACTTCTATATGCAGAAATTAAATCTCCCATCATGGTAACTCAACGCAATAAAGAGAGCAAGTGCTATAAAAAGTTTATTGTTCAAGTTTCATTTAACTACCTAAAGCACGATGAAATTTAACATTGAACAATGACCTAGCGTACAAAAACTATGAGAAGTAGAATAGTAGCAGAAAAAAAAAAACCAAAACAAAAAAACCAAAAAACAAAACAAAACCCCCCAGAATTGTTGTTCTGGTTTTTTTTCCAAAAATTCAACTCATGAGTAAATGCGGACTCAGCATTTCAGAAGGATCAGTGAGAGACTGAAGTGCAGAATAGATTTAGAAGCAAACCAGAGAGGAAAAGAAAGGAAAACGTTATTATGAACATTCTTGAAAGTTGTACAATCAGATGATCTGAATAGAAAATAAAGGAGAAATACATCATGATATCACATACAAGGACTGCACCCTCACAGGGAGATGCCCAGCAAGGTAAGATAATAATTTCACCACAAGTATGATCTTACATAAGTAGTGCTGTGTGAAAGAAAATGTGGTGCACTGATGAAAAAATCACACAAGTAGCAATGATCTAAGGGGAAAAAAAAAAAAAAGTGCACATAAATGGATAGGAGAATCATCATTCCTCCTTGGTTCAAAATCCACATGTATGAAGACAAAAGCCAATTTGATGAAAGGCTAACCAGGCTAACCAAGGAAACTGCAACTGCATGAAAAAGTGGAAAAAAGAGTTAAAAATTTTTAATGTTTATTATCAGATCCGAGCAAACCCAGATGAGGCCATCAAGAGGGCCCAGAGCACATGATGCAGGAGGAGAAGATGGGGGAGCTGGTTTTGTTCAGCCTGGAGAAGAGAAAGCTGCACAGGGATCTGATTCTAGTTTTCTACTACCAAAAATGAAGCGATACAGAAGTCAGACAGACTTTTCCGAGAGATGCACAGTAAAAGGGCAAGAGGCAACGGATACAAGCTGCAACAAGGAAAATTCCAGTTGGGACAAAAAGAAAACAACTTTTCAGTGAGTGGTACAGTCCTAGGACAAGGCCCACTCTCCATCCGTGGAGATTTTCAAAACTCAACCACAAAAAAAAAACCCAAGAACCACAAAAGTGAGACTTACTTGAGCAGGAGGTGGACCAGAGGCTGCTAGAGTTTCTACCCCAACCTCATTTTTTCTATGATTCTATAGTATCTGCACTGACATTTGAATGACATGTTTCACATCCTCCCTACATTCCCTTTTTCATAGAGAATCCATAGGACCTTTACCTGATGCTCTAAATCACAGTTAAATGACAAATTTAGTAAGTTTTAACATTCACTTGTGAAAAATTTGCATTAGGAGCAGCTTGCATGCACAGAATACTGTGCTGTGACCAAGCATGCTCTGAGTATCTCAGGCACACGGCCACTGTGGCATACTGTAGTCTCACAGAATGACCTGCAGTTATTTATGAGGTTAGTCAACTCCACTTCAGCACAATGAAAAATATTTCTGCTCCCAGGAAAATGAATTATATTTATTACTGAAGTGATTTGCTGAAAATCGTTATTTGCTTTAATCTAGCTTGGATCATTAGGGTTTTTTTCCCTGAGGTTTCAGGGGTGCACTTGATAGGTACCACGGAAAGATGATAACAGTAATGATACTCTGGAGGAGGAGATCAACAAATTTTAAAACTTGACATTTCTAGTAGGGAGCAGAGAAAGCTCCAACAGCTGGATACGTTTGACAAGGAAAGGAAATGGGAAAGATAAATTGCCATTTCACATTCTAATACATTAAATGCACCAAGGAGCTTGTGTTTGGTTGTTTTTCTGTTTTTGTTTTTCTTTTCTTTTTTTTCTTTTTTCTTTTTCTTGTTTGGAAAGCTACAATCTATCTGCCCTGTCTTCACACAGTATACTTCCTGCAGGAGCTATTTGTTTATTTACTCATTTTAATCACAAGGAAAGTATTCATTATAAAATCTCTCTTCACAGCAAAGGAGAAACCTTCCAGCCACACGGCTGACACATGTTAACTCACAGGTATTCACAGAGCAGGTTCTGTTTTAAGCCATCTTTCAGGCAGCCACACAAAGACCACCAAAGCTGGGTGTTCAGCTCTGCCAGACCTCCCCCAGCCAACAGCCCTTGCCAGGAAACACAGGTGACAGCCTGAATGATAAAAAGGCATTTAGAGGGGAAAAAGAAAAAATGCACTGGTTTAGTCTGGGCAGCACCTTAATATAAACCTGCAGGGGCCTTTGTGTACAGCATAGCACACAGCCATCCAAGCAGGAGTTTGGAGCCAGTCACTTGCACCTCCAGTTTTTAAAGATCTCATATTGCCCCTGCCACTGATCCAGGAGAAGGGTGGCTCCACTGCAGCTCTTTTCTCGGCCACAGATCACAGCACACAACACTGACAGCAAACCTTTCTCTCCTTTCCTAATGCTGGCCCAGCACAGGCTTTCTGGACACAGAGCACACAGAGGGGAGCTGAGAAATGAAGCTTGCTCTACAGGATTGCAGCTGAAGCAATTTGGAAAGGCAGAGCACTATGACCTCACAAGATTTGCCCTTATTTATTTCAGCAGTTAAAAAAAAAAAAAAAGGAAAAAAAAAAAGGAAAAAAAAACAAAACCCAAACCCCAACCCCAGTGTTTAACTTTGCAAACAAATCATACTGACTTTGGCTATAAAACTTACTGCAAATTTGCTCAGTTCAGAGAAGAGTTTCTCCACTGGCAAATTCTGGCAGGCAGCTCTCCAGCACTGGAAGAACTGCAGAAGAGCCGATTTGTTTCCTTAGCTCCAGCTGAACCTCTCGTGGGGTGCACTCTGAGAGGGCTCCCCGGGGAAAGTGGATTTCCCTGGCGGCAAGCAAGCTGTTAGCATTCAGCGTTCCCAGGCCAAGGCTCTGTGAATGCTTACTCAGACCTTTTAAAGCGACCACAGTGCTGCTGTTTATTATTCTTGCCTTTCCAGTACCACACATCATTCCTTCTGGCCACAAACAGAGCTGCCCGCTTCCCAGGTGACTGTACAAGGGAAACAGTGGTTTTTTCTACACTCAACTATTCAGAAGTACTAGATTCAGCATAGAATAGCTATTTGCAAAACATCACTAAGCACAACAAAAATTTTTGCTTTCTGCAGAAAGAGGTGGGGAAAAAAGGGGTAAGGACACGACAAAAGTGTGTGAGATGGAAAATGTGTGCCATCAACTTTATTTTAAATAATCTTTTGAAAAAAAAGTACAAAGATTTCCTAACGTTCGAAAATGCTATTGCCATTCTGATGCATAACAGAGAAACCATAACATCTGAGCAAACATACAGTGGCATCTGCCTTCATAAAAACTGAGATGACTATCTTTCAGTGGTGGTGCAGTTGGGGAGCCCAGATAAACCACCCAGCACTTCCTATTGTAAGTTTCTGTCTTCATCTGTTGGTAAAGTTTGCCAAAATTAAGCTGGAATTACCCATGCCAGGTGTTTGCCTCAAGCTGATTTTTTTTTTTTTTTTGCATAGTTTCATCAAAAATGTCTCAGCTATTTCCAAGAACAAAATTATGGAAAAATACTTTGTTTAGTCGATGTTAAAAATATTTCAGCTGCTCCGCTGAAAAGCTTTTGTGCTTCCATGCTTGCAATTTGGCACAAGGTTGTCTTTTCACCAGAGCGTTACTTTTGTAAACACAGAAAGTGCCCATAGTACATCAAGCTAAGTCTGAAAAACCAGTGTTTGCACATGCTTGGAAGACACTGTTCTGCAGCTAAATTTTGAGTCCTTCTGTATGCTAAGCATGCTCCATTCTCTCTCTCTGCAAGGCAACTGAAACGCTCATACACTGCTCTACAGAGTACAGTCCAGGCCAAGGTTACAAAGTCTGAGCTAGATATTCTTTGAAGTTTAGAGTAACTCATCTCCTTCTGGTGACTGACCTGAAAGGTGATAAATCTATGCTGGTAACAGCTACTCCATTAGCAAGAGTCATAGTAGCCTGATTACTTCTGAAAGTGTCACATACCTAAGTATATGCAGACACACTTAAAAGAAAATCAGGGTAACAGTCTGGGCACTCAAATTAAGAGAAGCTGCTTATACAGTCTTAAATTAAGATGTTGTGTGTACACGTTATGACACAATCCTTAAAATCACACTCACCTACTTTTCCTCTCTCCCCAATCTTGATCTCCACCAAATTTAAAGATGGACTATGCCCTGGGGATGAATCAAGGTTGTGTAATGAAGCAGAAGAATGCCTGCCTCATTTGTTAGAACGTGTGTTAAATCTACAAGGCAGAGGGCTGCAAAAGGAGAAAAGAACTGCTAATAATTAAGCAAATGAATGATGGCTGAAGAACTTTTTTTTTTTAAATGTCCTTCTGTCACAAGAGTCTACAGATGCTGAATGAAGAATGTAAATTTAATTTCTGCAGGTTGCCACCGACTGTGTCCTTTTTAATTTGATCAGTGTCAGTCTTTCACAGCTATCATCAATGGAAAAAATTCTTTGAATGTTAAGAAGTCTCTGTATAACATTGCTGACTGAAAAGTAGCATGCTTAAGATAAAGACACTTCAAGCTTCAGCTCTTCTGTGCCTCAGTTTCCCACTTTCAGAATGGGGAAAGATCATGGTGGGTCAGGTAGGTTAATGAAGTGTGTGCAAAGCATTACAGTATCAGTGATGAGCACCAACAATCTAAAAGGGAAGTATTCACCTTATCTGCAGAACAGATTTTAAACAGTAAGCAGCAAGTAAGGCTGGTGGCCTTCACCTGAACTACAGAGCTTACATACAATAATGAACAGTATCTCCTTCAGTGGGCATCTGAGGAAACAAATGGAGCAATGGTCACAGAGGAAAAACAAATGTACTGAGTCATTTAAACGAAGGCTGCCATAGTATGTGGCACATACATAAGCAGAATGTTGCACAGAGAGCCTCAGCTGTGGCAATTCCTAACTGCCAAGTGCTTAACTTAGCAAATTTAGTATTTTTAAATGTAGCTTTTCATGTGCCCAACCTGCAAATAATGTTTGGTTAGCATTTTCACGACAAGCTCTGCACTGATGAAATTTGACAGAAGTTATTTTGGGAGGTAACTTCATAAGTAGGACCACATACTGCTTTGTTTTAGGCAGCCTTGATCTGGCTTCATGTTTTCTGAGAGATGCAAATGGCAGCACCTCTACAATATGCCTACAATATGCTGTGACTAGGGTGAAATGCTTGCACATATAACAAATGCTGTTATCTGTACCTGTACAACTGACAGTGCACACAATAATGCTATTCATGCACACATACATAATAAATAAATATTACAAATGCTTTTAAGCCTATACACATGAAATACATAGAGATGCACACCTTCAACACTTAAATTTCCAAAGCAAATTTATATTTTCCATGTTAAAGCTTTACAGGGGATGGGATTGCTATCTTCCTCCTCACCCTCCTCCAAATCAGGCATTGTATTTCACCAGGACAGATAGAACTTTAGAAATACTTTGGAAAAAAACTGGACGCAAAATACCATGCAACTTCACTTTGATCATGTTTCTTCTGCAAGCAGCTTTGCTGGGATTGTCAGCAAGCAAACTGTCAGAACACAGTAAAGAAATATCAGTACATGCCTGTGCAGCACGCTGGGCTCACAAAGCACAGGCCTAGATCCTGCCCTCCAATACATATTAAGTTCACAGGGGAAGGGGAATAAGGACTCGCTTCTTCCTGCCCTGAATGCAGCAGCAAGGCAGGATTCCAACCCAGCACTCAGGAGAATGCCAAAAAAGGGACTGGCTACTGTGCTGGCTGCCACCCCAGGGCCCCGGGGGTGTGAGGCTCGCCAGCTGTAGGGTGGAGCTGTGCCCCCAGCCAGCTACAGCCTCTGCTTCTGTCTAGCCTGCTGGCTCAGCTCGTGTAATGATCATTTTAGGAAAAGCAATACTGTGCAGTTCATCATGTGGTGCAGGTGTTCACCTTCAACTATCCCTGCCCTGTGCTGGCAGAGCAGCTCCTGCAACACAGCCAGTGCTTGCCTGACTGCCACATGCCACAAAGAGCAGTACCTGTAAGATCCCAGGTTAGCTTGATTCTGAAAAAGGAAACATTTAGGAAAAAAAAACCTCTCACCTGTATACAAGGAGATCAGACTTTTAACTGACCTCCTTCCTGTTCGAAGATGTGATACCATTCAGTAGATGTCTTGCTAAATCTGCCAAAACAAGACCAATCTCAGCAACTCTAGCTTCATTGAAGCAGAAAAGAACCTGAGGAAGAAACAAAGGTCTCTGCAGAGAAAAAACCCAGGGCCAACTATTATCAGCAAAAAATTCAGCCCAAAAAAGATGCTTCTTGTTCACATTGAGGTCACAGTCCCTGTTCAGACAGGATAAATTTGGTTGGTAATTGGGTATAGTCTATGACTTCTTGTGAGTCTAGCAGGAATAGACCCAGGTACCATCAGTGCTGGATATCCACTGTGCACACAGGGATTTGGACAAGGAAGGAGTGCCATAGGCCTGAAGGCTCACTTTCACTAGGACCTAGTGAACTGAACTAGTGGGTGAGAGATGAATAAAGATGGAGATTTTAACTGCCAAAATGCATTCTTTTCCCTTTGAGGAAAGAGAAAACAGTTTTATTCCCTGAAAAATAAATTCCCCAGGTTTAAACAACATTAGAAGCGTGATATTTTTTATTTTTGTCTGGACATACATATTTGAGGGTGTTCTAATAAACAGACCATTTCCTCTGGCTTTTATTCAAAGGCGTAAGTGATCTCTGCTTTTTAAAACTCAAGAACTTGTTTGGTTTTCTATAGTGCAATAAAACTTCACACAGGAGAATCTACTATTCAGTCCTTTTAAAATAGTTCATAAAAATGTATTAAAGGACTAGAAACTGAGTTACAGACTCTCAAACAGTATTTTGACCTCTCCTAATATCCCCCATAGTAGAATCCCACTGCTGCCAAACACTGATTATTCTCCAAACTGTCCCACCCAGAAGAGGAAACAAGTGCATGGAAAAATTATGGGATCTGTCCAGTAATACAAAGCAAGACAGTGGCTGAGCTGATGGTAAAACCTTGATCTCATGACTCTATTCTGGAGCCGAACTATAAATTCAGCCTTTTTTCAGAAGTATCCTATTACAAGGGTTTCCCAAATCCTGAAGCAAGATTCATATACTTAGATAAAATTTAACCATTTCACATGCCTTTTTTCTTCCTGTTTTCTTATTAGTTGCCAGTGATTTTGGACTTTACATATAGTGCATATATTAACCCAAAGTGGAGAAATTCAATTTTCCCTTACAGGTGCAGCCATACACAGACTACATTCATGAGGCCAGAGCTTGTTGCAATTAAGCTGTGACTTTTTTCCCCATGTGGAGCAACAGATCCCACATACATAAACCCATTAGTTTCTATGTAATTCCACGACCTGGAAATAATCATAATTTTCCTCTGCAAAAGGGTGAGCTATAGCCAGTGGTAGAACCTGAAGTTTTTGCTGCTGGGCAACATACTTTCTGCTTTTGTATGTCAAAATAAAATTTGAAAAAAAAAATTAAATGCTTCACTGAGCTACAAACAATGAAAAAAAGGTGTTCTGCCTGCCATCAAACCCCACTGTTAAAATATTAACACAATGTAAATATTGTAATATTGAGGAAGTACACTGTGTCAGTACTTCCTGGCACTGTACAAGAGCTTCAGTGTTCACTTCAGTCCCTGCTGTTAGTTTTAAACACACACAACTTAAACAAGGCATCTGAGCTTCTCCAGTCCTGGTGTGGAATTGCAGAGAGGCAAAACCTTACTTTAGGTTCTCTCTAGACTTAAAAACCAAAGTATTAGAAAGAATCCTTAGACCCAAACAATTATGTAGATGTCAGTACTTTGGAGGGAAAAATATTCCACAGAGTCTTTCAAAGGTCCTCGCACACCACTGCCAAACATGGAAAGATCTTTGGATATGCACTGTTCTTCCCCTTCCTCAGAAAAGAAAAACAAATTGCAAATGCCCACCAACGCCAGAAGCCTAAAAGCCCACGTTATTCCTCATGGCAAAAGTCCCATTTCCCAGATTTGCCACTTAAGCACATTACTTGCAACTGACTCTCTCAACTGACTGAATAAGCACCATGTGTGTAATACAGAGAATGAAGGAGCTACCTGCTATTAGTAAGCCAGATGCTGCTACGAGGTCTTAAGAAATGCTGCCTAGATGCTGTAATTTTGTATTTTTCATGGAAGTGTCATAGAAAATAAATATTGCTTCTTAAAATAATGAAGACAGAGAATGACATCTCTATAGAAAACAAAAAAACCCCTGTTCATGCTTGCAAAAAGTCAGTATCTCCTTGTTCTAAGGGGATAGGGGGGCAACTGGAGGAGTTCAGAAAAGGATTTCATTCTGCTGGCTTTGGTTAATAGCAATTAAAATCCTGCCTCAACAAAGTAAAGATTTCACCAGTTTCAATGGAAACAGTATAAAGCCTTGAAATCTGAAGTTACCAGTATTTATGTTATAGGCCTCACTGTGTCACACACTGTGGCATGCCTGAGAAAGACCGTCCTTGTCCCACAGACCTTATCATCTATATTCAAAACAGCATGAAATACCAGGGAAAAAGAACTGAATGTGTGAAATGGCTAATATTCCAGAAATGTCTAATCCCAGAAGAACAAGATGGGTAGGATTTCAAGAAATGAGTGTGATGCATAAAGACAGAAGAAAGGCATCAACACTGCTTCATGCTACCACGGGAAATACAAGTCCCAAATGCCGCTGACTTTCTAAAATACACTGAATAAATGGCTTATTCCAGATTTAAAGCATCTGCTGCTCCTGAAGCTTTCTCACCTTTCAGACACGTTACCATACACTAATGGGAACTAAAATGACTTGTACAATGATTCCATGTGCCAGCCAAAGTATAGGATAAGCTTATTCTTATGCATGGTAAGAAATTGCCCTGAGGGTTAACACAGATTTTCCACATAATTTTAACTCACTCACAGAACCTTATTCTGGAAGAGACCTTTCAGTCATGTACCCAGCTGCAACACCAGATTTGTATATGGTCAAGTCTACCACAAATATCAACCCCTGCAACGATTTTTTATGTGTCAGTTTATCTGCCAAGAAAAAGCACTGTGAACAAAACACTTAGTCATCCCCTTTATCTTTCATCTTACTTAAAAGGGGAGAAAAACTCTCAAGAACTCAGTGAGCATTCAGTATGTATATCTACTGAGCATGAGAGCGCTACAGAAAGTTTAGGAACAGGACATCATTCCAAAACTGAACTACTTACTGAGAGGGGCTTGTTCATTTGTTTGTTTTTTGAAGATAAACAGAGGGGTTTTTTTGTTGGTCTGTTTCATGAAATATTATAGCTAAGATCCTTTTCCACTTCCATAAATGGATGTTTTTCTTACTCTCAGTGGGTGGTCTCAGAGTTTTGACAGAGGAACATCACAAGCTAAAAACATAGGATGCTACAGAGATAGCCCACCTGCAGTGGTGGTGGATGTGAAGTGGGAGAGAAAAGGTAATTGCAAAGGCCAAAACAGACTGCGGTGAGGGAAATCAAAGGTCAGAAATGTATTCACAGCCCTAACAATGGGGGAGCTCTGGTAAAATGAGCAGCCAAAACACACAGATACATCAGGGAAACAAGGGATGCAGAAAAGAGTAAAAAATTTTAGCGTTCACTTTTGCTGTTACTGGATTTTAATTTTATTTTTTAAATGGTTGAATAAGAAACTTGGACAAACTATGTCCAACAAGCATTGGACATAATGCTTGGCATTTTGAAAACTCAAAAGTCAATTTGAAAAGTCAATTCAATGAAAGAAATCATGCTTTAAAAGCTCTGGTATGAACCATATGTCAATGCAAACAGCTGCTATTACCTTGTGTGTTGGTTGGTTTCTTACCTGTTTTCTGCAAGGAAGTCTACAACGTATTTCTTCAGGCAGTAGAGATGGGCATCCATCAGCCCTGTTCTGATATGCATTCTAGGGTGCCTGGAAAAGACAAAACAAAAGAAGAAAAAAAAAATCATGGAGCTTTGCATAGTCATTGACAAGAGCTTGACTTTGCAGTTAAGCCAGTGGGTAGTGAAAAGTGTGCAAAGGCAAATGTGTTCCTTTCCATCTAACTGCTGGATAAACAGAGAACAGTGCAGGCTGCCATTATTGGACTGTGTCTACAAACTTACACCTGCTGGCCCTGGGCTGATTTGCAGGGAAAGAAAACACCTCCTCTAAGGAGTCATTACTCCTGCTACATCTTCTTATGTAAGTGGAAATTGCACATTACTGGGCAGGAAGCCAAAGTAATGGGCCCAGAGTGCTAAAAGTTACAGTGGGTAATGTCAGGGTACAATAATTCAAAGCTTATGGCTAAATGCCTGCCTTAATATGCAAGGCTGTGCATGTTCTGCTAGCAAACACAACAACACTACTGTATTTTTTCCAATAGTTCCTGGAGGGAAACGGGGGAAGGAGATGGGGTCTGCTCACCCTTCCTACACTACACATTACAAATGATTGCCACAGCTCAGTTACAAAGTGTTTGCCTATCCAAGCCCAGGAGGGTGGAAAAGATCAACAAAACTCCCTCTCACTAGCCAAACAATGGCAAACAGGGAAGGTCTTTGCTTTCAGACCAGTGGCAGGTTAATATTTCAGAAATCAGAAATCTCTAATAGCTTCAATATTTTAAGAAAAAAAGTTTTAAATCAGAAAACTCATCAATTACTTCTATTACTTCTCTTCATGCACTCTTTGCTCTTAGGAGAAACTTTTTTTGGAACCAGTCTCAAAGCAGCTAGATATTTTATGCCAATATTACTTTCCCTTCCATACACCTGTAACCTCATTTCAGAGAGCTCTGGCTGACTGAACACTTGCCACTAGTTCTCAGGGAGAAAAAGCCAGAAGACTATTTAGCTTGCAAATTAAAAAAAAAAAGATAAAACACAACAACAGTCAGGAAATCCAGTGGACTGTTCTAGAGATCTGTAACCACACTCACAGTCCAGAGGCTATTAAGGAAAGAAATTTCAATCCAATACTGAAGTTGTCTCTATTTTAATTTACCTCTTTTGATGACTGGATTTCATTATGAAGTTTGAATGAACATAGCTTACCAGTATATTCTATCCAACTTATTTGCTTATTCCAGGAATCATTAAACTCAGATGTTTATGATCATGATCACTTTTATCAGTTAGTTAGCTCAGCACAGGGATTACTCAGAACTTACACATATATACATATGTGTATATATATATATGTATATACTTAGTAAACCAATACAAGCACACCAAATATTCAGTAACATCAAAGATAATGCAAATATCAGGTGTCCTAGTTAGCCATTTTTCAGTATATTTCTCAGTTACTGCATTGAACAACCAAAGATTTGTCTTAAAATTTTATAATTTAGGTGGCACTTCTCAAGCATGCCATTCAATCCAACCTGAGCATATTTTTAACTCTAAGGAAATTCTACGAGTCCTACTTGGAAAGGAAAGTTCCTATAATAGTAGTACAAGACCTTGCAGTACAGTATCTGGTGCTAAAAAATGATACATGTGCTTTCATTAGATTACTTCATTAACTAAACATGAGCTCACCTAGCAATGCTCCAGTACTGATGTTATCAGTGGCCCAGATGTTGCTGTGGAAGTCAGCCCAAAAAGCAATGTTCCTTATGCAAAGAGGAGAGGGAATCCACTAATTTTAATGAGGTCTTGCAGTTGGAAGTCAGCAGACTCCCTCCTGCTCTGCATCCTGAGGATGGTTTCCATTTTTTGTGTACATATCAGAGAGAGAATTTTCATATATTCTGAGAAAAAGGGGTCCCTTGTATTTACCTAATGAATAAAATAGTTTATAGAAATGGATGAAAGGCAAATGGAAAGAAATGGAAGACCAGGGAGGAGAGCTGGGAAAATGAACAAAAACAATAGAACAAGGCACGAAACATCTACAAAAAATAGAAATGGAAGCAACACATGAAGGAGAGGGAAAACAAGGAGGAAAAAAAAAGTCTTAAGTTGAAGATGACAAACAAGACACAGTTTGTTTAATGACAATGCCAGATTCTTTCCCTCCCTATTCAAGATCACTACCCCCTTAAGCACAAGGCAGAGGAAGGCTGCAAGGACTAGACATCAAGCAGAAGGGTGTAAACCAGAAACTCCTCACTAAATGCGGGTTCTGGTGCTACTGTGTGGCTTTCACACGTCCAGTCTTCCCACCTGCAAACTGGAATAAAACTATTTAGCTACACCACAGGACACTGAGGATTTGCAGGCTAAGGTTTGTATCTGCATGCAAGTATTGTACCAAGTTTTTCTGTAGCTAAGCAACTTTATTATGAAGTTATACAAAATTAGTGCAAGTGGACGGACAGTAGCACAGTAATATCCTAGCTGCAGCTCCATCGCTCACTAAATACCCCCACATAAACCAGCCAGACAACAAGATGCACTGAAACACCACTGGGAGTTAGCTTTCAATGTAGAATATACTAACAATAATGGAACATCATGCTGGTCAAGAGGGAGGTCCCACAACGAAAATCCTCTGAAATACAGACCACCTAAGTGATTTACGACAGAACAGCCCCATAGATTAATATTATAATCACAGCTTCAAAGGTCAAAGAGGCAAGTTTGGGCACATGCATAAACAAAGCTGGGATTTCTGTAAACCAGACTTGAGGAGAGAACAGCCACACTAAACCAGACTGATAAGAACACTCTATCATAACAAGCCACTGAAGATGACGCTAATTTTCACTGACGAGTGCTTAAACCAGTTTATCTTCAGGTAAAAGCAAAGGAGCCAAATAATCTAACAGATAACAGCAAACTCCATCAACATTTCAAATGAGCATCTGGTTACTAATATTGAAAGCCACACTCCCTTCTCATGCCTCTGATCTCCCACTCCATCAGCTAATCTTTACAGCATATGAAAAATGAGACTGTGGTGAGGAACAGCTGATACAGAGAGAGTCAAATAACAAACAATACATGTGCCGAGAGCTGACGCACCTCGAGTGATCGCTCTGAGGGAGATAATACAGGAGGCTTTTTAATTATAGCATCAAAGCAAAGGAGAAGGTACTAGGAGGGGCTGGCTGCAGATGGTTAAGCGTTAATTTATGTCAGGTTGCGTGGTTTATCAAAAGAAAAAGACTGGATGTGTATTTGAGAGGGTCACTGTAGAGAGGAAAGTTGTAACAGCCATTGTTGGAGCTCTCTAATGAGTGGGGAATGTCAAATGTGAACCCTCTAAGAATCACACCAATTACTAAATGAACTTCAGTTCAATCTAGCAAATGTAATCAAGCACAAGTCATTAAAATACATGGTAAAACTCCCATTGCCACTGCCACTATAGTGTCCATTATTGTCTGTGCTCCCCTGCAAGGGAGGGGGCTGCTCCCAGTTGTAGGCTCCGTGTGTTATGTTAAGTGATGGCAGATTTTAGCCCTAACGATGAGGCATGGACAGAAAGCCCTGACAGGCTCCCTGACAGAAAGTCGACAAGGAAAAGTCGATAATGAGGAGCCTCAGAGAGATCTGTGGAGAAATCACAGAAAGATCACCAATTAAAAGAGCAATTTCAAAGAATGCAATTTAATGTGTAAAATTAGCTTTTATTAGCACATAATTCCACAAAATCCTGACTGGGGATGAGAGTGCATAAAGGTCTGCAAGAATCCTTAGAAAGGTCTGTGCCCGTAATTCCTGACACGCCATTGTGAAATAATAAGCAGTACTAACAGGATTGATGCATGCTTCGTACATGGCATTGCTTTGAAAGTGGAGCCCCAAGCTTTTCCCTCCCTGATAACCTCTCGCAGGACTTCCTCCCTCAGGGAAATCAACCACTGATAGATCAAGCTTCCCTTGTTTAAAGGCAAAAAGATGGACAATTGTTTCAACTATAAACTAATTAAGAGAGATTACCACCAAGAGCTGGAGGTTCAAACCAGCCCTGCACTCCCACTGACAGTGTGATAATGCCAGGCTGGGGTCAAAATCATAAATCTGAGGGGAGCACACACAATGCTTAAAGCCAAAAAGCCTCTCTACTAAGCATGGGATATTGCCACATTAACCTCACCACCTCACAAATAAACTAGCTGAGAAAGAGAAATCCCATGGCCTCTTTTGCTTTAACTTCATACAGCTGTTGACGGAAAGTATGAAGGTCTTTAAAATACGCTCAAGGACCTGAGGCTGTCCATACTGTAACACTAATCCAGGCAATGACACAATAAAAATCCAATCATACCTGCTATTAACCTGGCTCCTGAACTGATATCTGAACTACATCCACTGCGGGTAGATGTGGCCACACACTGTGGCTGCGTGGTAGCCAAACAGCCTACCACATTCTTTGTATTCCCCACACTCTGTACTGTATTCTTGCATGAAGATGCATGCCATCCACTTCAGACACTGCTGACCCCTGACTGTCTGCAATGGAGGTGTTGCATTCATGCTGATACAAAGCCGGTGTACAGATCAACACGCAGTCTCACAGAAAGAGCTGCCAGACCACCTTTAATGTCTCAAGCATTCCTACTTTTAAAGGGAAAAAGAAAAAAAAAATTCCTCAAATCGCATTGCTCATTTACGGGACAGCTCTTGGCTGTAAACTTACTACTAATAAAAGGCCACTGTTATGTTGGCTCTTCAAAAATCCCAGACACCTTATGACCTTAATTTTTTTACACAGCATTTTTGGCCAAAGCCGTCCCCAAGCACTTAGCCAGATGAATGTCCCCTCTGTATCCCAGGCCCCCTTTGCCCACCAGTGAAATGCTGCCACCTCCGGGCTGAACCGCAGCAGCTGTCGCGGCGCAGGCCCGGACCCCCCTATCTCCCCCCGGGGGCTGTGGGGCCTCCTGCACCGCTCTGCCCGGCGAGGAGGGGGAGCAGGATGTAACTAGAGGTCTCGGGTGGAACAACTGGGTCAGTTCTGGCTCTGAGGTCTATGTGAGAGCACTGCTGTGGAGAGGAAGGGGGCACAGAAAAACATTCACTCAGTATTTCGAGGCCGTGTCAGCTGCTATGAGGTCTCTTACAAGATGTGGCCTCGTTCTGCCCCCCCTTCCAGCTCTGAAGCACTCCCTCAATGTTTCCCTTCTTGCAGTTTTGCAACCTTATTTACAAACTAAGGAGGCAAAGGTGCTTTTTGGTTCCTTGAGGACTTGGCAAGGACACGCCACATTCATTAACTACTCTTGGATCCATCCTCATGGCTGAAGAGACATTGCATCGGGAATGGGAAGAACTTTCCAAATGAAATGTTTTATTGATCTAATGACCTAAGTTGCTTGAAAGCCTTCCGAATAATAAATATTTTTCATTTAAAACGTTCACCGCATGCCATTTTTCTTTGTTGTGTTATAATATTAATAGACCCAAGAGACTATAATACAAACTCTGAACTTACTTCTGAGAAAAACATGCTGAAAACTTTTTGGTAAAGGAACCAACTTTCACTGAAAGCCAAAGATTAAATCATTTTCCCTAGTATAAAGAGTACAGGTTAGCAGTCAGAATGCAGGATTATATTTGTTCAAGGTCAGTAATAGTTTACAGTAAGCCAGTGTGACCTGTAGAAAGAGTCATTATCTTGGCACCAACACTGTGTTTTTACATTAACATCTCTCTTTACTTCGATGCTGAACAGCTAGGGTGCTGATGGTTGCACAGCCAACTCATCCCATGACCTTATTTAAAATGCTTTTCTTTTCCCTGCTTCAGCTTCCCCAAATGAAAACAAGAACAACAGTAATTTCTCACCCACCCCAAGTCTGAGGAACACTCTCTTGGGGGGTGTGTGGCCTTGCACATGCATCCCCCTGGGAGCACAGCAGACACAGCTGCTGGGGAAAGCATTTCCCTAAACTTGGTTTTAAGGGTCTTCTCTGCCACAATGAGTGCTAACAGCTGTAGGAAATAACAGAGAAATAACAGGAAAAAACACAACCTCCCTGTCTTTTTCCCTGTCCTCCTCTGAAAACACAGATAACATACAAATATTTAATACTTCAGACTTTTATACTAGACTCAAGTCTGCTAAAATGCCTCAACTGCTATGTAGAAACTGTGAGAGCAAAAGAGAGAGACCAAAATGATAATAAGAGTTTGGTGTGAAAAGAATACACTGCAAAGGAGGGCGGGGACTGCCAAGACATTATTAATAGGTTTTACCCTTAAGCTCTGGCAGCTACTTGTTCTATACACAGAGGAAAAGGATTAATCAAGCCTTGCACGTAAAGGTTCTTTCTGTGGTGTGCCAAAATATTTAAAGCAGCATATACAAAGTGTAAGCCTTATTATTATACACATTCAATGTAATCATCTTATGCTACAGTTAAAGCCAGGATGACAATACAGTAGATTATTGTGCACTAGAACCAATTCAATTCTAACACAACGGGATGTGGCTTAGTCACTTGGTTCAGATCTGGTACTTGAGACTGTTTTTCTTATGCTGGGCTAAACTGTGATTTAAGAGATTTAATCAAGCTTTGCAAAATGCTTTCTTTGCTAAAGAGGGAGAAAGAACTCAAAGTCTGCACCTGGCAATCCTAATAATTTCCAATTTTCAGCTCACTTTGCTTCCTGCTTCATGGAAATTCACCTTAGTAAATAATTGTTCAAAAAAACTGCCGGGGCTGAAAGGATGACAGCTCAAAGAGGAACAAGCTTTAAGAAAAAAACTGAAGCTGGAGGATTGTACAGAGGCTACTGAAGAGCAGCAGCTCCTGCTGATCCGTCCTACACCAGTTCCCAATGGGCTAAGCAGCAGACACATGATATATTTTCTTAAATCAAATAATTACAGTAAATGCATGGGAAACGGTGAAACTGAATACTAGGTCAAAGCTGTAGGTCACTAGCAATATATAGCTTAAAAAAAGCAAGGCTGCCACAATTTCTTTATGTCACTGGCCTAGACTCAAAGGCAAACAGAAGAGTACTTCGGAAACGTCACTGGCTGACTGCAATTTCAAATAAGGCTTCAGAGACCTTCTGTGCCACTCAGGTGAAGTGTATGTAACTACTGACTAGAACTACAAATCCATGATCTGCAAAATTTTGGGATTTAAGGTAATCACATACCTTCAGACTAATAAGGTACATGGGCAAAAAGAAATTCTCCCTCTCCTGACTTTAATTCCAAGTAAAAGCGGAAGTGGAAAAAACAAAGTGGAAATAAGAATTTCTGATTTATTTTACAGGGCCCAGAAGCAGGACAAATTGAAGCTGGCACGCATCCTTTTGGATTTCCCATTCTGAGTAGCTTTCCAGGTACCTCATAAGAACCATGGACTGCTGCACCATCAGTTTACTGAAACTAAAAATCCCTCTTTTAACCTGTTACTGTGCACAGACCACACCTGATCATACAACTTCCTCTGCTAGGATCTTCGCTTCACAATCAAACAGACTGCTATGATGGAAGCTGCATGTTTGTCTGTCTACAGAAGGTATTTGCACTGAAAACAGTTAAATTCCATGGGACTGGAAAACAACCTGACAAGGGTCTGAAAGCTGGTTATAAGGATTAAAAGGAAGAGCAGAGGGAGGAAACAGAAGAAAGAAAAGAGCAATAAATGTTGTGGGTTAGACAAAGCAGCATCTGGCTTCCTCCAACACCTACCATCTAGAAAGCAAGAAGACACAAACTTTGAATGCAAAGATGGGAAAAAATCAAGTGTTATGGGTTGAATTCCCAAAACCTACCCAAATCCATCCTATGTAGGATTTCCTCTGCAGTAAATCTGGCAATTCGCATTTCCTTCATCTACAATAACTGAATTACACTTAGCTTCTGCTCCTCAACAAGTCTGTAGCTTCTTCCATCGGTGCTTTGACCTGTGTTTCCTTTTCATTTCCCCCTGGGACTTATTGCTTCTGCCACACTTTTGACTCCTGACAAGGTTTTACAGCCAAACCAACTCGTATCTCAGCTCCCCTGAAACCTGGACAACACAGTAACTGCATTTCATCCTGACAAGACCCCAACAACCGTAATCGATTGAGAACAGCGTTATCTCAGAGATTAAAGTGGGCACACAACTTTGCTCTGCTGCCACTGAGAGAGAGTGGCTGGGACAGTCAGAACGAAGGCAATGTTGAACAGATACACAGAAGAAAAGTACATTTTAGGGGAAACTACACTATGATATCAGCACTCAGACTTGATGAATCTGGTTTCCCTACAGAGAAACAGAAGGATTTCCTGACATTGCTCCACTGAACTCATGACTCAGCTCATGTATTCAGATATACCCTCAGTCACATGCCAGCCTGGATTTAGGTGTCAAACTCCAGCCATGGCATTTCAGGACTCAGGGCCATAAGGGCTTGGGGCAACATCAGCATTAGAATACAGCCCAGTTAGGCAGCGAAGAAATACCCCAAGTGATAGGAACTTTACACAAGTAATACAGAGATACTTGCATTGTTTTCTAATTTAAAAGAACCTACATGATTTATCAGCTAATATTTTTAGAGTATCAAATAAGAACTTTATTAAAACAAATCTTTAAAATTAGAAAATATAATACTACTTTTGCAGTATGACTGCACAATTTAAAACCAAATAAGAATTCAAGTTAGACTGGAGCCACTTGCAGACAGCTCTCAGCTTTTCAGTCCAAAAGAACTTTTTAACTAATTATTTTAACAGCTAACTGGCATTTTTAAAAAACACCATTAGAAATATCACAAGATGATGAGCATTAGTATCAGTAAAAAGAAAAAAAAAGGAAAATAGACAAGACACAGAAAAAACTCTCATTACCACAAGAAGTGCTTAACATCTACCCAAATCCAAATTTGCATTTTTGAAACAAGCTGTTACAGTGGTTACAACCACGCTGGCTTGGTTTCTGGTTAGAGTAGATTACTCATGATTTAAAATGTCCAGATTAGTTAATAGCTATAACAGAGTTGCTGCTTCATATTACTATAAGAAGTTGAGCTTAAATCTAAAATGTTTTCAGGAGAACGCTGAAAGCTCTATGGAACAAAAACAAACTGCACTGAGGACAGAGCTGGATTTCCAAAAATCCTTCTCATCTTTCACCCATTACTAGGACCTGAATAAAAGCTTAAGGTTGGGCCAGAGGAATTCCACTCCTTTAGAAGAGTGATAATATGGGAATTAGAATATTGCAGAGGACACAAGAACATCTTGGTAAACTCAGTGCAGTGAGACAGGACCTCAGGCAATATGTTAACTTCCTTCCCTGGGATAGTTACTGCTGACTGAAGAACCTCATGCAAACCAGAGTGCTCTTCCACATACTGCAGCCCACACTACCTCACTTAGGTAGGAGCTGCTTTTATAATAAGGAGACAGTCACTGTTCATTTGAAAAAAAACAAACCAAACCAAACACACAATCCTGAAGGAAAAGCTGTCTGCACAGCTAGTAAGACACTGCTCGTCTATGCGTGTGGTGTTTGTTTTGTTTTTTGTTTTTCCTGCAGATAGAAAGTCCATTTTTTAGCCTAAATTAGCCAAACGTATTTTATTGCTGTGATAAGGAGCCATTGGCACACTACTCATCTGGAGGCAATGTGACTTCAGCAATTAAAGAGATAGGAGAAATGTCATTAATCTAGAGTTAGGTGGCCCCTAATAGTGAAAGCAGTAGTAGAGAACCATTTTCACCACGGAACACAAGCTGGCACTGAAAAGCATGAGAGAAGACAGTGACTGACACCTCTGTTTCCTCTGTCACCTGGGGCAGTGAGTTCAGCCTCACAAAGTGGAAGCAATAATCTGGCTGCTCTAAGTAACAGAGTTGAGACACGTCTGTAAAATGCTCTGAGAACAGCCCTCTGTACAAAGACCAGAATGGCAACAAATTCAATTATTTTCCTTTACGAGGCTAGGGTTGGACTGGATGATCTCAGAGGTCCTTTCCAACCTGGATGATTCTGTGATTCTGATATTTAAACCCACGGTAGGACAACTCCCTCCTCTTGAAACACTTAGCCAACAGAAAGAAAAAGAAAATGGGTCATGGATGACCTGAAGATTATCATTTACAGTTTTACAGCAACTTCAAATACTATTAAAACAAAACAACTTCTGTTCCCTTCTTGCTTAAAAGAGATTGGGACTATTCTGTCTGTGGCTGTGGACTGTTGCAGTATTATCCCACTGCATAAATGAAACTAGTGTCAAAATTAAATCTTAAATGGCTTGAGGTTTATAGGAATTAAAGAAGGAAAAATTAAATTTGAAACTCTGCTTGTTTACTAGCACCAATTAAATATGCCAGATTTCTGGGCAAGCTTCCTAGCCTGTGGCTACTACGTTACTGGCCTGTAAAACAGTCAACAAGTATATGAGTACAAAGCACAAATACAATAACAGAGATTTCGTGCACAGTCCTGCCCTTAGTTTATAAAGGAAAAATCTATTAGAAACAATCTGTAACTATAAAGACCTGTGCTAAACCTCTAGACTATAGTAGTATAAAAAAGGGCCAAATCTACAATGGTTGCTTTTGCAGAAAACAGTAAAAAAACCAACCAAACAAAAACAGAGAGAGGTAAGAAGCAAGCAGGAAGCCTTAAAAGACTGGTTTACTTCTAAAAATCCTATCCTACTGGGGTCTGCTCTCAAAATAGTTTGCTATTAAAAATAAAAGGAAGTTTTTGGACTAAACAAGAAGAAGTTGGCCTGGTTATTCACAAGGAAGAAAGCTGCACTTCTCCCACATGGTAGACTTCATGATTATACTGGAACTGTGTAAAAAATAGGTTTATTCTGAAGAATGTCACATTCAACATGAGCAAGGGCCATATCCATAACTGTATCGTTCATTTAGATGCCAAACCCTTACAGACAGGTACTATCTTTGCATTCTGCATTTTAAAGGAACCAGCACAAAAAGTGAAGAGTCTATGATGAAGCTGTTAACCAACCAAGAAAGAACAAACAAAAGCCAGTTGCAGATAAATGGAGCCTCTGGAGACTGGTGGTCTCAGCACATAGCTAAAATGAAACAGAATATAATGCAGTGGTGCCTGTATCACTCCCAGAGAGGCAGAGGCAGAAGAAGGAGGGACAGTGAGATCCCATGGCCTAAACACTGGTCTTTGCACACCCTTCTTTCAGGAAAAGTTCCCAATTTACTTTCCACAGCTACAGTTTCTACAAAAGCAGCAAACAGCTCTTAATGAAGAAACACTTGGGGACAATTTGCTGCCTTGGTAGCTTTAAAATGAACAGCCTTTCACAGCGACTCAAACTGATGTCTGTTCCCACCATACAGTAGCCTTGCTCAGCTTTAAGGAAACCAGGAATTATGCTTCAATAAAAATTCAGCCACACAAATATTCTCCTGTAAAAAGAGGCATAAACATATAACTCTCCAACTTCCAGAATCACGTACATGAGGCAAAGGGAAACGATATAAAAATAACTAGGTTTTTGTTTACATCTCAGATTTACAAGAGCAATTCCAGAAACTAAATTCTTCCACAGAGGCATTGATTTAATTAGCTTGCATAGCATGCTTTACTTGTATTTGGACCTCTGATATACACTGATAAAAAAGAAACAAATACACAATGGATACACACAAAATCACTTCCTAAACTTTTTCTATACCCAGGTGCAGGTAAGAATTCTAAAACACACTTTACGGGCTCTTCCCTACATGCAAATTATCTTTTTTAAAAATATACAAACTATGCCTGTTTTCAATTTCAACTGTGATTGGATCTATTGGATCATATATTCCTGCAAGCCAGCCAAAAATCAAATACAAACTGAGCCCTGAAGGAACTTCTGGAAGCACAACAGTTTTACGTCTGGCAAGAATCATCATCTCTTCTTCAGACATGAAGTGACAGCAGTATGTAAAAACATGCTGTCATTCATCATTAATGAAACACATTCAGAATTTAAAAATGCAACTGGTGAAAATCTCAGATTTGCAAGTAAGCACAAAATGATCAAGTAATAGCAGAAAATTTCCTTCTTCCTTTTTTATACCTATTTATGACAATTTTGGGTCTCACCGTTCATCTGGATGAGAAAATCAGCTCCTCAGAGATGTGAATGCTGGGTTTGTTTCAGGACAGAAGTTATAGTACTGAGGGGGACATTTTTGCTTAAGGCAACAAAAAGGACTACCAAGAATGTCTTCTCATACACAGTTTTTCCCCCAATGTGTTTTGATCTGCATTAGTACAGACTTTATCTGCTAGTCCTTCCTCATTTTAGGTCTAGAAGCCAAATCATCACAGAATTTTGTGAATAAATATGTAACTGTGAGTGTAATTAGGAAGGTATTATTCAGAACAACATGTAAGTCCAAATCAGTGCCCACCTGCATGGAATGCTTCTGAGGCTCATCCATTTTTTTCCATCTTGTAACTTCATCTAATTCTCCATACCCATGCTCTGCCCAGCCTGGACCAAGAAGGGATCAACAATTTTTATCCATAAACTTACATTTAGATACCTGCTGTCTCTTCAGATTTCTTGATATGCTGACATGTAGCTGAAGTGTTTTTCATCATTAGTCAGGGTGTTTTTCTGTGTGTGGTGAGGAGGTGAATGCTGGACTGAGCCGGTCAGCATCAAAATGGTTAAAATGAAGAGGGATGGTGGGAAGGTGGGCTGCACTGTAGTGATTTGAGGCCACAACCAATGCACATGAGAGAGTCAAGAACAAATGCAGTGTATGCAAGGGAAAGACACTGGGATCATATCTTTGCAAACGCTGAACTGATTTCTAAGAGTCTAGATAATTCAATTGAGACTTGAATTAATACTTACGGTCATTTTTCTAATTGTCATTGGAGGAGAAGTCAAAATCATGAGTAGATTTTCAGGTAAAGGCTTTCCAGAAGTCCTGAATGGAATCTGTGAGCCACCCCCTCTGTGGATTCTTGGTTTTATTTACAGAAATTAACAAGTCAAAGGACAGAAAAGTGTCAAAACAGAAGTAGCATTTAAATTCTTGTGCTGCAGTCTGCTATGAGACTTCTGTCACTCGAAGACTCACGCTCAGTATCAGACACCTTTGTCAGAGATGGGCAAACTTACATCCCTGCATCCACACACCATTCCCATATGCACAGATTCATATCCTTGCATCCACTGCCTTCAAGACAGTGAATCAATCCATTACAGCTTCAAAACACAAACATGAAAGAACGGGTAAAGTGACACAGACTTCTGTGTAGCAGGTTATTTAGCTGTACTTCAGCTCTGGTGCTTGGCATTTCTGCTGTTCATAGCATTCTTGACTTACAGGTTAATTATGTCTTAATTTATCCACATGACCTTTATGAGGCCACTATTTAGAAGGGCAGTAGTGCCATTTTTTGTTACCATAACCTGTCATTCAGAAACCATTAATTCTTCATGGACAGAATTGTCATTAAAAAAGCAAAAAAACAGATCACACACAGCAGACCAAATCAACTCAGAAAACACTTTACAGCAGATCACTTGTGAAAAAAAAAATAGTCATCATGCTTTTAAAATGTTCAGGAAAAATGAAAGCAGTTCTTATTTGGAGAGATCACCTTGTAAAGGGAATTGCTTTTCTACTGTAAAAAGTAAGCTATTTGAAAGAACTCGAGAAGATTAACTCTTGTCTGACATTTGTACTTCGGTGGAACCTGAAAGTGCTGACCAAGAATTTAGCGAAAGACTTGGCGGTGCTGGGTTAACACTTGGCCATGATGATCTTAAGGTCTTTTCCAAACTAAGGGATTCTATAATTCTACACAGTTTACAAACCTACACTTCTTACCTCAGAATTTAAAAGTTGCTAACAGGTTGCCAAACTGGAAGTGGAGAGAAGCAATCAATGTATGGATTGAAGGAACACAAGCATTGCTTTTTTTCTTTTATCCAGAGTAACATCAACCCAAGAAAGCCCAGATAATAGTACTGTTTCTGCACTGGAATTGGCTCCCACCTAGTCCTTCTGGTTCTCCCATGCCATGCCCTGAGCCCCTGAAGGATTTATTAGCTCAGAAGCTGCTCTGCATGCCCAGCTACTCTGCTGCCAGCCCAGTCTGGCCCTGGCAGCAGCACGTTAGCTCAGGTGCACCAATACAAGCTGTGCCAGATTCAAGCCTACATTTGTAAAACCATCTCAGGTGCATGCTACACATTTCATCACCTAGCTACACATTTCATCATGTACACTCAAGAGTAGTGGCTCATTAATGGAAAAGAAAATATGTTTCATTTTTCACTGTAAGTCCAGTGCTTTTGCATGAAAAACTGGAGAATGTGTACATTGAAAGGAAATTAAGGGATAGTGATAAGAATTATCACTGATTAAGTGATAATAATAGCAACACATAACAATGCAACACACAATAAACTATAATGTATTTAAATACTGCTGGTCTCTGGTGTGTGGAAATTCAAGTGCTGAAACTGAAAATCTAGGTTTAAAAGCTTGTGCTGTACACAGTGTTACACCATCTGCTGCAAGTCATTTTAACAAGTACTATTCTGATTCTAAATGTAGGAAAGCCAACAGTACCCTGTACTCTGAGCAGCATTTTTATATTTACAGTACTCACATAAACATCCATGAGTTATGTCCCATGAGACAGGACAGTAATATTGCATTAATTTCAAAAAGTGAAGAATGTATGAGATAAATATTAAGTGGACTTCAAGGCCACAAAGCCAGGTAGAGAAGTGAGATCTGTCTGTATATTAGTTACAAGACTATTAATTACAAGAATACAAGATTAATTGCATTCTTAATGCAAACTGGTGAAAGCACATCAATTCATGTTAACTTTTACCCTTTCCAGCACCAGATTATCTGTAGAACAAGAACTCTTCCTCTAATCACAAAGTTTATTCTAGAGAACAATTAAAATAAGCAATCAAACATTTCCATATTTTTCCAAAGACAAGAACAGATCACTAAGAAGTAAGGTTAAACAACTTTTCTGAAAATCATGTATGTCAACAACTGCCCAGGACGTAACAATTAATGTTTTACCTCAGGTACAAGCCTCTGTCAGGTTTTACCTCTGTCATCTATGGAAGCCTGGAATCTGTGTAACACCCCTACTATCAAAACCCCTTCTTTTCCATTGACAAACGTCAAATGCATAGCAAAAAGAATAGCAAAAAGAATACCAAAATTTACTTTTTTACAGGTTGCTTCCTTCATGTTATAACGTAAATCAGAAAACACCCAGAACTGTGCATTCTAGAGCTACTCTATCATGAGGTACATCTAAAACAAATAAATGCAAGAGACATATTCCTTAAATCTCAAATACATACTTTTTTCTCAAAAGGCAAGACATAGAATAGCATGCCAGCAGGCACTAATTTGTCCCCTCAATAGCCAGAGGCTTTTAACTACACCAACTTAACAAAGGAATCTAAATTGTATAAATCAATGTCTCAATTAACATTTTGTTTAGGAAGAGTTACAAGAGAAACAGAATGTAATCATTTGCTAGCATAGTGGCTCCAGAGGTCTGGGAGTGAGTGCAAGAAGAATGGAGTTGAATGTGGGAAGGGTCCATTATTCTTTCAATAGCGTCTGGTGCTGCAAAATATGTGCTTGCATACTTTCCTACTTGAAAAGCTTAAGTCTTTGGTAGCTCCTTGGTCTGGGAAAATGGCAGGCACCCAAATGCTAACCCAGGAATCTAGGAAGGAGATCTACCTGAAGAACAATATTTTTCAAGTGGCCTTAGAAGTGAAAAATGGCCATAAAGAGAAGTCTCATTCCCAAGGGATTTTATTCCTTCTGTCTGGCTGCTGTTCATCAGGTGCCATTCCCTGCACACATCCCCAGCACATTCTAATGCAAGAATGGAGAGAGGGCCTCTCTGAAAATAATCACACTTGCTGAAAGACCTGCCCTGAATAAATATCTCCAACAACAGTACAAACAGAAATCCGCCTTCTTGCTCGATACTTTAGTTGAAATTTATGGCACTGCTGGCCACGATTCTGTTATTACTACTCTACCTGGCTAAGGCTCAAACTCACAGAAGTGGGAATTTCAGAGGCATTTTCAGAAATGCTATAGCTCATTTGGTGAAAAAAAAAAAAAAGCCCAACAAAAAATTAAATACCTAGTTAAAAAAATGCTGTACCCATACATTAGTGAACAAAGCTGTATATTACACATATATGCATACATGTATGAACACATGGACCACAGAGATGGGACAGAGAAGTTAGGGACACACATGGCCTCTGAAATTACATTTAATGCTACACCTTGGGAGTAATAAAGCAAAGGGAAAAAAATAAAATCAAAGGGAATAGTGAAAGACAGTCTCCTGTGCTCTTGCAAATATCACCAGCTGCTGGAAGATTTATATGCAGAAAAACTAGAAGTTGAGCTTTAACTTGAACTTCCCTTGCTTTCTTACTGGTTTGCTTCCAACCCTTGGAGTTTAATTAAAGCCCATCAGCCAATTTTTTTTCTGTCTGAAGGCCCAAAATTATTCCCTTTTTAAGTCTCTCTGACTGACCTAGATTTTTCAAAATCTTGAGCTTCCAGTAACCTGAATTATGAATACCACTCTTCATATAATTTTTTAAAAAGGTTAAAGGATTTCAAGATGATAAATCCAATACCAAGGGCTACTGCCAGCCAATATACAGGTATGCAGTTACATGCAAGTTATACTTAGAATGAATAATTGCACATGATAGATTGTTTTGTATTACCATTTCACATATCAAGGTCTAATACCCATCTCCACTTAATTCCTATTCATCTGGAATATATATGTTTTTCATACATAGATAAGAAATCACTAAGGGGAAAAGAGGTCTTACTGTGTGTAAAAGGAACCTTTATCTAATTTCCTCTAGCTGGGGAAACGATGCAATACATTTGATGAAGAAAGGAAGGATCTGAAGCCAGCAAAAAGTAGGATTTCCCAAAGCATAAACAGAGGACATGCTGCCCTTAGGAACAGATCTCTGCTACTTACTCGATCTACTGGAAGAGCTCCCAAGGAGCATGTCTTAGCAAGAGAAAGGAAAGTCTGCTATGCTCTTCATTTCCTGTGTAATTCCAGAAACTGCCAGCACAATGCTGTTTGGGGAGAACCACACAACAGCTATTCAAGAGGGAATTCAGCATTGTATTCTGAATGAATAGAAACATTTTGAAAGATACATATTTGCTGCAAGTAAAGGAGAATGTGAAGCCAGTAAGGACTGTGGGCTCACATATACCTTCAACCAACTGTATGTTCTGACTCTTTTCATTATGACTTTCACACTATTCTTAGCAGTGCTAGCATCACAGTAAATCATCCAGGTTAGAGTTCACAGTAGCCACGAAGTAAACGTAATAAATCAGCACTAAAAACATTATGCAACTACAGTTCAAGAGATACCAAGTGTAGCTAATTTTAATGGAGAGGCTCTCTCTTTTATGTATCTCTGCAAGTTAGCAATTCTATCTCAATGACTAGGATGAAGAAACAGCTCTTCAACGTCCAGGTTTCCTATAACAGCATAGATTAATTGGTTTCTTTCACAAATAACATGGGTACTTTCCTCCAGCTCACTGCAAAAATCTTCTGCTAAGCATGGCAATTTGAAGGATTTAAAAAAAAAAAAAAAAATCCTAAAAAAATCTGCAACACAACAGTTGTTAGGGAACCACAAGCCTTGGCTGGGCTCAGAAGCCAGGACCTCAGTCCCAAGCAGAATCAGGCCTTTTAACTGAAGGGGAACAGTCACATGCCTCATTTCACCCTTACTTTGCTTTAAGCTAGGCTGCCTCCCCCACCCCCCCGCCATATTCCACATTGGCTGATAAATTCCCCAACGGCGGGTGTTAACTAACTCTGCATTCCAGTCTGCTCTGCGTCATGGAGTTCCACATCCCACTGATGAGGAACACATGGTGGACATGTGGTAGGGGAGAGCCTGACAGCGCTCATGCAAGCAGGGATAACTCCTCTGACCTATGGGGTTTTCTTCCTCTGTACCATCCCAAGCACACAGCAACGAGTCCATGCCCCTCCATCACACACTGGTCATTCTGGGATAACTGGGAACAAGCCAAAACACTGAGATTCCAACAGGCTGAATACACACTATGAATGAAAACACACATTGAAAGCAAATAATGGATCATCCTATGTCCTGCCCCTAACCTGACACTTTTTGATCATACAGGTTACATGTGGATCAACGGGGGTAAGTACCTCACAAAAACAACTGTCAGTGGCTACACTTCCCATCAACTCTGTGAAATAAACTAGCCTACGGCATTGCTAAAAAATACACAGTGGCAACTGTATTAAAATATTAAGACATCTTTCTAAAAGGAACAGACCATTTGTCATCTTTTCAAGACTTAAGCCTGGCTTAGAGTAACAGTGAGATTCAGCTTCAGTGTTGTCCAACTTGATGACTCACCCAGAGCACTGCATTTACCAAGTCACATGGACTCCAGGGTGTCCAAGCAATACAGTCAGCTCTTCCTTCTTTGAAACCTCCAAAAAGTAAAACTGAATAACAGGCTAAGTGCTGGTCTGAGACCACAGCAGACAGACAGGCAAATGACTAATGACAATCTGAACAACATACATTTACTGACAATTAGAAACCAACTGCTGAGCCTCATGCTCTCTGCTTTTAGACATATCTGTACTGTAATGCTGGCAAGAATCTTGCAGTAAGATTAAATCCATTGCCAGTAAGTCTTTCTGTAGCTACATTCAATAGAAGCCATTGCTAATATTTCAGCTTCTGATTCATGACCTCTTACCTGTACAAGCTGTCAAGACACAGCATGACCTTTCTTTTATAAATAGGACCTGGATATGTTGTACATTCCTTTCAAACCCACCCTCCCCACTCTGCCCCCCAACAAATGAGTAAAATAACACAGCAGCAGCAAAACACAAAAAAATCTGGTGGAAGCAACAGTATTAAAATCAGTAACAGTAGTATGATTTTTGAAAGTATGTTCACGTTTACTGTAGATGGATAACCAAAAAGAACCAAATTAAAATGTTTTCCATATATTTGATCACCTATATTTTAGAAACAATAAATTAATTTTTAAAATATTCAATTTCTTGAGTTGAAGGCTACACTCATCCCTAACATATTTACAGAAAAAGCAAAGCAAGTTGAACAAAGTTTAAACTAATGTAAGAAGGGGAAACTCATTGAGAAAATGAATGTTGTAGTTAAAGCAGATATATTTGGTGAACTGAGAATCTTCTAAACAGGGAAACAAGACTCAAAGGGCATCTCATCTCCCAACTCATGACTCAAATAACAATTCACAGGCCAGTACCTTTTTCTGAAACATTGAGCAAAATCCTCTTTTGTAACGAAATATGATTAAAGCTAAACCAACATTTTTAAAGTGTGGTTATAGTCTGAGAAGTTAGTGTGTAAAAATCACACCCTCTTATTCAATAGAATAGTTTCCCTGTTTTGATTCAGTCAGATCCACTTGCTTTACTGGCTAAAATAACATTTTACAACTTTCTAAATTCCTACTAGTACTGTGAAACCAATTCAGTTCTGGGAAGGGGAACCAGATTCTTTTCTGGCTTGTGCATCTGCAAAAGGATTATTACCTAAATCTACACATACAAATTCTATTCCTGTGATGGAAGAGCCAAAAAGAATCTGAATTATTTTCAGAAAAGTTTATTTTTATTTCAGTAAGGAGCAGGACTGGAATAACTGCAAGTGCAGATCTTGACTGACAGGAAACATACAAAGATCTACGCGTCTCTCTCGATAAGGCGCATTTAAGAGAAAAAAGAAATATTCAGTATTTTTCCCAAAACTAGGTAGCCAAAACTACCTATTTTTACAACATGGGAATGCCACCAAAGCCAATACATGTGTTTCATCTTGTAGACAACTGAGCCCAGCACTGAGTTTTTGCTCCCTGGTCTGCCCTGAGTTGTTCCTTAAGGTTTTCCCACTGAGCTGGTTTATTGCATATTCCCTTCCCTAACAGCGATTCTGGTTGTGGGGACTGCTCCCTAGTGCACTAAGAAGAAAGTTTTCAAAGTTCTGCTGTTTAATCTGTTAAAAGTAATGCAACTCATTTGGGCACACGTGGCTCATGAAGTACTTGATCACACACCCAGCTGGGGGCAAGTTGGAGTAGGTGGCCCCCTTGATCAGTGCAGCTGGAACTGGAAGAGCACCTCTGCCCATGATCTAGCTTAGGGATGCTTTATGCAGCAGAGCATCTGTCTATACCTGCATCATGCTCAGCCTTTCTCATGAAAGTAATTTTAAAAAAACAAAACCGACATAAGAATGGCCATAGGAGTGCAGAGTGTCTCAGAGATGCCAATTTCCCAAGGAGGGCAGTTTCAGAGAACAGAAACACTAAGGAAGTTGCAGTGTGTTTATATATGATACACTTATTTAAAACAAATTATCAGCAGAAAAAAAGGAAATATCCCAAGGCAACAGAAATAAAATCAAGTGTATCAAAGCTATTCCTAAATTCCCATTACCTACCCACTTGGCAATGCTGACTTTTAAAATTATACTACACCATTCATTTTTACTCTCATGATGCAAGAGGAAAAGGAAGAAAAAAAATTCCCCCATGTTACCCCCCTCTTTTTATTAAAATATCTTAAAAACAGATCTGTATTGTTACTTCAAGGTTACTAATGTTAGTACTGTATATATTTATAGATGAGGTATTCCTTTCTGTCTGAAGCACATGAGGTAATAAGTAGCTGGAATTGTCATGGTGATTTATTAACATATTCTCTAGGAGAAGCCCTGCACCTGCGTCTGTGCAGACGGAACACCCACGAAGGCTGCACTCACCCTTACACAGCCCACAAGATCTTAAAAGGAAATGCTCCAAATTTAGACCTGCTCCAACAGGTGTCTTTTACTGTCTCACTTTGCATGACCATAAATATCAGAGGTGGAGCAAAAAGCTCCCCGTCCATTGTAATCATGCTTTGAAAACAAATACCTTTGCCCTCTCCGAAAGCAAAGGCAGCAGCCATGGAATTCTCATCATTTCCTCACTCCTTCATCCTGCCAAGACCCAAGTCAGAGAGATGTCACAGGAAAAACCAGGCTCCAGGGATGACCACATAACTTTATTTTTTTCTCTTCAAAAGGCCCTAATCTGGCTCCAAAACTTCCCCTAACTGTATTTCTTTCATTCTGGTATCTCATCTTGCAGCTATCTGCCAAAGTGAATGACATGCACAGGCTGTTCATGGCTTTTTATAAGCTCTCATTACCCAAACAGGGAACCATTTCCTTGAAAATGCTTTCCCCAGCAGCATTAGCGTCTCTAGGCACCACCAATAAATTTGTCTCTTGGCCCATCCTGATGCACACCAAAACGTGCCTGGATAGATGTATTTGATACAGTTTTGCACTTGTTTACTGTAGGGAGGATGCTATGTGTGGGACTTGTCATCAGGGTGATTAACAACACAGGGGGAAAAAAAAAAAAAAAAGACAAACAGCTGAATGGAAACTTTTGCCAGACTTACTCTGGCAAGCAAAGGAGAAAAATACTTTCTGCAGTGTGAAAAGGACAGGCATTCTCAAAGTCAAAATGGCTATCCACAACTCACAAAACCCCTCTACAAATCAAAACAACAAACTTGGAAAGGAAATCCTAACCAAACTGAGAAAGAGAGTAACAGGTTACACCATGAACTTAGGAATCCTATAAAACCGTTTCATTCTGTAACACTTTCATTATTACAAAATGCCTGAGTCAAGAGCAAATAAATATTTAATACTCAACAGGTACTCAGGAGAATGTGTGTTTTCCTCTGTCCCTCCCTACCAGCTGCTCTTTTATGGCAAGAAAGTGAAAAGCGTGAAATGCAGTGATAGGAAAAAGGCAAAGGTCAGGAAAAAGGTTTTTCTTCAAGGATTTAAATTAGTGTTCTACAGCTTTGGATGTTTTGTCAACACAACTTCCCTCCTGTGATGAGGGGAAGCCAAGGTCCTTTGAACCATTTCTGTATGGGATCTAGATTTTTAGCAGTGACAAGATTCCCAGCTTTAAAGAGAAGTTCATCTTCCCTTTTCCCGTTCCTTTCACCACTCCCTCCCTTCACTCCCTCCTCCCACTCCCTTCCTTAAAAAGGGAGAGAAAAAAAAAATAGAAAAAGGATCTGAAGAGCAAAACAAGCATTGAAGGAGTTCTGGAGTTCATGTAATAAGACCACCATAGCCTTTCAAAAGGAACATTAAAAGCAAAACAAACAAAAGCAACACCCTCAAGATGTCTATTGTATTTTACAGGGGAACGAATGAGTGTACTGGAAATTGTCCCATCTTGCCACAAAGTCTGTTGTTTCACCAAAACAAAGTCCAGAGATCAAGAAATGGCCAACATGGTAGCTGAAAAGTCAGTCACTTAAGTGATCCATGAAGAAAAACAAGATTGGGCTTGCTCTTTTTTTTTTTTTTTTTTTTCTCTCTCTCCTTGCCTTACTATGATGTATTAAAAAAAAGACTTCAAAGATAGTTGCTTTTGTTTCTCACATGAGAAAGTCAGGGCTTGAGCAGGTCTAGACAACACAATGGTTAAAACATCATTAGCTGCCAACACTTTGTCTTCCTAAAGCTCCCACAGTCCTTGCTACCCTGGAATTGCCTCATTTGAAAATATTTGATGATTTCCATATACTATTTTGCTTCCCCCAGAGTTTCTCCAAGATGGCAGCTGTAAAACAGAGCATGCATGTGCATCCACAGCAGGCAGTTTCCCACCTCAGAGGCTCACCCAGGTTGATATTGGCCCAATGATCCTGCCTGATGCTTCAAAGTATCTTTTTCTTAACCCCCTCTCCCTTTTAACACTTAGCAGATCTCCCCTCTGTGCTTTTAGACTATCCTATAATCTGTGAATTTTATTTGGGGGGTGGCTAACATTTTAGCTTTAACTGTATATATGGAAATGTAAGAATGATATACAGATTTTTATGTCATCTGTATACCAGTAACACTACATTTACCAAATGACAAATAGTTATTGCTCAAGAAGATCTGCTGAAGACAATAGAACTGAACAGGTGTTCCTAAAGGCAAAATCTGCTGTGCAGGATAAAGCCTGATTAATTTAGCTATAGGGTAACAGGAATGAAAATCCTCTGGTTAGATGAACCTGTAAAATCAGAGGTCAACCGAGATCACACATGTTACAGCAATTTCTAAGTCATTATATCATAGTCATCCACTAGTGTTAGGAGAAAACCATAAAGATGAGCCCATCACTAACAGTAGATAAAATATTCCTACCCAGGCCAAAATAGAGCAATAAGGCTTTGCACAAGAACATAGAATGCAACAGTGCTGAACTACCCTACACTATGCAGATCAGCTACTGTGTATGTACAGAAGGCTTGCTTGCAACTTGGTCCCTGCAACATCCAAGAAAAAAACTGGGAACATGCTGGGACAGGTTTTTTTTTCATCACAGCAGATAACAGAGCTCACACTTGACCATTTTCCTTTTAGAGTAATCATTAAACCTGGGGGGAAGGGGAGTCATCTCCCCATAAGCATGCAGCACCTCCCTCGCATCAGGTAGTGGGAACATTCAAGGAAAGATTACACCTCACTATGGCCCACACCACACACACCAGAGGCATTTTCACAGAGGAGATAATCTGAGGGCAGACCACAGATGTCCAGATCCTTGACTTACAAGGTCCACATGGATGAATTTCCCAGCTCAGATGGCTGCCCCACAGGTGTCTAATCTCACAGGGGTGAAAATCTGACTGTCAGCCAGGGACAGACTACAAAGCCCAGCCTCTCAAGGAGCTAGCAGAGGTTTCTGCAGAACAAGTCAGAAAACACGTGTCTGAGAAATCTAATATCACTGTACAGAACAGCATGGAGAGCAAAAAACCATCTTTCCTTCTTCTACTAATGGAAATTAATTATGTTGTGCAGGAAGCTCAGCTACTCTGGCATATGTAATAAATTCATCCATGCCCTCAGTGCAGTTTAATGATGGATATAACAAGGATTCTTTAATTAATCTTTTTAGGCCTGGAAACAGCTGAGGCTTTGTGTCTTATACGTGAAAAAGTATCATGAAACTGTGAAAGCCTCTCTCAGATATGCTGTAAAACCATTTGGGACTCAGCTAATGAGACTAACATTTGACTTACAGATACAGGTCTATGACTTCTGAATCCCTGAACCTAAACTCTATCTGAACTATAGCAATACTGGCTTAATTTCAGGGAGAGTTACCTTTTCACCCATTCCTTTTCTTTCCCTGGAATTTTTCACATTAAAGTTATCAGACAAGCCTATCAACTGGTTGTAATGATGTAATGAGTAATAAAATATTGCTCCATGATTACTGCAAAAGCTGCTTTTCCTTGTTCCGTCATATCCTACTTTGTCTTCGACCACCACTCCTAGGCCAGAGTTATTTCCCATTGTTACAAGTTCAGTTTTTATTGCAAAGACCCATAAGCTTACTTCTGAAGGATGGATCTTTTAATGACAAGTTCTTCATCCAAGTCAGCTTCATTAGCCATGAAGAGCAATCTTTTTCCCGTGTCATCCACTCCAATGAAGTCGCGCTGCTCCACTGAAATAGAAAATCAAATACAATCATTATATAAACCTCTCTTAATGCAGGCTAGAAAGACAGATGGGACCACACCAACCACCAACACCATTACTCCTGCCTCCCCAGATATGAGATACAAGGTTACAGACTAACTCAGAAAATCAATGAATTCTCAAAATCAATGCACGATGTTTTCAGGCTGGGTAGCTGATGTATATCTTGACATTCAAAACACTGGCCCTGCAAGCTTTTTGCATCCTTTTTAAGAAGATGCCAACTACAGGTTCTGACATGCAACACTCCATCTTGAGCTGTGTTTTCCTTCTCTCTTGCTCTCTTTTAAAAATATTTTTTAATTAAAAAAAACCCAAACTGCTACCTGAATTTACACAACAAACCCAAGGCAAGCAGAGAGTTCTTCAAAATTCAACTGCTTCTTCCTCATCATAAATTACTTCATATTACAATTTGGTGGTCTGGAGATGATGATTATTTCAGTTAAGACATAACTACTTTGCAACTGATCTCCTATTTAGGTAAATTCTGATAGCAATAGAAAACCTAAATTGCATACACAAACATACATAAAAGAATAGATTCTAAGACTCCAACGATTGATGTTTCTGTGTGGGTAAACTTGGTTTAAGTATCTATTTATAAAACTGCCAAGCAAGAGAATACCTAACAGCTACATGTATTATTATGGCAATTCCCATTTCCTGCAATCTGCAACTGTGCATCAACAGTGACTTTGGTCAACCAAAATGCAAAGCATTTACTTTTGAACAGTTTTCCACAACATCTGAGTACAGTGGTGGCAGCTTATTCTAACTTGCATGCTGTAGCAAGACCCATCACTCTGGTGGAAACCATACATTGATCTTTACAGGAACACAGGCTGTAAAACAATACCACAGTACAGTTCTAACAAGACCCCCCTTTCTCCAATTAAATACTATTATTTTGGGCCAAACTGGCAAATATTCAGTCTCCTAAATTCTAAGCCTTTGACCAGATCTGAGTAACAGCATGCTCTGTAAGTAGTTAATTCTCTAAGATCTTTTCTCAGCCAAGCTATTTTTAATCCAACTTTTCCCAATTCAGCCCCATCCCTTATTTTCCTTTTACCTGCTCCTTCAGAGTTACCATAGTAACAACCACTATCAAAATACAGTCAAATCTACACAGCTGTTGAAAGTTCTCCTACTGGCAGCCTTTGATCCCAGTGATCAAGCATACCCTCTTGAGAAATCCCCCTATCCCTTCTCAGAAATTAATCATACAGCAAACAAGTACAAAAATAGGTCTGAACATGTAACACTATGACAGCTTAAGTACAGTTAGGATAAAGCTCACTTGCTGTGAAAACCCAGAAATAAATCTTGAAAGAAGTGTCAATTCTCATGCTAAGGAGAGTTTGAGAGGAGGGGACTAACCAAGCATTGCCACTGCCACCTAACTGCGGTCTCCTGACAGGCTAATAATACAACAGTAACTGATTTTCATTCATCAAGGCACCAATATTTCTCTCAAAGCTCAGGTTGTGGCTGCCCATCTCCTGATGTTCCTACAGAAACATAACATACAACACTGCTATCCCAAAGCACTATGCAGTAAGAAAAAGAGAAAAATAAAATTTGATGAAAACGGGGATGGGTACAGGATTTCTACCAAACCTGTTGCTCTTGCTTATGTAGACTGGTAAGAAACAGAGAGCAAAACCATATGACAACATAATTTTTTTTTTTTTTTTTTTTTTTTTTTTTTTTTTTTTTTGTAGCAGATGCCAGGCCAGGTTAGTTTTTTTACTGGGCACTGGTAATAAGTAGCATTACTCTTGTAATTTAGAAAAGATGAAAGTTATTGCTAAAATCAATTACTCGGTGAAAAAACAGTGCTGTTTCAAATAACACTGGAATCACTTAGTGAAGAAAAAAAAAAAAATGAAAGAATTAATATATAACTAGTTTACAAAATCCCTGCAAGGGAAGTATGAGAAAAAATTAGATGCAGTGATGGTAGCTAAAAAATCTAAAACCTAAAAAATTTACAACATAAAAATACAACATAAGATGCGTTTTAACTCCTGGCGATAGATACATAAAGAATTGACACAGTCATTGCAACTTGTTAATTACCTTAGAAATCAGATCCCCATCAATTTTGAGGGCTAAAGAAATTATGACATCAAAAGAGAATGGAAGTTAAGCAATACAGTGATGAGACAAAATAATTTTTGGTTAGATTTTCTAAAATGCTTTTTAATCAAATGCAATGAATTGACACTTGGGAAAAAGACACCGTTGTTAAAGATCTGGTATCCCCACCCTTTTTAAATTAAAGGGAGAGAATTCACACAACACAGCCTGCAAGACCACCAAGAGGTCTTCTGGCAGACACAGGGAATACCAGTGATGACATGCCTGCTGCTTTCAAGACAAGAAAAACAAGCAGGAAAAAGTCACCATCCCCTTCTCTTCTGCCTTTCTTTATACACAGAAAGGCTCAGAAACTCTTTTCCACTCAATCCCTTGCATGCCATCTATAAGCACATGGCTCCATTCTGGGGGTCTGAATTCCTGACACTCTCTGTTTATTTGGGTTACTAGCATTCACTAAGACACTCTGGGGTTTTGTGATTTGTAGGTTTTTTGTGGTGGTTTGTTGTTGTTTCTTTTCTATTTTTTTTTATTGCAATGGCTCTTATTAATCAATTAAAAAGGCCAATGAGATTATTATTGTCAATATATGATCCCCTAAATATAAAAGCCAATTAACTTCACCCTGCAAGTTGCAGCTGAGTTGTCAAGCATTCCAGGAAACCATCAGTATGAGTTTATAGCTGCTTAACACTGCAATTCATACTAATTTAAAAACTGTTCCTTATATCACTGTTATTAAATGTTCAATAGTAAGCAAGGACTTTCTATCAGATTTCATTACATTTGCTAAAATAGTCTTGTTGCTCCTTCTAAAAAAGTTAATGCATTTGTAGGAACAGTGAAACAAAAAGCTGCAAAACAACTAGTCCCTTAGCTTAAACAGTTAGATGGCCCCACTGTATCAGGAGTGTACGTTTTGAAGTCCATTATAAATCTTTGAAAAACTACAATTTCATGTGCTCTTTCAAGACTTCCATTTTTGCTGCAAAAATTTCTGCATATTTTATTCTTAAGGAAAAGTTATTTCAATTGCTCAGCTACTAGAACTGATGAAATAGCAGGTACCATGTAAGGTCTTCTCTACCATCAAGTGGTACAAGCAAAGCACACAGCCATGAGGCTCCACAGTCATGCTGTGATGACTGCTCCAGGGGAAACAGCTTTGATCTGTGGTGGCTTTGCAATCTGTTTTGTTACAAGAAAATAAAACTTAGAAGTTCAAAAGGTTGAGGGGAAAGAAAAGCATAAAAACAAAGACTCTGCAAGATGGTCTAAATAGGAGAGAAAGTCTGGTGGAAATCGGGACTGTCTGAAAAAAACACTGGTCAGAAATCAGAATAGAAGAAAAAAGGTGACTGTGTGCACACAAATGAAGCATATCAAGATGAGAAGTCAGAAGTGGAACGGGGGATGGGACTGGCTGTGAAAGAACAGAATAGATGAGGAAGAAAACCTGGACTCTTTACAAGGAACCTTGAAGGAAAAGCCCAAGAGAACAAGAATGGAGTTTGGTAGTGCCAAGAAGCAAGCCTAGGGAAAAGAGACAGGGATGAGCTAGGACAATGTTGACAGTAATTCAGTCAAGTAGGGAGGAAAAACAAGAGGGTCCAATGCTCCCTAAAATGCCCTGCTCCAGAACTCAAAGAAGAACCCCAAATCCCTCAGTCTCAGCACTGTTTTTTTAGCAAATGACTGAAAAAGGTCTGATAGGATACATGCCTCATCCAAGGCAGTTCACAGAAAACACCTTACTGGAGCCACCCATGACAGCTCAAATAGAGGACCTTTAAGTGGGAGACCTTAGCATCCACCTCCACAGAAAAACACTGTGGGTGTCAAAACACTTCCACATGATGGAACGTTTTCAAGTTTGGTTTTCTACATATCTGAGAAATCATACACAAATTTTAACAAATCATGTAGGAAAAGTAATGCTACAAACTCAAGCACACACACTTTAAAGAACAAGCAAATTAAGAATGCATGTGCAATTCTGATGTGTTTACATTTTTGCAGTCTTCAGAAGATCTTGTTTTTCCTCACAGACCTGCCTCGCCCCTACCCTGTGTGCTCAGAGCTTGCATACTGGGAAGCTCTGTGATGTTTAGACCCATTCATTTATAACTCCTGAATGCTCAGCTCTGTGGCTGTAGTAGTGCTCCTGACAGTGTTCCATGTGCCATTATCACTTTGCTTACCTTCTCAAAAACAAAAGTATTTAGAGCTGTTTGGGAGTCCAAATCCTACATGCTTTCAGTCCTACTATCCTTACACTTTGCTCCAGAAAATGTTTTCATGCAGAATTTAAGCAGATTACTTTTAAAAACACATTTCCTCCACTTTCAGACACACACATAGTCCAACTGTTGGCTTGCATTTCACTCCTCTCTCTAGCAGTTTGAAGTTATGCTTTTTTATTCGTATTACTGTAATGCCTTTGAGCTTTAATCATGAACCAGGACCCACTAAGCTGGCAATAATCAAGCCTCAGCAATTTAACAGATATCATTAAAAGAAAATGAAAGCTATGGTATGGGAACAACCATACGGTATTTAGTACTTTTAGCATATAAGTAAAATGGGGATAATAGCCCTGCCCTGCCTTCCAGCAGTGTTGTGAGAATAGATGCATTAAAGATTACAATGCACTAAGATATTATGGTAAGAGGGACAAGATAAGCATCTAACCAAGTCCTTGAAATCAGTGGGAGTTTTGCCTAGTAAAAGCTCCTGGATGTGATCTCAGAAGAGATCATATCATGAGAGGGGAGGATGTCTAGATGTATTTGTTACCCACCTAACACTGGTCCCTACAGACAATGGTAAAATTCCCAGCTATAATCTGGCTCTTGAAAAACCTAACGGTTTTAATGTTCATATGTAACAAAAATTTAGGGTTTGATCCAAAACTCACTGAAGTCACCTGGAGCTTTTCCCTGAACTCTTGTGAGTTTTGGATCAGAGCCTGCACGATTACACGAGGCTAATACTTAATTCTGAGCTGGAAAAATCCAAGTTGCACCCTACCAGCGAACCTGAGGAAAAATAGCATGTCTGTACCTTAATTTTTTTTTTTCTCTGGTACTGATAACTAAACATATCATACATACCAGTGGTTTCGCTATCGTTTATTAATAAATAATGTATCCCTATGTACATACCTGGCTTTTTTTTCCCTTTCTGTCCTGGTATCCCTTCTGTGAGTTCATGAGTTTTCTTCATCAACATGGATAGAGTAGCATCATGTGTCCGAAAAAGATCCACAACTTTGTATAAATCAACATCTGTGATCAGATCGCAGCTCAACACCAAGACATCCGTCTGTCAAGGAACAAAAAAACAAACAAAACAACAAACCCTTCAGAGGTACAAATGACCACATATGGATGAGCATTTGAGAGCTCAACAACAAAAACACCCATTGCTTTTTTCCTTTTAAAAAACACAGGGTCTTCAAAAAAGTCATCGTTTATTACCCATTCACTCTTCTTCAGTCTTGCTGTTTCTGAATTAATTTTGTTATTTCTTATCCAGATCTGAACCATAAAGAATATGTGACCACCTAAACTGCCATCATCTGCTCCAAGGGAAGGAAGTGGGACACAGAAGGCTTTCAAAACTGCCATGAAATTCTGCAGTATTTACAACAGCTACTTCTATTTACATAATGATGTAGAAAAGAAATCTTTCTGAATAAATCTTTTTTAGCTGACTTTGCATCTGGCTACAAACCACTGGAAAAGATATTTAAACTATGTCAGGGTTTTTTTGGGGGAAAACAACAAACCAGCAAAGAGTATCTAGTATGTGATTTACTCAGTCACTGCACTGCAATGGTGGGCTCAGTTTAGAAATACATTTCCTAAAACCAGCAATACCCCATATATACATAAAATACATACGTAAAAAAGAGGAAGTTAGGTCCAATTTAATAACAGGCTGGTATTTAATTTTGATCTCAGAGGATTCCAAAGTGCCTTACAAAGTATTTCAGAAAATGGCTGCATATATCACAGAAACATTATCACATACTGAGTGAGACATAGCAGCTTCATTAACCATGCATGCTATCAATATATTCTGTCTAAAAATTCTTACTTAGAAACAATTTTCTGTATTTCATGTGGGTAGTGGAATATACAGACAGAAAATCTCCTAGTTCAGCAATTCTCTTCATTTAAACTAATCCTAATATAATATTTGTGCAGCGTGGCTTACAGAAAAGTAGCAAGTTTCCACTTCATTTTTTGTTAATGATCAACCTTCTACACGTGTCTCAAGAAGACAGAACTTCTTTCTAGACATTTAATAAGAAGGGAAGTAGAAAATACTTGGTAAAATCTGACTCAATTAACTCATGGAGGATCAATAATTCTACTTTTACTTTTAAAACTACCTTAGTTCAAAGTGAACTAGGTCAGCATTGATCTTTTATTACAGAAAGGTTTGGTTTACAGACTTAATTTACTACTATGAGAATCCACATTGTAGGTGAGACTGAGGACTGGGATTTAAATGATTTGACAGGTACTCCTACAAATGCCAGGCAGTTTCATGTGTTTACCAATAAGTCATTGGAATTCACCCTGTCACAAACTGTTAGAGCTGCTGATTTGGTATGCTGTGCAAAAGGTCAAGCTCTTCAATTTTAATGTGATTTCTCCCCACTTTACTCAGAAACACCTGGCTGCTTTATAGGAAGGTACAATGTGCAGGTTGACAATTTTACACATTTGAAACTTGACTTGCATCTCCTGTATTTTCAAAACGTATATTTCATAATAAGGTTTTGCCCAGAATAAGTGCTTTAATTATCACTTCTCTAAAAGTAACAACATGCATATATTAGAAAAAAAGCAACAACCCAAACCACTAAAGCAATCTGGCTAGAACTCTGGAGCAGCCCTGCTCCAACATTCCAGTGTGTACAAAGAAAGAAAAAAAATTCAACTTGGTATGGAAGTAAATCTCTCGCTTCAGAACTGTAAATAGTGAAGAAACACATATTAAATATTCTGGAAAATCCTGCAAAATTTTCTGATATTCTGTTTTTACAAGAGCACAAATGAGTTACACTAATTGCAGAAAAGGCCAAAAGGCATCCAAGACTCATATAAACAAACCTGTATTTTTCAAATTCAGTTTCTAGAGGGAAGAGTTATCAGGCTTCTAAATGCATTCATTACAGTGGTGAAAATAAGAAATAATAATAAAGACAGAGACACCAATAGATTTATCCTCAGAAACAAGTACCTGGACTTGTAAAACAAACTTTGTAATTATTTCACATTTTACTAAACGCTTTGATCTGCCACTATAGCAAAAACCCAACAAGCATTTCACAGTTGTGAACAGGCTCCTGGGTTTTTTCTCCTCACTATAGGACAAGCTTTTTGCAAAAACTGAATGCAAGACCCCTGAGGAGCATACGGGAACAGAACCACCAAATGTCTGGTTGCCATCTGTTCTACCCATTTACTCTCCCAATATGTAAATAAACGTCAGTGAGCACAGGGACCAGTGAAACACACAGTTGCTCTGTAAAGCCCACATTTCTGCCTCTCCTCCTGATGAGCAGAGCAGTGGCCTCAGAAGCACGCTGAGAATACACCATGAAAGGCTCTTTTGGGACTTGACAGCCTCCCCTTTGAAACACCACCCCCCTCATAAATAAAGCCCTCACTGTCTAATGGATGCACTTTTTTTCCCAGTGTACAACTCCTGAACGAATAAACTAATGGCTGAATGAAAAAATAAACTATCCTAACAGTTTAGCAGAAGTGTGTGTTTTTCTTGACGTTTTTAGGGTGGGTGTAGAATAAAGAAAATAAATGGTAGAGCTTGTGGGTTTTTTACATATGTACATGCCAAATAAATACAGCACCTTTCCAAATGAGCCACCGATACAAAGAGAAGTACGTACTTACTCCATGCACTCATGTGCTAACAAGGGGTATGTGAACATACTTGACTTCATGAATTATGCAAACACCTAAGTACACACACACTCTTAATGAAATACATGTAACAGTGATTACATCAACCCCAAACTATTATACAAACACACGATAAGAATCAACATAAAGCGATTAAAAAAACCCCAGCAAGCATACACCCCAAGCAGAACCACTGCAAAGCACAGAAAATGCACACACAAATGCACCCTCAACACCCACTGCAACCATGGAATGGACAAGGCAGGGATCTTAACTCATGAAGGACCATCTAATGGATGGGGTGTGATACAAATGCTTGGAATTTCTGGCATTTTCCTGCTCTGCCAAACTTGATGTGTCATTTTATTTACCACTTTTATTACACAGAGGAGACCTCATTGCAGACCAGGGCCCTACACAGAAGCTGCTGCACAGACCTGGTGAAAATACCATTAAGCTTAATAAAAGAGAACAGCAAATTACTTTGGGTTGGGGAACACAAGGAAACACTGCAGTGCTACATAGGTATGAAGACAGCAGCCCTACCTGGCTGGCTGCAAGGCTCTCATTTTTTGTGAGCATCACAAGAGCCTCAGAAAAGACAATGCGAATACGACACTGCTGGGGAGAGTCACTTGGGACTCATCAATTCCATTTCACCTCAGATTTGCAACTTAAGCACCCGAGTTCAGAATTTAGACTTGGCTGCTGATCAGCAGTGAAAAATGAGGTCCTGCCGAGATCATCCCACCTATGATCTGAGTTTCAAGATGTTTCTCTGTCCCTACTGACCATGGGATGAGCTCTGGACTTCCAGTGTTGCCATCGCTGAACAGACAGCTCAGTCACATCCAGGATGGAAACACAACACTACAGGCCTCCCAGTCTGCCCTCTCCCTTTCTAACACTGGTTTACAGCACTTCACCATCAAACACTTCCCAACTGTGAGGTGCCAAGATATTCCAAGATAACTTAAATACTCAGTCTGGATAAATACTACAATGTAACATAAAATATCAAGAGATTTATACAATACAGAGAAAAAAAGGGTAGGAAAAAACCCTCAAAACCAACATGTCAACAATTATATTAAACCCAGCACAATATGGAAAATCTACACAAAAACAAGACCAAACAGCAGACTGTTTCAAGAACTCAGTTCAAGACAAATGATTTAAAAATAGAAAACATGTTTTCAATGGAACTAATTCATACCACAGATCAAAAGATGGATACAATTATATGGCATAATATACTAGCATAAATAAAAAGCCTTGGACTTTCTCACACCCTACATACAAAGGCAATGTTAAAAACTTTTTTATAATCAGCAATAATAGCTGGACCCCTTCTATTCAAACAGGAGATATCAAGGTTATCATAGATAGCTGGCAGCAAATGATGAATTTTTAGTGGTATTAACTATGCCTTTTCTATCAAGTATAGACAAGGGCAGGACCTCTAGCCCGAACTGCTGAGGGCCTCAAAAAGTGAAGCCTAGAAAATGAGAAAACATGTGTTGTAAGGAAATCTCTAATTTGAACAAAATCAGCCTCAAGAGAAAGCGGAAAACAAATGTCAGATTGCATTATGAACAGAAAAGAAGCAAAATATCCATGAGCAGTTGAATCAGCTCCTGACAGAACTGAAGACAGACAAAACATTCAAGTAAAAAGCTTGAAGTTTCTGATTGCACAGTACTGCAGCTGGGACTTTGACAGAGAAAGAAAAAAAATCAGATTAGATAGACTCTGTTCCTCCACTCAGCCTAAATTAACACATCCACAGAGAACTCTGCATCACTTCCTGCAGTGTCACCATACAACAAGGGAGAGAGGAATAAGTTATAATTACTGCTGGAGTTAAGACTGAGAGTTTTATACACAATAGCCTGGAACTTCACCCACATGTTGCATTAACAGTGGGGTTTGTGTGTAATGCTTTTATTATTCTAAAGAGTAGAAAGGCAAAGAACAGTTTGGCTGTGGGCAAGCATTTTGATTGCTTGCTAGCATTCTCCAGGCAAAGCCAAAGATACCTCCTAGCAATTGCATTACTCACCACTCTTCAGAGCAGAAACTTACATCCAAGGCTTTAGAGAATCCCTTTTTATCTCATTCTCCCTTAAGAGCCCTCTAATTTCCACTCCTGTGACCTCTTTGAAGCTCTATGGGTATTGCTGTAACTGGAATGGGGAACCTCATTTATTTTTGATGTGTGTAGGATCTTGTTAGCTACTACGTGAAAGAGCTGCCTTTGGCTGGGAATTCCCACTATGCTTTTGTAATGTCCTTGATAGCAAGACTCAGAAGAAAATCCTGATTTAGTGCTTTGATGGCAGACATGAAGGATTTACCTACTGTGCACTAACCCTGCAGCAGCAAGTTACCTGTAGAACAGCACCTTCATTACTCTTCTAAGGAAAGAGGGCAGTGGAGGCACAGGATGTCCCCTCAATCTGAAATCCACCAGCAATCTCACCTCATCAAAAGATGGATGATTTATTTTTTTTTTAAAGACAATGTGCAATGTGGAAAAAAAAAACAACCAGAAAAGTCTAATGCAGGAGCCAAGGGAGTCTCTTCTAATTTCTTGGATGGCCCTGAATTCATCAGGTGAGGATATCTTAAGGCAATGTGGATGCCTTCACATACGTAACCTGTCAGCATCACTGTTTATCTTCTCAAAGAAAGCTGGAAGAAAGATGCCAGAAGCTGGGGAGGAGACTGAACCCCGGTCCCATCATAAGGCTCATCCTATGCGTAGTATCAGATGGGATCATACAATGAAAACACCATTTTAAGTTATCTTTGTATCTCAAGAACTACCATCCAAAATCAATATTTTTTAATTTGCATACATATAAGCTAGGAACAGGAAAGATATTCAAGCCTGGAAGGCATCCTGTCTCCTCCCAGGAGGAAGTCTCCTTACCTATTGCTTAAACTGACACATGGGGTGGAAAAGGGTAATTTACAATTATCAGCAACCATAAGCAGAAGTTTAGAGATGAACATAAGTTCATAAGCCTATTAAGAATGTTTTCAAAGCAAGACTTTGATATTTTGACACTGAACAGTGAACCTTCTGGTCTGGAACATAAGCTTTGCAGTCCACATTCTCCTTCTGGTTTTGACTAATGCAATTTTCTTCTACTCACACAGTACTCCAAAAAGAACTTTCCCAGCTTCTTCCTCCAACCACATCACCCTTCTTCACTGGTTCCATTTGCTGTCAAATCAACATCAAGCATAGATTATTTACTCTCCTTTTAATAGTTTATACCTTCCATTCACCATTCAGGTACCAAGTCTATATTTGTCCTACAACAATAAAGCATACCAGCTCTATTACCTACTTGTATCTTTTAAAGGACATGGGTTTAGGCTCTGCTATATTTTTTTTTTTAACAAAAGAAACCTGCTACCCTTAAACTCACAGAAAACTGACAATTATCAGGCTACCAGTATGCTGGAGCACTGGACTGATATGCTGACACATGGTATGCTGTCTTGCTAGGCTTCCTCATTTGGGTCAGGCATCATCTCCTGGGCTTCTATCCAGATCTTAAGCTTGCCACAGTGGAGACTTTCCCCCTCATCTAAAATTATTCAGAAAACATCCACCACAACTTATGAGAACCATGATGTGAACCTAAAGCTCAAGAGAGCATCCCATAAGCCAAGCCCTGAATTTATCAGCTCATGAAGGATGAGCCTGGCAAGCTGAATTCTCCCATATGAACAGATCTCTGCTTCACAGGAAAGAGAACTCCAGAAAGAAACGGTGCCCTCTTCATCACTTCTATTCCTGGCAAGCAAGTTTCCAGGACTACCTGGACAGCAGCACTACCAGACTTGCTGCACAGCTGATATTGGACTCCCCCTCACAGGAACAGAAAGGAGAACGCTGCAGTTGGGCTCCAATCTCCCCAGCAGCAGCGCAGCAGGCTTGCTGCCAAAGCCCAGAGCTCAAGCCTGGGCTTAACACTTAATGTAAGCAGAGCCTTAGGCAGTCAGGTGCTGTAGTCATACAAACAATAATAATAAAAACGAATCCTAATGGAGCTCAACCAGCTCAGCTTGAAGAGAAAGAAGGCCTTTGCCCACAGCCTGCAATTACCTGAACAGATCTCACAGCAACACAACAAAAAGCAGGCATGACTGCATTCAGTGGCTAGAAATCAGTGTTCAACATAGAAATAAAAGGCAAAGTGTTTTAAAATAGAGTAAAATATAATCTTCAACAATATACTGAAGGATATAATAGACTCTTTGTCTACTCAAATATATAGGTAAAGACTTGCTATCTTTCAGAAACACATTCACTAAATCACCCATAAGTTTTTGGGCTAATAGCCATAATTGCTATGTGCAAATTCCCTTACAGCCTAGAGGATCATAATGGTTCCTTGCAGTCTTAAAACAGACTATAAATGAAAACCAAGACATATGCAGCATGTGTCCTCAGGAATCTTTCTGCTATTCCACAGGTAGTATCAGCATGAACTTAAATTAAAAAAAAAAAAAAAAAAAAAAAAAGGTGTGCAGCTTTTTCCAAGGTCACTACACAAAACCCAGTTTCAACTCTGCTCCAACAGAAAACCCAAGTGCTAATTTGATCCACAAAGCACAGGCTCAACAAAACCAGACACAGTGAAACACAGCTCAGTGCAAGCCTGCACTGAACTGTCTCTACGTGCATGAAGACAGATTAGCTTTGTCCAAGTGCTTGTTGCCTGAAAAAAAAAAAAAAATTAAAAAATCATGCTATGTTACATAAAAGCTCTATTTTGAACTGTTGACTTATATATCATCCCCCATGCAATACTATTTTCTCCTCTATCATCCCTCCACTTTTTCCAGCGAACTTGGTCTGCAGCAACCGATGGTGTGAGAAACACATTGTGGCAACTTCAAAACCTCCACTGCTTTTTCTAGCACTAGTAGTTTATATTCAGATTTGTCACCAGCTTCCCACAGGAGCTAACAGAACACATTCAGTGGAAGAACACCAAAATTTGCTTCAAGAAAACCTGAACGCACAATTGTTTTTCCCTTATCAGCACAAAACTGAGAAAAAAGAAACACAACACAAATGCAAAATTAAATTCCAGGCATCCTGCGAGTCCACTGATCCTCACCATGGCTTTCATCAAATTAAAGTGACAGAAAAACAGTGCTGACCAAAGTGACGGTCTCAGGGACAGCCTATGCTGTTCACAGCACCACCTTCCTATGATCAGCATTACACCACTGTACCACGCTGCAGAACAGATGCAAGGAAAAACCCTTTCTTGCACAGTAACCCCACAGGCTGACATTTGCCATCTGCTCTCTCCTGCTTTTCCCAATAACTTGAACTACGTGCTCTAGGTAAGTGCACACAAGTGTGTTTGATCTAAACAATTCCATTTTCTGATTTGAAGGATGCCTACTCACTAAGAACTGTCACTGGTGACAGAGTAACTGATAGCTGTAGTACAGCCCACAACTGCCATGAAAGGCCCCAACTCCAGTGAGGGAAGGGCTGGTAAAATGCACATGTTGAAACCATGCCTGCTAGAAACAAAGCAAAAAGGCTTTAGGCAGCAGGAAAGCAATGTTATCTAGAAAAATGAGCGAATAAACCTCACAAGAGCTTGCCTCCTCACAAGTCTTACCCTACCTGAGGCCAAGGAGACCTGAAGTTTATCAAGAAAGGACAAGGACATTGCAAATTATAAGCAAAAAAATTATTAAAACATCAAACTCGATGGTGACTAAACATTCAAAATAAGGACATCATCAAGGAACTCCAGAGAGACCCCTACACAACTCCTGCTCCATGGAGTTCAGGGTGACACTGACATCTTCACCTTGCCCCTCATTCCCTCTTCCAGGCACGAGGACACTTCTGTTCTCAAGGCTCACACATGGAACAGGGCTTTGGCCTCTCCTCTGACAGCATCAAGGAAAGATGGCAGTTGGAGGACACTGACTTTTTTTCCCCCACGCTCTTAGTATTTTACTGTCTATGGAAATAAGATGCACAAATTAATTTCATACAGATTTTTCACTTATTTGAACATTCATCAGAGAACAACTTTTGAAAATTGTCAACTTGAGTTTGACTTATTAATGTAAATGGCTTCCTATATCTGATAAAATGAGATTATAATAAAGACATTTAACTCTTCTTTGCTTCCCTGCACCAAAGAAAGTGTTTTTAAAGACAAAAAGTGCAAAATGTTTTTTGAAATTACTAAAATTATTTTTCCCTCAGCATAGGAAGTAATTTACAAAAGAAGAGTATGCATACATTAAACAGGAAAAATCAAGGATGATTTACAAAAATTAACAATAACTTCTACTTTACACCCAACAAATGAAAACTAGTACTAGTGCATACAAAGCGGGAAAAGACTTTTATCAAGACACTTTTAAACAAATTATTACAGCTATACACATGTGCAAAGAGATTGCTTAGTCTGAAACTAGACTAGGCTGAATTTGTGCAATTCATCAGAAACCACACAGAGTCTAAATGAAAACATACTCCGTAACACAGAGGAAGTGCTGACAATTAACTTCTACATGGACATAAGAGGTACTGGTTAACAGAACAAGCACAGGCCTCAAGTTGCCAAGAGGGAAGGTGAAAAGGGTAAGGATATGCAGTGGGAGATGCAACAATCAAAACCGACAGGCATCTCAGGTCTAGGTCTGTCAGTGACTCTTCTTGCAAAACACCTTGCAAAAGGTCTTTATATATTTTTGTGTCTGCATGTGTAATAGAAGGCATCCTATAAAGCCAACAATGTGCAGAATAGCAAGTGCCCTAATAACCACTCTTGATCCTAACTTCAGAGTTAATTGACTCATTCAGACTTTTTTTAACACTGATTAGAATTCCCTGGCAACAAAATAATTAATTTAATCAGCCACAGTGTTCTAAAGCTGAGTAACTTTAAAAACAAAACAAAAAAATCCCAACAACCAAAAAACCCACAACACGTATAAAAAACCCACCTCAACTGTTCAATTCTCTAGATCTTACTCTGCCAGGAAAAAGAAAGATCAGAGCAAAGTCCTGAACACATCCATCACGTATGCAGTCAGACAGTGCTGTATCATTCCCCCCAGAAACATTGCCAGTCTGAGCACCTGCCAGTGTAGCTGCTTTCTACTGAGACAGCTGTGCTGTGGGAATGGGACTTGAGCACAAAATCCACAATTAATTTTGCCTGGTGCCTCAATGGTGGCAGGTTTCAGAAGCAGAGAAGGAAACAAGATGCTACATACCCTGCGAACTGCCACCTGATACAACTGCTTCTCCCATGCAGTGCTAACAACACTGTGAATGGTGGAACCAGAAAAAGTAGAAAGATAGCAGCTTTTATTTGCATTTTAGACACTCAAGTAAACATTATTTTCTGTTAGGTTTGCTGAAAAAAAATAACCACTTCTTTTACTATTTCAAAATAGATTAACAGAATATTTAATTAAGTCTTGCACAGAGAGAGACCATGTCTTACAAATTAATTTAATTTGGTTTTTTACGTTCACTGACCGTACAAAAAAAATTGTAACTATATATTATGGGGACTGAAGTTTTTCTTTCCATGCTCACCAAACTCTGCTCAGCTGTACCAAAAGGATTCAGATTCCACCTTCCAGCCGTTACAGCAAGCTTACTTACATCATGTGTTTGGAAAGGAGATTTTTCAACAGAGGAAGTGAAGCGCTTAGCCATGCCGTCCAAGACTCCACGGATCAGTGACCCTCAGCAGCACACAGACCACCACCGTGACATCACACTTTCCACAACATGGCTCCCAAAGATGCACATACCAAGAGAATCTGGAGTTTCAATCTTTGTTTATTTGTTCAAAGAAAGTTGTTTTTTCTTCTTCTCCTTTTTGGTAGCTTTTTAGGGTTTGTTTTGCTTTGCTTTTTAAGAGCCGCATTACTTTCAAATCTTACTTTTTGAAACTGAGAAAAAACCAGGTGGACCATGAGACAAAACATTTTGCATGCAAGCAATCACCAGTGATAGCAGCAGAAGACATGCTGATTAATTCACACCATATTAGTCAGGGCTTCCATTAACACAACTAAGGGCTCATCAAGGAGGGAAAATGTGAAATTGTTCCATTGCTGTCACTCTGCTGGAACACCACATTTTAATCACTGGCTGGAGTATGGTTGAGTGACACAAGGGAGAGAAATGCTTAACAGAAAATGAAAATATAGACTTAGTGGAGACAAATGCTTGATCCAGGCACACCCAATCCACCTTCTGCTTCAGCCTGAAACAGATCCATGATTTAACCAGGTTTCTCAACCTGCTGCCTGGAGAGGCCCCAGCCTGGGAGGTGGCGCCAGACAGCAGCTGTGCAGGCCCAGTAAAATTTGGCAAAAGAAACAAAATGGTTAAATATTAGAGACACTAAGTTTCAGAGGAACTAATTTGTAAACTACAGTGTCACCTTCCACTTTTTTTTTTTTTACTCTACAATAATCCACAAGCCACAAAACGGTCTGCAGCAGTTTGATGAATGGTACAAGCAGGTCACACAGACACAGTTCTCAAAGAGGTTTCCTTTGACAGTTTGCCTCCTGCCATTCCAGGTATCACATTACTCAACTTATTTAAAAACAAACAAACCAACCAACCAACAAACAAAAACCCCAAAACAAAACCCCCACCTTCTTACTCCAGTATTAAGTTAGAGGATTTTTGTCTTGATTACTCCTGGAAGACAGTTTCAAAATCCTATTCTGCACCTATTAAAACCTTTCTCTAATTTTCAGCCTGTTTTTTTAATAATAAATTTAAACCCAGTTGTATTCCATTTTGAATCTTACCTACTTTTGTAGTGTGTTCCATATTTGATGCATTTTAGTTCCACACCTGTGCAGTATTCCAGGCAAAAAAAAATAAATCTTCTTATTGCCTTAAGGAACACTCAATTTATCATCTCCATTAAAAAAAAAAAAATTACCTGATACATTATTGTCTTGTTTTACCTTTCCTTCCTCCATCAGAGTGGCTGCTCACCATCACCCTCATTCTACTAGTAAATTATGCTACTACTGTGCTATACCATGACAGGCCACTGCACACATATTTAGCATACTGGTCCCATGAGTCATCCAAAGGAGGTCTACAGAACTGCAAGAGAATGCCTTTAACAATGGTAGTAGAAGTCAAATAAATAAAGACATATACCAGGACTGAAGACATCACAGTGCAGCACACTGGAGGGAATAAGTCTACTAAAAAGCCCCACTGGATATACCAGAAGACTGTATTTTGACTTGAAAAATGTGTGTCCAGCAATACCAGCAACAGAGGAAAAGCCTCCCTGAGAGAGCCAGGGGATTTTGTTGCATAAAATTTCACGAGACCTCAAAAGAAGTTAACTTTTAAAAAGGCTGTCACTGAAAGACAAGCTGCCTACAAAAAACCCCACATCATCTCCAGCCACATGCAGCAGACAGCACTTGCATCTCTTCTTTTCTAGAAAGAATATCAGATATCACTGCTGAAACTGCCAGGACTCTGACCAGTTCACAGAATCATAGAATTGGCTGGGTTGGAAGGGACCTCAGAGATCATCAAGTCCAACCCTTGATCCACTACCGCTGCGGTTCCCAGCCCACGGCACTGAGTGCCACATCCAGTCTCTTTTTAAATATCTCCAGGGATGGAGAATCCACTACTTCCCTGGGCAGCCCATTCCAATGTCTGATCACCCTCTCCGTAAAGAAATTCTTTCCAATATCCAACCTAAACCTCCCCTGGCACAACTTAAGACCATGCCCTCTTGTCTTGCTGATAGTTGCCTGGGAAAAGAGACCAAGCCCCCCCCTGGCTACAACCTCCTTTCAGGGAGTTGTAGAGAATGATGAGGTCTCTCCTGAGCCTCTGCTGGAGTCCCTTCACCAGCCTGGTTGCCCTCCTCTGGACCTGCTCCAGAACCTCAATCTCCTTCCTGACCTGAGGGGTCCAGAACTGGACACAGGACTCGAGGTGTGGCCTCACCAGCGCTGAGTACAGTGTGGAAAGTGACAGGGAGAAAAAATGCATGTGGAAAACACTATTT
>JAAWXA010000008.1:20487157-20731260 GCA_038090715.1 Florisuga fusca
GGAGCCAGGGGGGGGTTGGTCTCTTTTCCCAGGCAACTACCAGCAAGACAAGAGGACACGGTCTCAAGTTGTGCCAGGGGAGGTTTAGGTTGGATATTGGAAAGAATTTCTTTACAGAGAGGGTGATCAGACATTGGAATGGGCTGCCCAGGGAAGTGGTGGATTCTCCATCCCTGGAGATATTTAAAAAGAGACTGGATGTGGCACTCAGTGCCATGGGCTGGGAACCGCAGCGGTAGTGGATCAAGGGTTGGACTTGATGATCTCTGAGGTCCCTTCCAACCCAGCCAATTCTATGATTCTGTGAACTGGTCAGAGTCCTGACAGTTTCAGCAGTGATATCTGATATTCTTTCTAATATCCAACCTAAACCTCCCCTGGCACAACTTGAGACCGTGTCCTCTTGTCTTGCTGGTAGTTGCCTGGGAAAAGAGACCAACCCCCCCCTGGCTACAACCTCCTTTCAGGGAGTTGTAGAGAATGATGAGGTCTCTCCTGAGCCTCTGCTGGAGTCCCTTCACCAGCCTGGTTGCCCTCCTCTGGACCTGCTCCAGAACCTCAATCTCCTTCCTGACCTGAGGGGCCCAGAACTGGACACAGGACTCGAGGTGTGGCCTCACCAGCGCTGAGTACAGTGTGGAAAGTGACAGGGAGAAAAAATGCATGTGGAAAACACTATTTCAAGAAGGATAGAGTTTGATTTACATTTTATACAAAAATGTTCCTTGACAGGCTAAGAATATTCTTTAAGGCAGATAACAGGTAAAGAGACTAGCAACATGACTCCAATTAAAGGAGAAGACTAAAACACAGACCCCTCAAAGACAAAGGATTTTGTCCTGAAAAGCTCACTGTCTGCTTTTGCTACCATTAGATGAGGTGATATTTACCTAAGAGATTCAGAGAGAGACAATTTTGTTATTTAATCTATAAAAATTATTCTCTAAAGTTTCACAAGTGATTATTGACCATGATTCTTGAAACCAGTCCTGAACATAGAGCAATACTGTTGAAGTTCAGCATTAAAAAGCAGACTGGGTAAATTGTTCCAAAGTACTGTTTAAACAGATTTGGAACCTAAGGATAAAACTGCTTGATTCATTGCTTGTAACAATCCATCAAAATTGTTTAGTTTGTCATAGCTCTTCGTTGTCTTCAGCAGATTTAGTGAAAGGTTTTTTCCACTACATTGCACAGCTTTTAAAAAGCTGACAGGTGCACAGCAGAAGAAATCCATGGTAGTGCCTCTTTCTGTGTCCTGTAAGTCTGCCTTGCTGGACCTGTCCCACTTCCATGCTGCGGCCAGAGACATAACTCAAAAAGTAGTGAAGCTTTCATTAAGTAAATCATTTCAGGAATACTCTGCTCTACTTGCATATGTGAAGCCTGAAGGAAATCAAAGTCAGAAAGCATTCTAAATAAATAAATAAATAAATACAATCAGTGTTCCTCTATGAATTTACTCAGCCACACAAGCAGATCTTCATCTTCCAAAACACGAAATCCCTCTATACACCATCCTCTTGCCAAAGCCCCATCCAGCATAGGGTGACTCTTAATGACCAAGGAAGGTCACCAATCCACACCTACAGGCATGGCAGGCTGGCTTGTTTCTCTGTTTAAGCTAGGTGACAAAGGTGACAAAGACTGCACACACCTCTCTGGTGGTAAAAAGCATTAATATACCATCAACTGTGAGCCGATGTCCCATCATTTCCAATCCTATATATAAACAAGAAAAGAATTAAGCCTTTGCAGATTCACTGGCATTTTCTGCTTTGAAAAGCCACTCATTATCAGTCTTACAAAAGATGACTATAAAACTAGGAACTTAAAGGGTCAGAAGAATACAACTGACAGGGATATTAAAAGTTTCAAAAAACAAAGACTGGACATTTAAATGATAGCCATGGAAACTGCCACAAGGTACATGGACTGCAGCGGGATCCTGAAACAGTGTTCTAGGGTAATACTGGGATTGTCCACAGGAGACCAATTAAAGGATCTGATCAACAGTTGTCACAAAGTCCTTAAATTGTTTTCATGTCCCTGTATAAAACAAAACATTTAAGAAACAAATGAGTAACCCTTATACCCACATTTTGCCTTTTGACAATATCATTTCAAGTGCTGCACTTAATGCAAAACATTGGTGATATATTGCTCAATCAAAAAAATAGTATGACCACAAACAAAAAGAATATTCCTATCAGTTTCTGCTTCATATGCTTTCACCTTTCAGTTAGTGAGATCTTGACTGATGCACTCTCCCAAACTGAGGACCTTTTTAAAGCCATAATCTAGCACACACGCTGAAAAAACCACAGCAGTCATGATTCAAAAACTGGACTGAAACTCTACTGACCTGTCTATTTTCACTCTGAAAGAGTTTCAAGTGTGTTTAATATCTTACCCTGGTGACTTTTTCAGGGGGAAAGAAGAGTATGCCAGACACACACTGTACAGAAAGATAATCTCATTTATGAAATAATGAGTTGAGACAGATGTCCCATTTTCAGTACTGTTACAAATTACTTTAATGACCTGATGTAAATTACTTATCTCTTTAAGCCTCAGTTCTCAGCCCTAGAGTTGTGAAGACAAGTTGGTTAAAAAACCTCTCAAGTCGATTGATTAAAGAACTACTAGTAAAGAGCAGGCCAGATTGATATCTGTGCCTAGGAACCCAGAAACTAGAACTTAGGGGACTAGGTTCTCTGTGGTTCATTACTTCTCAAGCAGATGCCTTTAGGAATCAAGTTTAGCATGGTATCCTTATTGTGTGAAGGATCCAAGAAAAGGATGTGGTCAAACTTGCAATGACCATAAAACCCCTAATGAAGCTGCTACCTTGTCAATCAGGTTACAGTAGAGCAAAAAGCATGCATCTACTATATCAGCTCTGGAAGTACAGATGCAAAAAAAATTGTGTGTGTGTACAGTGGGCAAACAGCAAAAAACTTGAACTTCTGAGCAACCAGGAAAGAGTAAGACTGGGAGTCAGCTGCTTATTACTGTGAACCAAGACATTCAATCTTACATATCCTCAAAAATGCCAGCATAAAAACCCCAATAAAATTATGAAAAGTACCTTCCCTCAGCTCTTACAGGCTTTGCACAGATGTATGCTCTCATGCTACTAATGAATGCAATTCTGTAAATCTAATCTCAATATCTAATCTTTACAGTATCCAATTTCATTAACCAAGGTGCAACACAGCAAAAAGGCCTGCTATTGCAAGCACAGCGAGCAGCAATGCTGCCCTAGTGGAACTCCTTAAGTCAAATGTCAGACGAGGCAGCAAGTCATGAGATTTTATGTTTTAGAGTCGTTTGACATTTGTGCACATCTCAGGATTCGCCACTCTCAGATGTATTTCTTCCTGTGCATTTGTAATCTTGGCTTTACTCCATGTCACTTGCATTGCACGCAGGCAAGTTTTCTATACTGTGCCATGTTACCTCTTTTTTATTGAGCATATTTACTCTTCTGTCTGTGGGCAGTTTCATTTGTGACAAAGTTTCGGCAACCAGTTTAAACTTCTCATCAGACTTTTGGCACGGGTTGCAAAAATCCTGCCAGCAAACTATGGCCACAAGCAGCAGCTGTTTTCACCAGAGCATTCTTCACTGAGGTCCCTCTCCTGCTATGCTGTAGACACAGCCAGCATACTGAAGCCTTTCAGCTACCTCTTCTGTGTAGTTCTCTCACCTATATCATGCAAGAGAAGGTGTACCCTGTAAGAGGTGTACCAATGGTATGCATTTACTAGAGGAATGACTCCAAAATACACAGTGCAGAAATCTGCTTTAAAACTTAGTATAGGCTTATTCTCAAATAAGAGACCACTTTGTCTTCTCTGGCTAGACAAGACGTGGAATAAAAAGGGCAGAAGCAGTTGCTGCCATTCATGCATGGTACCTGACTGAAGAAAAATTTTGTTTTTCAAAACTACCTCACATCTTCTCTAAGCCTTTTTTTTTCTGAAAAATAAACAGAAGATCAACACTGCTGAGCCTGAAAACAAAGTCCATTTTTGTACCATTATATACTTTATTGTTGTCTCCCAGGCCTTTCCCTAAGCAAACTTGCCTGGATTACTAAAAACAAGGACGCCCAAATGGTTGGAATGATCGCTGTGATCAGGCAATAAAACTGTAAGGTCAGGGTCACAATCTGAAGTGCAAAGATATTTCCTGACTGCATTCATGTACTTAGAAACTGCTGCCAAATTGAGTTATGACAGAGTGTGATTCTCCATATGACAAACACATTCAGTTAAAACAATTTTGTTAATTTTGCTTTTCCTCTTTATATCTTCTCCTCACACTGAATTATTTTAGTCTGTGCATTAACTCCTTGCTGAATCTCTGCAGTGTACCACCTGGACACTCACACTTGCCTGGGAAGTTTACTCTTGTCTCAACTGGAGTATTTCTCTTGGAAATACATAGCTCATTACACTGCATTTTTTTGCATTCAAAAAGAGCCTGAAGACAAAAAGACACCTCAAGACTGAGACGCTCCATTGATGTTCTGTTGCAACCTTTATTTAAGCAGCCAGTTTGGCTAAGATGGACTAAACAGACAGGGAACAAATTGGAAAGATTAAGTGTATGACCATGACAAAAACAAAATTCCATCTGAGACCATGGCAAGAGCTCCAAGCAGCATTTCTGCCTTACATGGGAGTGTTTTAATTGTCCAACTGGAAATTAAAATTCTAGGAACTGTCTTATTAGAACAGCAGCCCTTTATCACATTTGGCCACTGTTTATCAGAGAGCTTACCATATGACCAAGCCAGAAAAAGCACAGGAAAAGCAGAAAGCTGAAGCACAAAGCAAGTCACTTGCCTAAAAGTGCAGGCAGGCCTATGGCAGGACCAAGAACATAAGTTTCTCTAGATATCAGTGTGTTGCCTCAGCTAAGACAACAGAGAACATTTGTGCAGAACTGTATCCACAAGCACTAACTGGACAACACCTATCCTGCATCATATCAAAAACTGTATTAAGAAATACAACTGTTCTATGAACCTGCTAGAAAGCTAACACTGACTAAGAAGCAGCAGTGCCTAGCCTGCATCTACTTCAGTCCTCCTCACTACCAATTCTAGTAATTTCAAGTCTTTGTTTGAGGCACCCCATGAGATGACATTTACAAAATTCAGCTCTTCTGAAGATCAGGGTATTCAGTTAACCACAACATCACCACATGGAATAGCTCTTAAAGAAAGATGAAAAAAATACTATTGCAAACAAACGTTTTCCGGGGAAATTCAATAAAGACAGCAATACCTTAATTTTCTGGTGGATATGCCTCAGGGAATCTGCAGTACCCATGTCCATGTTGTCACTGATGCACACAAAATCCAACTTCATTTTTGTGTCCAGGTTTAACATCTTCTGGATTTCCTTTCTTGTAATCACAATGACCTCTAGGACAGGCAGAAGTGGGTTAAAATCAAGAAAGAAGTAATAACATATTCATCACAAATAAAATACATTCACTTTTTATTTACAAAGCTTGATGGAACCGTCAAAAAGCCTGAGTAAGGTATCTTGGTTCTACAACAAACCAAAGGAGTTCTTTTGGCAACAGTAACTTCTGCAAGAGAGAAACTCTGTATATGAAAACTCTCTCTCATTTTTTGTGTGGATGCAGGGTTGTTATTGAAAGGGACACGTGAGTGGCATGAGTTAGCGAGATGGAACAGAAAAGTCTTTTGTCAGTCAGCAACTCCACACCATAAGTCCTCAAGCAGATCAATAAAACCTTGCATTAATGTCACCAACACTCCAGAGCTTTGTCTTTTGTCCATCCTGATCCCATATAACCTCTGTGGACAACACCACCAACCACAGTATTACAATACAATGGCTACACTACATCTCAGCACCAGCTTGGTAAGAATGGAATAACAGGTGAGCAGCAAACTCAGATCTACAGAAGGTAAAAGGTAAATGCAAACCTGAAGGATATCAAGACTGACATGAAAGGATATTTTCCAAGATTAAGAATGTGAGAAAAGAAGCTCTGCAAAAACAAGACTGAGAAAACAAAACAGCAAAAACCCTTTTGCCCGGATCACAAGCACTGGAAGGAAAAACAAGAGTCAAGCCCTCAAAATAAAATATCTCACCTCACAAAAACCCCCCAACACCATAACATCATACTCCACATGCAATTTTAATAGAGAAATATGGGAAATAATACAGCCCTCAGCCTAGGAAGCTCCTGTGGCAAGATGAAATAAATGTGCATGGATCAAAACTGAACTCATCCTGAATCTGCCAACAGAAAAGAAGAAAGAACTGTAACCATGAGAATCATGTGGCAGCTCAGTACCAGAGGTAGGTGAGGGGTCCCCTCCCACTCCCATACTGAATGTCAACCTGGATTCAAAACAGGCTGAAGAACCTAGGACAGGCACTGAAAGAACACCCTGAACTGAGAAAAGAAGTCACTGATGGAGAAGGATTTGCTTTCAGGTGGGAGTTATAAGCCCACAGCTCAGCATAACCTGGTGAGCTGAATGAGTCTCTAAATATTTATTAGGAGAGAAGAAGCAGCTGCATCTGGGACAGGAGGAGGCAGTGAGTCAGACTGTGGAACACCTCCTTACTCATATAAGCAACAATGAGGAACCAAGACCTCCAGTAATGCTCAGAATTATTATCCAGTGAGAGAATTCACACCACTGGATTATTAACACAGAAATGTACAGTTTGGTTGGGGATAGAAGCAGGAATGATGGAGAGAAGTGGCAGCTTTTGCCTGCTGAAGCTGTGTATACAGCCATGCATGTCCAAATTTTCAGAGAGAGTAGCTGAGCTGAAGAGCTGTATTCAAGAAAGGAGAAAATCCAACTGTAACACCACCTACTAGTGGTCAAGAACATCAAATAGAAATGGTTATTTTTAATGGCTACAAAGAGCCACACATAGCGCAAGACTGGTTACAGAGAAGCTTTTAGCTACCCATATTCACAGAACAGATAAAAGTATGGATCCTAGCAAAAAAACCCCAAAAAGATAGGAGCACAGTTAAAGAAAGCAGACATCCAGAAAGCAGATCTCCACAACCAACAGGCAAAAAACAATTCCATGGGAAAAAAGTTCTATAAGATTTCTTAATAAACCAAATAAAAGCAAAGTCTTAAATTTGTCATTTCTTTTGTCCTTTCACACTGAAACAATGAGGGGCAGCTATGGACAAGCATAACTGATCTTTACATCCTCACAGAGAGAAGCAGCAGTCAGGAAAAAACCCCACATTCTCAGGATGAAGTATAGAATAACCACACTGTCACACAGGAGAAGCAAACACAGAGAAGTAGAAAGACAAAGGGCAACACAAACATGAAAAAGCAGAGCCATGAAGTGTCAGGAAGCAGTTTTGTAAGTAGAGGAGGAAGCACAACAGAAAGATTTGGTTTAACACTCAAAAGATAAACAAGAACTTAAACTGAGAAAATATCGAATAACCTCACCACACACTAAATACCATTTCAGCCATCCTATGAAAGGAGGCCCACGGGTGAGCATTACAAGACTGACACTTCCCCCTGCTCTGTTCTGTCCAACACCTAACACTTAACTCCATTCTGCAACAACAGGGACTAAACACCTCAGACAGCAAATCACCCTGAACTTCAGGGCAGAATGAAACAACAAACTAAAAGACATCCCAAGAGAACTGGCACACTTCTTGCACCACTCTTGTTAACGAGAGAAAGAAATGAGAGACTCAGGGTTAGCAACTCTGGAAAAGACACCAAAGTCAGAAAAAGTATATAGATGGGAAAAGGGTGGGGTGGGAGAGAAGAGGGCACGGAAGTCTAAAGCTAAGGGAAGGATGCAATGTGGGTCAATGGCCTTAGCCCTGTGCATACAAGAGACGTTCAGCTAAGGCAACTGCCCTGATCCAGTGCGCACCTCCAACAGGACATTAGAACAAGAGGGGAGATAAACAGGAGCGGTGGAGGTGGCCACAGGAACCCTAAAGAGACCAGAACAAGCACGTGGGCTCCACCCACACCACCATCACGCCTCACCTTCGAAGCCGGCGCGCTCCAGGAGGTTTAGAGGGTACCAGAGCAGGGGCCGGTTTCCCACCGGGAGCAGCGGCTTCGGGATGCTGGAGGTCAGGTCCGTCATACGGGAACCGCCTCCCGCCGCCATCACCACGGCCTGGAACTCCATGCTGCAGAGGGAGCACAGGGGCAGGGCCTTAGTCCACGGCAGAACCGGGCAGGCCCGGGCCGGGCCGGGCCAGGCCAGGCCAAGCCCAGCCAGGGTAACACCGGTTCGGTTCAGCCTCGCCCAAGTTTAGCCGTCAGCACTTCCCTGAGGCCTGTGCCAGCTCCCAGCCTCCCCGGCGCCCCTCACAGCCCGTGCGGAGCCGCTAGTTCCTCCCTCCTCCCCCCGGCCTCGCCGTTACCTCCGCTCTGGCGTCCGCCGGCTCCCAGCGCTCCCTGACAGAACCGGAATGGCGGCGCCGGCGCGCACCGCGCATGCGCAGAGAGAGCCGAGTGTGTCGATGGCAGACAAAGGGGGCAGAGCGCCGATGGGCTCGAGTCTCCCTCCGCCTGCAGCGCTGCCCCGGCTCCTCCCAGCCAGGACAGGGGGAAGATCACCGAGGAGAGCATCCAAGGCTGCAGAGCGCCGAGTCACGGAACCCTGCCGGGCCACGAGGGGCGGCTCGGTGGAACAGCGCCCCCAGGCGGGCGGGGGTGGAACTGCGNGGGGGGAGATGGTTTTGAGGGTTCATTGCGGGGGGGCAGCTGCAAGGTGCATGGGGAGACAGTTTGCAGGGGGATGGGGGTGCTGACCGCTATATCGGGGGCATTTCTTCGGGGTACATTTTGGGAGCAGTTTTCAGGGGATGGGGGTGCTGCAGGATGCATTTTGGGGGTCGCTTTTCGGGATGTATTGGGGAACAGTTTGCCGGGGGGGAGGGGTCAGGCTTCAGGGTGCATTTTGGGGCACAGTTTACAGGATGCAATTTGTAGGGGGTGCTGCAGGGTGCATGGGGGAGGGCAGTTTGCTGGGTGCATCTTAAGGGGCAGTCTTCCAGATCCATTGGGGGGCAGGTTACAGCTGCATTCCCCACACACATGGTGTCCAGGGAGGTAACAGGACCCCCACCCCATATGCATGCCCTGCTCCCCACCTCCCAGCACACCCATGCCCACCCAGCACCATACTGGGCCCCAAGTTTCAGCACTGGTCACATACACTCCACTCCCAGCCCTGGAGAGGCAGTGACACAAACAGGAGCTGGGGCAAGACAGCAGGATCCAGCCCTGCACTTTTATTTAATTCGGTGTCCCCAGGGCAGGCAGGACACCTGGGGGGCCTCATTCATCCCAGGTGGCCCGGTCGGTGTCGATGGACATGCAGTTGTACACGGCGTAGCGCAGCAGCTCCTCACAGACTTTGGCCCTGGAGAGGGGACACTGGGTCATGGCACTGACAGGTGGTGGAAGCACCCCACTTCCCTCTCCACACACACCCAAATGTCCCTGGTGGCAGGGACCCCAATGCCAGCCCTAGGGAGGGGGGAGCATCCCCATCCCCATCTTGACTCACGAGGAGTAACGGGGCAAGAAGAAGCTGCAGGAGCAGGTGGAGGCCTGTGGCATCAGGTCCAACACATTGGAGCTTAGGAGAAAGGAGGGGAGTTAGACCCTGGCAGGGAGTAGGGACCCCAGGCTGCTACAGGGACCCCAGGCAGGACAGGATGGACTCACTCTGTCCTTTCTGGGTAGACAGTGATCTGAACTGGGAGACGGCTCCGTCCAGTGACAAATTTGAGGAAGTGGCTGAGATCCTCTGGGAGATAAGGACAGGGCTCAGGTCACAGGGACAGGACCAGTCACTGCTGTCATGGGAGGGTCTGCCCTTGCAGTGGCATCCCAGGAGCACAGGGCAAAGCCAAGGGATGGTCTCAGCATCCCAGGAAGAGCCAGGTAGGATGGCCCCAGCCACCTCCCTGGGAAGTGCCCGGTGAGCATCCCCAAGGCATGGGGCAGTGGCTATCCCCCCCAGGCCCATGCTGGGGCACGTGAATAGCAGGGAAAAGCTTGGGGTTGCTAACCACTGGTGAAGTTGTTGAGTGCCTCTAAGAAGATCGGGACACATGTGTCATCAGCAGCAAAGTCCTCAAATTTGACTGCAACAAAGAACAAACACAACTGCATTAGAAACTCCCAAGCAAGGCAAATTAACATTGGGCATGTCCATCCTGCCCTCTGCGAGAGCCCTAAGTAGACTCAAGTGACATTCCATTCAATGGAAGCCCCTGGCACCCTGACAGGAGCTGGGTAACCTGCACAAAGGGGGGTGGAGAAATGGGAGTCCTAGTTTGCAGGGGTGGCTGTTTGGCCTTTTGCCTCTGCCTGCAGTGGCCAGAGATCAGAGACCAGACTGGGGACTGGTGGGAGTTTGCAGATAAACCTGAAGGATCTTTACCCAGGGTCCCTCCACCTCATCCTCCCCCATGCACGCCAGAACCAGGGACTTGGCATGGGGCAGGATGCATGTGCAGGACAGGCACTGTTGAGGGAGGCTCCTGCCCACAATGGGGGGCTGGGAGCAGCTTTGTGCCAGCCCTGGCACTTACTGAACCTCCGCAGTTCAGTCACTGTGATCTCGGGGTCCCCACAGATCTTCTTCTCCAGCTGCTGACAGGTGAGAAGGTCCAGCACGGGTTGCGGCACCACACGGAGCAGCCCAGCACGCATGGCTGCGATCTGGAGGGGGCACAGGAGGGATCCCGAGTCACCATGACAGGTGTGATGCTAGGATACTGGGCAAAGGGATATCAGGAGACCAAAGCGGGTTCCCAAGGCTCATGGACATCCTCGGCAGGAACTACAGCTGGAGCCGGTTTTGGGGATCTATTTGCACAGCCATCCATACTGCAGGTACCAGGAAGGCTTGCCACAGAAGCAGGGTCCCCCTGCAGCCACACCAGCCCTAGGGACAGTGTTACCTGCTCCTTGCTCTCCTCCAGCCGAGCCTTCTGCACCATGCGGATGAACTCCTTGCGGTCCTCGTAGCGCACCACAGTGCTGCTGCCATTGGGGATCAGCTCCACCACGCGCTGGTCACTCAGCACTGTCGTGTAGGTCAGCTCTCTGCCAAACATGAACTCAAAGGCTTCCCTGTCCACCCGCTCCAGCATCTCCAGTAGCTTCACCTGCAAGCCCAACAGGTGAGGGCCATCACGTCAGAGCTGAAGCAGCCACAGGAGTGCATGGCACAGCCCTGCTGCACACCCCCTGGCCCCACTCACCAGTTCAGAGTCCACAGCAGCAAAGTCCTTGCTCCAGCTTACCTCTTCCCCTGCCAGCTGCTTCCACACCAGTGCTGGCAGAGCCAGGACCTGCCAGGGGGGAGCAGAGATGCATGTCCTCTACATGTCTCTCCTTCACCTGAGGAGGGCAGCCCCTCTCCCCAAGACATGGTGGCCCTCACCAAGCTCCCAAGCCATCCAGGGAGGCTCTGCCATGCTCACCAGTAACTCCTTGCTCCTCAAGGCTGCTCCCATCAGCTGCCCAATCCACTCATACTTAAGGAACTCTTTACAGGAGGGGTTGGGAACATACATGTCCCTGGTGTTGCTACTGTTGTTACCCTGCAGGAGAGAGGTTTAAGACCCATGGAGATTGATGTGATCATCACATTGCAATCCCTCCTCACAGCCTCCCTCTCCATCATCCCTCTACCTGCCTCTCCCACCCTTTACAGCTCTCCAGGAGATCCCCACCACCTGGACACAAGCATAGCTCCCCCAGCCAAAAGCCATGCAAGTACTGAGATAGGACTAACACCCCAAAGGGCCCTAGCAGAATCCTGCTGGATGCCCTCCTGGGGCTGGGACAGGCAGACAGTGGGGTGCCAAACCTGGTTGGAGGTGCGCACAAAGAAGGGCAGGGGCACAGGGACATCGCCTGAGCTGGGACACAGCTCCTCTGACATATCTGAAAGGCTGTCCCGAAAACCACCACCTGCAAGGGGGACAGAGGCTGCTTAATGCCTGACATGGCCGTGGCCAGAGACTGAGCCATGGGATCTGGCCAAGCCACCCCTGCTCCATGAAGCAGTGCTGGGGCCATGGAGATGCAGGGACCACCCCATGTGTGCAGAAAAAAGCTGTCTCCCACAGAGCAACTGGGACAGTGTGGGCCCCTCGATGGATTGAGCTGACCCCCACACAAGAAAACCCAGAGGAGAGCCCTGAGGCAGCAGGGAAAAGCTCTCACCGTTGTCAATGATGCCCTCAGTGACAAAATCACACTGCCACCACTGGCTGTAGCTCAGGGGCCACCTGAGGGGAAGCAACAGCCTTATGCACATGGCTCCTACGAGAGAACCAGCAGCATCCAACATCCCCCCACACCTAGGGATGTGATACCCAAAAAAATGTGATGTGAAGACATGCCTGTAGTCCAGGGGCTGATTGTTCTTGGCAGATGTGAGACTTTCGTACAACTAGAGAGGAGCAGAGCAAAAAGGGGATGAGATGAAGTGATTCAGTGATACTGAACTGGCAGGAACCTAGCATGGGGCATTGGGTGGCTGTACCTGGGTAAAGATGGTGTTCTTGCAGCTGGGATCCAGCGCAGGGTTGGCACGGTGCTCCCGGGCCAGGAAGCGGTTGATGCACAGCTTTGGTGGGGTCTGAGGGGGCTTGCTCTCTGAGGACTGGATGCAGTGGGTGATGAGGGCTGTGCTCTGCTTGGACAGCAGCAGGAATGGCTTCATGCTCTAGCAGATGAGCAGGGATGGTTAGAAGCCTGATCATGCCACCATCTGCACTTTTTTCCCCCCTCTCCAAGCACAGAATCCTCTGTCACAGGGGATGCTCAGCTCCTTCATCCCTCCCACAGTGCCCAGCACAGTAGCTCCCAGCATAAGCCTTGGGCTGGAAGGCAAACATGCCACAGCCCCCAGGGTAACCAGACATGATGCTCCCCCTGGCACCATCCCAGGGGCACCTGGCAAAAATGCTTACCCTGAGTGCATTGAAGGTGCCGATGCTGTCCTCAGAGAGGGGGATTAGGTAGTGCAGGACACTGTCCAGGAGATGGACAAACCTGGAGATGGGAGGGGAGCACTGTGAGAATGTGAGAGTGTTGGACGCTCAGAGCCCAATACACCCATGGCATTTCACCACAGAAAGCCCCAGGTACACGCCAAACCTGGGCACCTAACACCCTGCACATGGGTCTCCAGCCCACACAGGGACATCAGCACACCAAGGGGAGCATCCAACCAGCATCCTCTGGCGAAGCATTTTATTTTATTCCTCCCAAGAAAAAGCTGCAAATGAGGGCAATCTAGACCCTGTCACAGCACTGCAGCTGAATTGTTTGCAGAGGATCCCTCTGTGGGGCCAGCGATGACCCCAGGCTGGGGCTGCCCAGCAGGCAGCAAGATGGGAGACTCCATGTGATGCAGGTCCCCCTCGGTCAATGCTGCTGCTATGCTTCCCAGGCAGCATCAGGAAGCATCTTCATTTGGATGGGGAGCAGCAAGCCAAAGTCACTGCTGTACATCTGGCAGACTTTAAGTAAGTTACATGCAACCTCCTGTGGAAGACCAGGGCATGGTCCTTCTTGAGACCAGGGCTCTCTGCAAGGAGTCCAATCCCCGTGCCATACCTCTGAATGAGCACAGCACGACGGTAAAGCACATTGGGGTCCACCCCTTCCAGGAGGGGATATCGCACCAGCCGGGCTGGCTGGAACATGTCAGCATTGAGGATCAGGTCCCACTCCCAAAACGACTTCAGCTTAATCCCTCGCAGGCGGACATTGTACCCCTGGTCTGCCAAGAAAGGACAGTGATGCTGTGTGCGTGGCTGCAGCCATGTGGTTGGCATGGGGGACCAGTGCCTGTGGCATCCCAGACGAAGCTCACTCCCCAGTTTTTTCTCCAAGAAACCCCAAAAAGCAGCCAGTGCAGCAGGAAAAGCCACAGGCTCAGGGACTGGCTATAGCTTTAGGGCCAGGCTGGGCTGGCAGCCCCAGTCCTGCAGCACGGGCTCACCCCGGCACTCCAGGATGCGGATCTCCAGCACTGGTAGGTGGGTCTTCATATCACGGAGGATGCAGACATCCTGGTAGCTGTTCCTGCACACAGCACAGAGGGAGATGTCAGAGCCAACAAACACAGACACAGGCAAGGTGGCTGTTTGAGACGTGGCTGAGGACGAGATGCTACCCATGGCAAAACCCCCTCACCTCTTTGGGGCTGCAACAGGAGGGGACTGAGCAGAGAGGGGAGGCTCTCAGAGGCACAGAGATGTCCTGAAGAAGGTGGAAGCCACATCCAGAGAGGCAGAAAAGAGCATAAATTCAAAGCAGAACAGAAAGTTGAGATCTCTAAGAGTACATCACTATTCTTGGGAGTTCCTGGCAAATCTTGCAATGGCACAACCTTCTTGGTCACACAAGGGTGATGTGTTTTGAAGGAAATAGGGGTCTGTTGGGATAAACCATTTCATAAATTATCCACTTTTGTTTCCAAAGCCTTTGGCAAGATCCTGTTAAAGACCTATAGGAGTGTAGTAAAAAAACACTGCAACTGCCCGAAGCATGGAGTTGGCTCCTGCCACCAGTAAAGAGCCCCTGGTGTTCTCATAGATGCTTCTTCCAAGATAAATCTTACTGCTCAGCCAGAAAAATGCACACAGACAAGCTTTGGGGGAGGAGGAGGTCTTTGCACTTGTGTAAATACCTGCCTGCTTCAGGAAGGGTGCTGCAGAACCAGAGCAAAGAGGGAGAGGTGAAGTACCCTAGAACTTCTCAGCTACAGCACAGAAGAGATGCCAAGAAAGGAGATGGCAAAAGCACGTGCTTCCAGAAGGGATGAGGAGGAATAACTCCTAAAGTCTCCAGGCAGGAGGAAACATGCTGCAGTCCCATTTTCACAGCACAGATGAAGAGAGGGAGAGAAGGCACCCAGCTGGCACACAGAGGCGAGGGACCACCACGTGTGTGGGGATGTAGTCTGCCCTCAGAGCCACTGTGACTGTCAGGTCACTCAGGACTGACCCCAGCCCATTCCTTTAGCATCTGCTTGGGATGCAGAGACAGCTTGGAAGTTTGGTCCTAGCTGGACCCAGGCTGCTCCTTGCTTGTTACTCACTCATTAATTAGGACAGTTCTCAGGTGCTGCAGCCTGTTCAGTGGCCCCCCATACACAGCCACCCGCCTGGGTACATAGGAACTGGCCTGCCCATCCAGCATCAGCCACAGCCTCCTGGGGATGAGAAAAGCAAGGGGCAGCATTGTCCTCCTCTCCTGAGTTGCCTGGGCACAGAGATGCCCCTGGAGATATCCTGGGGCCGGGGCCAATTCTGTGTCCTCCAGAGTTGCATCCAGCAGCAGTTGCTCCCCACCTTGAGCCCAAGATCCTGGATATAGTCCAGGGAAAGCTGCATTCAGGAGGAAGATGGTGCCTTGCCCTGCACCCTGCCCGCCCCTGGCACAGCAACAGGGACACCCCAAGATCTCACTTGACAATGCTGCCTTTCTTCATGTTGAGCCGCACCCAGTGCTGCCCCGGCGCCCCATCGCTCTCCCAGAAGGTGCATGGCTGGTTGTCAGTCAGATGGGCTGCACTGCAGTCATCCTGCAAGAATGCAGGGAGTGGAAGGAGGGAGCTGAGCATCCTTGGGTATATTGTGGCCAGAACAGGTCCCCTGGGGCCAGAGGAGGTCAGGATCAGGCCAGCCCCTTGATTTGCTGGGCTGTGGGTACATGGTGGTACCACACAGAGCGAGCTGGGCATGGCCATGGAACCCTCGCAGCACCCCAGAGACACAACAGGGTTTTGCTCCAGATGGCCAACTCCTTGCAGCTTCACTGGAGCAGCAAAATCCCACTCCACCATCTCCTGTCCCTCATGGAGGGGAAAGCCACTGCTGACACTCCTCCAAACAGCTGCTGTGATTTTTGTGTGTCTCACACTGATTTTAAGCTGTGAAGAAACCACGATACGCACCGTCTGTGAGGAGACCTCAACACTGATGAGATGCTCCTTGTTGCAGTCCCCACACTTCAGCTGCGTCTCACTGTGATCGTACAGGAAGCGTCCCAGCTCCATGTCACACTCATAGCTCCAGCCTTGAGGCAGGGTCCTGCAGGGGGACTCCAGGTTAATGGGATGGGGAGGCCAGGCTGCGTCACACACCTGCCTATCAGCTCTGTGAGGGTGTCCCAGCTCAGATGGGTCATAGCATCTTGTGGTCACTACATCAGGATGACACCAGACAGTTGTCCCCACTGCAGGCAGGTGGCACAGCTCACCACCACAGGTGTTTATGGCCACCACAACTCACTGGGAATAGCACCACACAGTTGTTCTGATGCTTTGCACAGCAAAGGCCATCTTCATTTCAGCAGTGTCAAATGGTACCAATGTAAAAGACATCTCATGACACCCATCCTTCCCACTCCCAAACATGAGGCCAGGCCTAATCTCACAGGCATGTCTAGTTCCCAGATGGCCACCCCTCACAGTGCTGCAACACTGCTCTAGGAGCTGCATTCATACCGAAACTTCTGCACAGCAGCCTCATCCTGCTCTGTGAGTACAGGCTTCTCTCCCAGGCGCATGGAGTACGTCAGGTCCACCATTTGTTCCCAGCTGGAGCAGCATCAGAAGGGAAAACATGGGTCAGTGCTCAGTGTACCCAAGCACTACTATCTTAGCCTAGAGTAGAGGCAGCAGTGGTGAGGGACCAGGGACAGCATCCAGGGGATGCAGGCATAGCTGTGGGAGGGATGAGTGTCCCTACATCTGGGTGCAGGCTGAGGCAGGGCAGGGAAATCCAGCCCTGCCCATAGCCTTCAGTCATGAAAATCAAAAATGAGATCTATCATTTCTGCATTACCCCCATGACATTACTGAGTTAAAACCCAAGTGCCTCAGAAAGCTCCAGCGTCATCTTTATCCTGCACAGGTGCTGCCACAAGCAAGCAGGATCACCTGAAGAGAGGTCACCCTCCTTCCCACAGGCAGCCCAGCAGGGATGTGTCCCACCCATGCTGGAGGAAATGATGGGGGGCGAAGCTAGATGTGCCCAAGGGTTTTGGGACGGTTGGGTGACACGTCCTTTGTAGGCAGCAGGAACATGTGTTACCAGCACCCACAGACAGTCCCTACCCAGGGTGCAGCACTGGGACCATACCTGCTCACAGGTTTATAATCAACCCCAAGTGCCTGGTGCTGCCACTGGACCATCTCCATGGACTCCACGGGCACCAACTTGTCTCCTCCCTCTCCAAACTTCTGTGCCAGGAGCCAGCCCTCCGCCAGGTCATGGCTGCCCACATACTCCTCCAACTGCTCCTGAAAGGACATAATGAAACCCTAGAATCGTTTTGGTTGGAAAAGACTTTGAAGAGCACCAAGTCCAGCTGTCAACCCAGCACTGCCAAGTCCATCACTAAACCATGTCCCTGAGCATCACACCTACACATCTTAAATCCCTCCAGAAACGGTGACGCCACCACTTCCCTGGGCAGCCAGCTCCAGAGCCTGACAAGCCATTCAAAGAAGAAATCTTTCCTAATATGCAACCTAAACCTCTTCTGGCAGAACTTGAAGCCATTTCCTCCGGTCTTATCACCTGGGAGAAGAGGCGGAGCCCACCTGACTATAACCCCCTTTCAGGTAATTGTAGAGAGCGAGCAGCTCTCCCTTCAGCCTACTTTCCTCCAGACTTTTCCAACCCCAGTTCCCTCAGCCGCTCCTCCTACGAGCTGTTCTTCAGACCCTTCACCAGCATCTCAACGTCCTTTTCTCAGCCTCCTCCCGCCCTTACCTTGCTGAGCTTGACCCAGAGCCCGGCGCCGTTGCAGTACTCCTCGCCGGTGGCGCGGAGGCACCCGCCCTTCCGCACCTCGATGGTGGTCCGAGCCGCCCGCTTGCCGCCCCGCGCCGGCCCCGGTCTGCCCCAGACGCTGAACAGGCTGCGGGCGGCGGTGGCGGTGGGGTCCTTGCAGATCTTGTACTGCACCTCCCGCGGCACGTAGCAGAGCGCGGCGGGCAGCGCCCGGGCGTGGCGGAAGCACTCGCTGCACTGCAGCAGGAACCGCAGCCGGCCCAGCACCTGGTGCGGCGCTTCCCCGCCCGCACGCATCGCCTACCCGGTACCGCGCGGCGGGCAGCGGCAGAGCCCCGCACCGGCGGGGTTTACGGCAAACCCCGCCCGCTGCCCAGGCAAGATGGCGGCTCCCGCAGAGTCGGACGTAGGGCAAGATGGCTGCGCCCGTGCTGCTGCCGGAAGAGCGAGGAGCAGGGCAAGATGGCGGCGTACGGAGAGGCGGGACTACAGCAAGATGGCGGTGCCGGCGGGGCGGGACGAGGCGAGCGTCGTTGTCAGACAGCGGAAGGGCGGGGAAGCAGCGAGGTAGGATGGAGAGCGGCGGGAGACTCCTATGAGTAACCCTGCGGAGGGGGCGCAGGATTTTGCATCCTTCCCAACCTCCTGCTAGGGTGGGAAGGGGCTGAGGGGGGGGAAGGAGATGCGGGGCGCGGGGGACGCTGGTGTGGCCATGGGGACACATCGCCTACCCGATACCGTGCAGAGCGGGCACCGCGCTGGGGCTGCTCCCGGTGCGCTCCTCGCTGTCCCGGCGCTGTGCCTGCTCCTCTGTGCTCCTCGATGTCCTGGCGCTGTGCCCCGCTGCTGTGCCAGCGGCACCTGTTCAGGTGTCACCGCGCCCGCCTCCGGCCGCACCCGGCCCAGCCCCGGGGCTGCCCCGACTAGGGCAGGCGCCGCTCCACCCTCACCCACGGCACACCCCAGCCCTTGAGCCTGGAGAAAAGGAGGCCGAGGGGAGAACTGCTCGCTCTCTATAGTTGACTGAAAGGAGTTTTTAGTCCGGTGGAGTCAGTCAGTTCTCCCAAGTAGCAGGCAATAGGATGACAGGAATCGGCCTGAAGTTGCAGCAGCGGAGGTTTAGATTGGGTATTACAAAAACCTTCTTCCCTGAAACGCTTGTCAGGCTCTGAAGTTGGCTGCCCAGGGAAGTGGTGGAGTCACCATTCCTGGACGTGTTTGAAAGATGTGTAGATGTGGCACTTAGGGACACGGTTTAGTGGCAGACTTGGGAGTGCTGAGTTAGCAACTGGACTTGAGGATCTTAAAGGTCTTTTCCAACCAAAACGATTCTAGGATTCTTTGCCCCTCACAGGCCACAGTCTCCTGTGCTCTGTAGCAGAGGAGGTGCAGGGCTGCCATCATTCCCCTTTGCCAAAATGTGTCTATTAACCCCACTTTGGTCCCTCTGTCCTCAGCAGGAGTTGACCCAGGTCACCTATGTCCCCTTGCTCAGAACCCTGCTCTCTCCTGGCCCCTAACATCCCTGTCCCTGCCTACCTCCCTAACAATCAGAGAGGGGGTACCTGCAGGGTCAGGACTACTTCTCCTGCATGGATAGGAAAAAGAGGAAAGGAGGTATTCTTCTATGAGAGATGGCTCCTTGCAGGGGAAGAGGACAGGCTTCCACCCCCAGGAACAGCTTTATCCCAGTCAGCTCTGGCCTCCTGGCAGAAGGAGCAAGGCCATGACACTCAGCAGCACCCAACTAGCCCAGAATGCTGGCAGTATGTCAACCCACCTCACACCTGCCTGTTGCATACCATGGTGAGGTGGTGGCAGAGAACAACTCAACTCCACCCTACCCTACCTGAATTTCTCCAGGTTGGGCACAAAGAACTGTGTTTAGGGATGAGGAAACAACCAGGCTGGCAGAGCTCAAAGGTCCCTGCACTGCTCCAGCATCTGCCAGCTCTCCTGGCAGGTCAGAGTCCAGCTCCAGCCCTGCCTGAAAAGGTACAGTGCAAAGAGAGCTCTGACAGCTGTCACCCCTGCAGCATTATCTGTTGAACAGGTGTGACTGCCTCACGGCAGCAACGGGCACTGGACTCACCAGGTGCGCCCTGAACCATGGTGCAAAAGAAATGCAAACTTCTCCCTTGCTCCTAACTGCAGCCAGGAGCATTCCCTGCTCTCCCTCAGCAGCCACATCACTCTATAAAACTGGTTGCAGACCTGCTGCAAAGGGTTGGGCCAGTTAAATCTCTGAGCCACCTCTGTGACACTACTTTGTGTGCAGAGGGTATTATGGGGCCAATTTCTGCTTCCCCTCCAGTCACCTGCCAAGACACCAGTCTCCATTAACTGCTTAACCCAACAAAAAGATGCAGGAACCCTAGCCAGACCACACAAGCCTTCAGGAAGGCCAGGACTAGTTAGTTTGTTCACTTTATCTTAGAGTCTACACACAGTAGGGATTGAGTCTGTCAAACTGTTTATAGCTCGTTATACTCCACAGTATTTTCGTAGAATAACAGGAACAGCTCAACTACTTGTGTTTTTGATCATCTGAAGTTATTCTATGAACAATTCATCAATGTGCAAGTTGGGAGAAAGCAAGTGGTTACTCAGAGCTGTCATAACATCAGTTCCTCCCCCAGCTCATCCCTATCCACCCTGTAGAGCTGCAACTTTGGCACACACAGATGCTTCCTATTGTCAGCAGCACAGGGGCACCTGCAGCTTCCTCAGGATGGCATTATCTTGAAAATTTATCTCCACTAACTTCAGAGTGGGTGATGGGATGGGGATGTGTTGCTTCTGGGGTTCCTGGTGCCTAGGAGGCCTTCCTCATTCCCCAGCCATGAGCAGCACAAGTCTGGGGCAGGGGCACTTGTCTCTTGTCAAACATGGCAGGAGACAGCTCCTACCCACAGCCTTTGAGATCAGAGGAGAAGGAACATGACCCAGCACGGAAATAACACCTACCTTGGGCCCTTGAGATTGGCCAGAGCTGAGCCAGGCTGACCTTTTCTGCATCTCACTGCGCTGTCACCACAGAAATTGACGCTGGTTGGCTTTGAAACACCACAGATGAGACAGAGGACCAGATCCCCCTTGGCATCTCACCTTTGCACAGCAAACTCAACAGCATGATCTGTTTCTCTTCTCTTTTCCCTGTTATCATTGAGCAGTACAAGGCATATTATACTGCTTGCCATAATTTGTTATATACAAAGTAAATTATCATGAATCCACTTAATATACTATGGGAATTTAATAAATGTTTGTGAATGGCCTTTGAGATTTGTTGTAAGAGACCAAATGAAAGGACTGGTCCATCCTGATAGTGGTCCCCCCAAACAAAGAACCATTTGCTGAGAAGTGGGAGTGTGGTGATGAGAGAATGTCTCAAGTACTTACAGAGACTTTTCCCCCCAAAAAGGGAACTGAAACAAAAGGAAACCTGAAAAGGAATCATTAATCTGCTGAAGAGGAACCTTGAGAGTCAACAAAATTAACATTGAGCCACAAGGCATGAAGCCAGCAAAACCTGCAGTAACTGAGAAAAAGATTGAAATAGGAGGGGGAGATCACAACCACAGACCCAGTTCAGGACCAAAAAAGACCTTCCCCACAAGAAACATGTGTGCTGATTTACATAGCAAGTAGGGAAAGCTGAACCAATACCAAATGGTGTGGTAATTAAGAAAGAAGGTTCCAGAAGTGCTGGGGCAAATAAATAGGGGCATGCAGTGAAGCTCAGAGGGTTCTCTCTCTCTCCATACCAAACACCCAACTTAGCTGGCCCAAGGCTGGATCCAGGACTGGTTCTCTCTCCATTTCTCTAACTTTTATTCTCTCCTCTCTCTCTCCTTTTACCTTCTTAAAATCATTAAGTACTACAAAGCCTACTGTGACTGTTGTCACGTCGCACAGCTTGAACAGATTGTGACACTTATAATCAAAGTAACAGCCTTTATGATCACACAGCCCGAGCATATGTATTATCAGCATTTATGAATTATTCCTTCTATAGTTCTAATTAAAATTAAGGTTTAAATACAGACCCTGAGTGTCATTTCACCTTAAACCAACCAAAGGGATTCATGAATCAGTTACCTTCCTCCTCTACCTGTGAGGTGGGATGCAACACCTGTCCATTCCCACAGGTGACATGAGCTTACCCTCCACCAAAGTCTAAAGGGCCATTTTTTCCATTCTACCCTGAGCCACTCATCAGCCAACCATTCCCTGCCCAGCAATAAAAGACCAGAGAGGAGTCCAAGTTTTCTTGCTGCTTCCAGTTTTGCTCAGTAAATAATGTGACCTCCTGCTGATATCCATTAGACAAGAGAGCAAGGCTGGAAAAAGCAGGATTGATTCCACCCAAATATCTGTGACCAGAAAGCATCTTGTTCCCAGCTCACTGCTGAAGACTACTTCACCAACACTCCTGATGGAGGCCAAGCCAGCAGATCAAAGTCCTTTCACCAGCTTGCTCATGCCCATTTAAAACACACCCTAGGGAAGTGAGTCAGCCATCAGCACAGAAAGGTATCAGCACTCGCTTTGCTCCTGTCCATGCTGGTCATAAAGCCACAGAACTCAAGTCAGAGATAAACTCTAGGATTTACTAAACCCCTCCTCAAGCAGATGGGACTTCACATGCACACAGATGAGCTTGGAAGGCTCTGCTGCAGGCAAGAAACAGCTTCCTACTCACCCTATGCTCCTTTCACTCACCATGATGCAGGAGATGGCAGCATGTGCCCTCTCCCAGCCCTACATCCCTTTTAGTACGAACCCCCTCAGTAGATTTGGGAATACAGCAGGTTCTAAGGAAATGAATGAAGGATTAAGACAGGACAAATCCTAACTCACAGCATTAGCCCCCCTGCAGTGAAGGCCACTCAGTGGCTCATGGCAGTGGTAGTCCGACAGACCGCACAGGCTGAAGATGGAGCTGGGAATATAAAAATGGACCAATATCTGGTAGCTCTTGGTGCTAGGCAATGACAAGCCCTGCCCTGGGCTGGGAAGATCAAGGAACATTTACAATGGCCTTTAAGTTGTAAAGCTTTCATTGCCCACTCCTTACCCACACAGCGTGTCCACACAGCTTGAGGAGCTCCAAACCCTTGGTATCCACTGTCTCTCCAACCCCATAGGGCAAGGGCTTTCCCTGTTCACCCCAAACCTCCACCTACCTCTCCATGGCAGAGGCGAGCAGAGCCCAGCATTGCTTTGCCTGCTACTGCTCTAACCACTGTTGTCTGGGAGAAGAGCTTGGCCTGCCTCTACATCTCCATGAGAACTAGAACAGATTAGTATAATACTGTCTTTTAGGTGAAAACCAAAGCTCAAAGAGCCTGGGAGACAACTGCTAGGCCACGAATGTGCCAGATGCAGAACTGAAGGTTACAGGGCAGGAGGGAAGCAGACATTTCCCACCTCATGTAGGGGACCAGCTACGCCAGCAGTTGCTGCCATGCAAGGGATGCAGGGAACAAGCCATGGTCACAGGAACTGGGATTTTGCTCGATGTAAAAGAAAGGGAGATCTTTGCACGGCGCAAGTCTGTCATGACACCTGGTGGCCAGAGGCACTCCTGCAGCACCAGCCTGCTCCGTTTCTTCTTAAACTTAGAAGAATGATCTCATTTTCATTCACCTCAGGTGAAAACAGGAACAAAGCAAGGGAATGTGGTGCGGACACTCAAGCTAGGACACGCTGAGTATTTCTGAGCATCCTTGTGGTGTCAGCAGCAGCTTACAGTTCTGTCCTGTGCAGTAACCTGCTGTGTAGCTTTGCGTGGCCCTACCACACTTCTGTTTTGAGCAGAGTGCAGCCTGAGAGGAACGAGAATTGTGAAGCTAGAACAAGGAGATGTGAAGAAACTCCTTACAAAAGCCTATCAGATCTTTCTGATGGATGAGGACTGGATCAGGGTTTCATTATTGCATCACATTTACACTCCAAGCTAGCTCCCACCCTGCTGAAGATCCAGACCTCCATGTCCAAAGAAGTGGTGGTTACCACTGCTGGAAGCCAGGCTTCACATCTATGTATTTATTATATATACACATCCTGGGGGGACAGGGAAGCTGTTCCCACTGCACAGTTTTTTCAAATGATTGTCCATGCTGCTTGGTCAGGCTGTCACATCATTCTTCCCATGGACTCATATCTGTGTCAATGGCCACGCAGTTATAGGCAGCATAGCGCAACTTCTCTTCACATACCTTGGCTCTAAGGACGGCAGGAGGGGAAAGGAAAAAAAAAAAGACAAAGAGAAGTGGCCATTGCTGCATTTGCCAGCCAAGAAAACAAGATGTTCTCTGAAATGGAGGCTATGCTACACCAGCCACTCAAAGAGTCACAGCAGCCACATGGTACAGGCAGGGGGACATAAGTGTGGTAAGCAATGGGGCCCTATGGGTTAGTACCAAGGTTAGTAAGACAGGCACACAGTCCCCTAGATGTAGGGAAGCACCAAAACTTACGTGGCATAGTTGGGCAAGAAGAGGGTGCTGGAGCAGGTAGATGACTCTGGCAAAGCATCCGTTGTCTCAGAGCTTGGGAAGGAAGTGACAAACTGGTCAGAACCAGCAGGACAGAGAGGTAGGGGAGACCAGACCATGCATCCCTTTGGTGTGGGATCTGTCATCCTTGCAATCTACAGAATAATGGACTCACCCCATCTTGTCTGGATAGATGTATATCCGTGCTGGAAGGCGGCTTCTGCCAGTGACAAATCTGAGGAAGCGGCTGCGATCCTCTGTGAAGAAAAGTCAGAGACATCAGCAGACCTTAGAGAGATGTGAGATGAATTACAGCCACTTCCAGGTATCCCCACTGCTAGCAACCAGTTCCTTCAGCCCAGCTGCTTCCTTTCCTTGGTTCCCATCTGTTTCCCAGGCAGCAATGAGGGTGGTTTCACCTGCTCAGTCTCCAGCCTGCATGCTGGAGCATGCTGCCCCAGCACAGGACATGCAGGGAGAGTGCAAATCACTCACCATTGGTGAAGTTGTTGAGAGCTTCCCAGAAATACTGAACACGTGTGTCCAATGGCTCAAAGTCCTCAAACCGGGCTGGCAGAAAGGACACAGAAAAAGAGCTTATTAAAGATCCAAGCTCTTTCTGAATAAATTAGAGCAGGTCTTCCCCTGTCCTCCAGGAGTCCTCTGCAAGTGCTGGAAGAAACCTGCAGGTGCCTGGTTGTGAGCATGCAGACCCAAGGTGAGAGGGACACATGCACTCCCAGAAAGGACACTCAGATCCAAAGCTCAGCTCCCCAGAGGCTCAGATACTAGCAGCCTAGGGATGCCCCAGACTATACTCTGAGGACCACCACAGACACAAAGGAGATCCCTGGTCCCATCAACACCCAGCTAAAGGCAAGAGGTATACAGACCCACGTTCTCACTGTAATAAAAGCTAGTATTTGCCTCCTACACCTCCACATGTACCAGCACAGAAAAAAAAAAAAAAAAACAAACCTCTTGTTTTCTGAGAGTTTTCAACAAAGCCCTTCACTTACTGAGCTTCTTCAGGGCATCAACTGTAACTTCAGGGTCTCCACAGACTTTTTTTTCCAGCTCCTGCCAGGTAAGGAGGTCAAGAACAGCTTGGGGCACTACCTTCAGCAGCCCAGCCTGCATAGCCATGATCTGAAAAGGAGACAGAGCATGTAAGCTATGCAAATGCTTGGCAAATGCTCCAAGGAATATGAAGAATGGAACAGCATCCCACAGAGATGCATTCCAGTTTATTCAGAAAGCCCACATCAGAGCTGGGAATAAAGCCCTGTGTCATCCATGCTGCTACAAGCCACTTTGCTTCTAAACAACACCACAGTCCCCAGGACATCCCAAAAAAGCACTGCCTACTATTGCACTGATGAGCACAGAGACACTGATGCATGTTACCACAAAATCGGGGGGCATGCCCCTGGGGACCCAATGATCACTGATGCTACAGGACAGTGTTACCTGCTCCTTGCTCTCCTCCAGCCGAGCCTTCTGCACCATGCGGATGAACTCCTTGCTGCCATTGGGGATCAGCTCCACCACGCGCTGGTCACTCAGCACTGTCGTGTAGGTCAGCTCATTCCCAAATTTGAACTCAAAGGTGTCTTTGTCCATGCCTTCCATCACCTCCAGCAGTTTCACCTGCCCAGGCCCCAGAGGAGTGCTTGTTAGAGAGATACCAAGTGAGCAGTGGTATGCTCAAGCCCTCACCTCCTACCTTCCCAGATAAGGGCTGGAGTGACTGCAACAGCAGCACAGCATAGGATATGCTGCCCTACAGCTGTTTAGCAGACCCTGGGGCATCGCATGCTTCAAAGAGCAGCCAGCCCTGTTACATCTCTGTATTAGCTACAGGATACACTGAATGCTAGGAGTGCCTTTTTTGTGCTTGACACATCACAGGATGTGATGTGTCCCCCACAACATGGGGACAGGGACACAAATCACCACCTTGCGGACTGCCACAAGAAATAGGATAGCCATGACCTCCCAGTCCTCACCAGCACAGAGTCTACAGCAGGGAAGTCTTTGCTCCAGCTGACCTCCTCTCCTGTTAATTGTTTCCATACAAAGCCAGGAAGAGCCAGGACCTGAAGGAGAACAGGGATTTCTCTGTGAAGAAGTCTGTGTGAAAGGAGATATCCCAAAAGATAAAGATAGGGCTAAACAGTGCAGACACAAAGGAGCTTCCCTGCTCCCACTGTCCACATGCAGGGCTCATCATAGTCAAGCAGAGACCAGGCAACCGCTCCCACACTCCCAAAACTCAGACCATGAGCTCTCCCAACCCCTCAGCCCCAAATCCTGCCAAACACCTTTTGCCCCACTCTGTGATCACAGACTCTTCCCACACTCCTATTGGAGAGGCTGCAGAAGGGAGCTAACAACTCCTTTGGTAGCAAACCTCCATGCAAGCATGGGGTTAAAATCTTACCAGAAACTCCTTGCCTCTCAGAGCTGCTCCCATGATCTGCCCGATCCACTCATACTTTGGGAAATCTTTACAGGAGGGGTTGGGAACATACATGTCCCTGGCTTCTCCAGTGCCATTACCCTAGAGGAATAAGAGGCAAAAGGCCAAGTTACGATCACAGTGCAGCACAAAGCACCACAAACGCAGCTTCTGCAGTGTCTATGGGCACTTCTCACAACAGAAGTGGGCTAAACCCCCATCCTCCTTGGAAATACTCTCAGTGAGAAACAATTACCCAGGCACTTGCCAGCAAATCCTGAAATAAGATGACACAAAGAAATCTACCTATCCCTTCAGGAAGAAAAGCTGCAGACCAGCAAAAGTAGGTACATCCCTGATGTCATCATTTGAACATGAGGAACTAAAGAAGGAGGGCTTTCAGACTCTGAGAGAGGCAGAACACAAAGGGAGGGCTCTATTCCCTCCCATTTCCTGCCCATACTCTATTATAAAAGTTTGGGAAGTCCAGCAGCTCCTCTTTTTCTTCCTGCTCGCTGTGGGCTGTGCTGCTGTTCCCCTGCACTTCTTTACCACCAGCTCACCAAGTGCTCATCAAAGCCCCTATCTATGGGTTGTGTATGTATATATTTTTATATATTTGTATTCTTTGTTACTTTATCCCTTATGTTACTACCTTTCCCCTGTGCTAGTAAATCTGTATCCAATTGTTTTCAATTTCCAACTTAAAGTCTCTGGTCTTTACCCCCTTTTATCTTCCCTTGGGGGGGGAAGGGACAGAGAAAGCAGAGAAAATAATTCAGTTCTTAGGTTTGTGGTCTGCCCAAACTGCTAAGCCGTGACACCTGGCATGCAAGGGGACAGGGACTACACTGCATTGCCAGGCACAGACAGATCTGCCTCAAATACCCCAACTTGCAGCACCTGGTTGGACGTGCGCACAAAGAAGGGCAGAGGCACAGGGGTGTCTGCTGAGCTGGGACACAGCTCCTCCGACATATCTGCCAGGCTGTCCCGAAAACCACCACCTGCAACCCCAAAAGAAAGGCAGTTTTAGTCATGTGAACACCCCATGTTCTCTTCCTCAGAGTTATGGAGCAGAAGTGAGGAATTCTGGTCCGACTTGGACTAGGGATTGAGGAGAAGGCTCTTCGTCAGAGCCTTATGGTATCAGAGAATGTAAGACAGGAGAAACAACATCCCCACCTTAACTGTGGAGGACAGCCAGAGGGAGCATTGTCACTGCCAAAGATGCTGTTAGCAATTAATTGAGGTCTGGTCCCCATCCCAGCAAGCAGCAGTCCTTATCTGAGACATAGCAGGAGGTGGCACCACAGGGCAACCTGCCTTCCCTCTCCACTCCACAGGCAGTAAAACTGGCAGCAAACAAGACCCTCTACAGCAAGTCACCCCATCGACCCCCAATTCTGCTCCAGAGGAGGCCATTGCTTCAAACAGCCCCTACCTTGATCAATGATGCCCTCTGCGATGAATTTGCACTCCCACCACTGATCATAACGCAATGGCCACCTGTGAAGAACCAGGCATTGCCTGAGGTGTTGCTCAAAACCAAGGAGACGCTGGGAAAGCAGCAGGCACCACAAGGACACCAGAGGACCAGCTTGGGCTTAGAATAGGGTGAGATCTTAATCTTCTGAGACAGCTGCATCCTCAGTAGGAAGGTGACACCTTGGGAAACAGGGCCTGAGCTGGCTCCTGCCCTTGCAAACCATCTCCAGAGCACAGGACACACACAGGCTTCCCAAACACCCTGTTGTGTGTGGTAGAGGACATAGCTCCCAGCACTGCATGATCCCCTCCCTCCCTGAGACATTGCTTACCTATAATCTAAGGGCTTTTCAAACTTGTCCGAGGGTTTCAGGCCTTCATACACCTGCAACAAGCAGAGTAGATCAAGGCTGGTATTCCCTCTCTGGGGAACTGATACCAGATGAAGGCAGGGAATTGGAAGAAACCTGTTTTGCCACAAATCTTTAAATACTGACCAAAGTTGATCTCTAAGTTGTCTAGGAGCCCTTCATTTTTGGAAAGGGAACATAAATTACAGTGCTAACCACTGTATGGAGCTTTTCAGCCTCCAGAGTACACTGAACACATATTAAATCTTACAGCAGTCTGGGCTGCTAGTGCACACATAGAACAGATCTTTTGGAGGTGGGAGTGAAGGGGAATAGGAAGACCAGCATTGCTGCAAAACACAATACAGGACTGTATAGAGCTGCATTGTAACTGTCACACAAGAATTCTTTGATGCCCTTCTATGGTAATGAGAGTGTGCCCCCTGCATTAGCAACATGCCACAGAGAGCATCCAGGATAGAGTAAAGGCTTCAGCTCAGAGCTCCCAAATCCTTCCTAGATGTTATTCCTGGATGTGGGATCATCAGCACATGTAACTGTAGAACCTGTGAGTCATGTGAAAAGGCCTTGAGGACTCCAGGTATCTCCAGCTCCAAGTTGTCCCTTCCACCCACCTGTATGTTGTTCATTTTGGTTTTGCAATGCCCCAGTCTCCCCTGAGCAGTGAGGACCCTTCCAGAAAGGACAGTACCTGAGTAAAGACAGCATTCTTGCAGCTGGGGTCCAGGGCAGGGTTGTCTCGATGCTCCATAGCCAGGCGGCGGTTAATATAGAGCCGTGGCATGAAATTGGGCTTGCTGGTCTCAGAGTCCTTCAGGCACTGGGTAATGAGAGCTGTACGCCTCTTGGACAGCAGCAAGAACTGTTTGATATGCTGCCAACAGGTATATCCAAAACATCAGAAGTGCCTGGTGTCCAAAACTTGTCACCTACTTCCTACTGAAGCCACTGCATGGCCAGGTCTCCCCCCACGCCAAGGCTGCTGCCTTCCACACACAGACACATTCTCCTTGACAATACTTGCTCCACCTCTGGCTCAAGGAGTTATCAAACCCAGCCCTCTCTCCATCAGCTATCATCAGATGCTCACACACATTTTGCTTGGTCTCTCCTTCACTCTCACTAGAACAATGGTCTTACTATCCCTCCTGTTTGTAATAAAAGCAAGCTCCTTTCAACAAAAAAGAACACTCAGATGTTTTTTGTTCCATGTTGAGCCAGCACAGGAATTACTGTGACACCAGGACTGGTAAAGCACAGAATGGAGCTACCCTAGCAATGTCCAGCGCACGTATTCTGGAACAGGATGTAAGGAAAACAGACACATGAAGGGACAAACTTAGCCTTATGAGAAAGATAGAAATCAAAAGCTTATTAAAGCCAGAAACAAGTTACTGGTAAAAGCCGTGCTGTTTGGACATAACCAGCTCAAAGCTGCTGGCAGCCAAGTGCAGGAACAGGGTGTCCTGGGCCTAGATCTCAGATGGATGTGTGTCCAGCTCACATACTCAGTGCTGCTATGGTCCAAGTCCTTTTGAGGATCAAGTGCTTTTGTTTGATTCTACTTGTTATCCCATAGCTGCGTGTTTCCATATCAGCATTTCAGAAGGAAACTAGCTTCCACACAGTACTGCCTTTCACAGCTTTAATGAACTGAGCTGAGGCAAGTATTTCCTTTGAGCTACTTTAAAGGCAGCAAGTGCTGATGGCTTCCCTTGCTGCAGCCCAAGCGCAATCACCCTGCCTACCTGAGGCCCCACAAGACACAAAGGAATTGCTCACCTTGAGTTTGCTGAACGTGCCGATAGTGTGGTCCCAAGCTGGCACCAAGTGATGCAGAACGCTGTCCAGGAGCTTGATGAACCTAAATCCCAAAGAAGAAAGTATTGTGACACAAGAGGGACAGAGATATGCACAAGCCTATTCCAGACCAGACACAAGCAGAAAAGTAACAACTGATCCAAACCCAACCTAGCATAGTCTTTTACACCATAGAGCCTTTGGTACTGAAATCCCACTCCCTGGGCATTGCAGGGGCCTTGCACTCCTTGCAGGGGACTCTGCATGCACCTGCCCCATGCACTGCACAGATATGCTGTGCCTGCAATGCGCAACCCACAGAACTTGAGCTGCAAAATTCCTTTGAAAGTGCAGGGGAGTTACCCTGGAGAGCCTACTTTGTTCCAGGATGTCTGTCCCAAGGGAGTCACACAGCTTTATAGATTCCAGTAATACTCATGCTGGAGAGGGCACCAGCCTCAGTACAGTACCTTTGAATGAGCACAGCCCGTCGGTACAGCAGGTCAGGGTCTGTCCCTTCTAGGCGGGGGTAGCGCACCAAATTGGGCAGCTGGAACATGTCAGCACTGAGCCCCAAGTCCCTCTGTCGGGAGGATTTGATTTTGATGCCTCGGAGGCGAACATCAATCCCATCGTCTGCCAAGGAAGACAGTGGATAACACACTAAGATCATGAGCAAGTAAGCCTTCCAGCACAGGTCTTACAAGCAGTAGCCCTAGGGATGTGACCAGCTCCACCAGCTGTGCAGCTGGGCACTGAGAGCCTGAAATACATCGGAAAAAGAGGTGCATTTACAGAAGATAAAAATAAAAATTACTAAAGGCAGAGAAACACAGGCTGAAAGCTGTGACCTGGCAAATCTCCTGGTACCTGTGGAATTTCACATAGTTCTTCTGTATTTGGTCAGAAACAGGCCATGGGTACAAGCCACAGGAACAGACTCTAAAGGTACAGTATCTCACAGGTGCATTATGGACATGGCCCTAACACCCAGCCCTACCTACCTCTGCACTCCACAATCCGGATCTCAATGACAGGCAGGTGTGTTGTCATGTCCTCAAGCACGCACACATCCCCGATGTAGCTCCTGCAAACACAGCACAAGCAAGGGCTGCAGAACTGTTCCTTTGCTCATCCTGCCAAAATCCACTCAGCTGCTTGTAAGGGAAGAGGATATGCAGCTTTTTCAGTGTGAGCTTGCAGCAGGAACACAGACCCAGTTGCCTACAACATGCCTACACTGAATGCCTGAACCTGTTGGTACCTCGGGTACAGGTGACACAATCCTGGTGGGTTCCCCAATCAGACTGCAAGGGCACTGACAGTGGTGCCATTTCTTACTGCAGGCAGAACAAACCTACAGCTCAGAGATGGAAAGTGCCTGTCCTAGGGCCCTGGTGCTGGCACAACTGCTTAGGGTTGAGGTATCCAGACCTCCATCCCCTGTAAGAGCCAGGCTACCACCTCCATCTCCATTCACTCACTCATCAATGTTGACATCATTCAGTTTCTTCAGATTGTCCCCTTCCCCTCCATATACAGCAACCCGCTTGGGCATGAAGTTCTCATCGGTGGTATCCACTGTCAGCAGGAGCTTCCTGCAAATGGAGGCATGAAATGAAGAGAAGGTTAATTGCATCTGAATGCCCACTGCTGCTCCCCATTGCCTGGTCACACTTATTATGAAGCACATGCAGCTGGTGCTGGCATCCCTGTGACAGTGCTACAGTCCTTTCAAGAGCAGTGCCAGAACAAGGGCTGAGAGGCAGAGACCATAAGGCAAATTTGGTCCATGATGGATTTGTGCAAAGGATGGAGGCTGCAAGGCTTGCCCAAGCCACAAGTCAGCATGCAGGGAAGAAGTGCCTCACTTGACAATGGTGCCTTTCTTCATGTTGAGCCGCACCCAGTGCTGGCCTTGGGACCCGTCACTCTCCCAGTACGTGTCGGCATGGCTATCGGTCAAGCATGACACATTGAAGTCCTCCTGGAAGAGGGCAGTGAACAAAAGGAAGATCAGAAGGGGGCAGGATTAACTTCCCCTTAGAAGTTACTCTTGAGATGAATGTTAGAGTCAGAGGGGTTCAAACTGGCCTGTTTCCTTTGCCAGGATGTGAGTAAATACAGGGAGTACACAGAACACAGGACACTAGGGATGACCCTCCACGGTGCTCTAAGGGCACACGCAGATCACAGAGTACCAAACCCTTCATAAAATCAGTTTAGCAGCTAATACAAGCATTTGCTTCTCAAAGCACAGCCCCTTCAAAGGCCACATTACATAATATGCTGCATGACATTCCCCAGGCTTCTCTCCCACATCTTTAAAACACAGCCCAGCCCAGCACTCTGAGGACCGTTCACATTCCCCAGCCCCATGGCACAACAAGGGCTGATGCAGCCTTGTCCCTTTAACCCACCGTATAAGATGAGACATCGATGCTGTCCACATACTGCTTGACACTGCCCAAGTTTTCATCCTCCTTCCCAATGTGATCATACAGAAAATGCACCAGGTCTTCATCACATTCATAAGTCCATGTTGGGGGCACAAACCTAGCAGGGAAAAGGGATTAATAGGTGTGAAGAGCCAGGGGAAGAGAGGCTAATGGGTCAGGGAAGGCAGGTCCATGTCCTGCTTGCCTTGGTCTTGCCCTGTTTTCTGCTTTGTACAGGCTTATGTAGGACAAGACTGTGCCAAGCAGAGCTGCTCCCTGCTGTCTGCCTTTCCCCCTCTTCCACCCTGGTTTGGAAGCAGCTGCCTGAGCAGCCAGGGAGACAGTGGCTTGCACCCTAGCACAGCACAAGCTGGGAAACACTTCATACCGAAGCTTCTCTACTGCGGCCTCATCCTGCTCCATGGGCTTGGGCTTCGCGCCGAGGCGCAGGGAGTATGTCAGATCCACCACCTGCTCCCATCTGAAACACAGAGAAGGGGAGAGTGAGAAAATCCCAGGGGAAAGAAGGAGCTGGTGGCCAAAAAGTAGCTGGAGGAAGATTTAGGTCTCCCTAAATCCCACCACGCCCCATCCACATTCCATCCACCACCAACTCCAGCTTCATCCACCATCCTTTCCTTTCCAACCTTGTCTACACCTTCCAGCCCATGTCCTGATAGACAGGTGGACAAGAACAGTGACCGACCCAAACCCAGTTAACTCCTGATCATGCATCCCCATTGCCACCCTTCATGAAGTGGCCAAGCAGGTCAGGAACAGCTGAGGGGCAGCACACCGACACCCCATGCAGATGGGACTGGATCGGGGGGGTGAGAACCTCCCCGCGTTCTGCCGTGCGAGGAGCCGTGGGAGCCAGGGATGGCGACGGAGAGGGAGAGAGAGGCAGCCCCACACCTGATGACGGGTTTGTAGTCCACCCCGAAGAGCTGCTGCTGCCGCTGAATCCTCTCGGTGGAATCCACCGGCACCAGCCGGTCCCCCCCGTCGGCGTGCTTGCATACCAGCACCCAGCCCTCCTCCAAGTCGCAGCCGCTCCGGTACTCCTCCAGCTGCTCCTGCGGTGCACAGGCGGTTCCGCTCAGGGAACGGGACAGGCCCCTCGGCGAGCAGCGCAGGCCGCGGCGGCCTCGTCCCACCCTTACCTTGCTGAGCTTGACCCAGAGCCCGGCGCCGTTGCAGTACTCCTCGCCGGTGGCGCGGAGGCACCCGCCCTTCCGCACCTCGATGGTGGCCCGAGCCGCCCGCTTGCCGCCCCGCGCCGGCCCCGGGCTGTCCCAAACGCTGAGCANTGGCGGTGCCGGCGGGGCGGGACCGGGGCGGGGCGAGTGGCGCCTGAGGCAGCGGAGGGGACTGGGAAGCAGCGCGGGAGAATGGAGGACGGCGAGAGGCTCCTGTGAGTAACCGGGTTGGGGAGAGCAATGGGGCAGAAGGGTGTTGGGACCTGCGCTCCCTCTGCTCTTTCCGCCCTCCTACAGCGGTGAGGGGGGAGCACGCGCTGAGGTCTGCACGGGGGACACCGGTGTGGCCCTGGGGATATGGTGCTGGCACCAGGGTCCTACACTGGGGTCCCTGGTGAAGCGCTGGAGACCTAATGCCGCACTGGGATACATCAGCAGGGCCACTGGTGCGGCAGTGAAGTCAGTGGTCGTTTTGGGGACTTCATCCCCACGGTCCCCACCTGTCACAATAGGATGGTGCTGGCTATCATCTCCCGTCCTTGGGGCAGGCTGGGCTCCAGCAGCCCGTCAGCGGTGTCACCGTGTGGGGGAAGGTTGGGGACATGTGGTTGCCATCTCTGGGGGTGCCTGGGCCTCTGGGGGCTGCGCTGCATAGATAGGGGTGGGGGATACCAGTGGCAGGGCTGCCCACCCCCACGCCCACTGGCTCCAAATCTTCCCAGGCGTGAGCAACTGCTGGCCCTGATAACTTAATCTCATGAGGCCTTGGACCATACATTGCCTCTCCCTGGGGAGGGCCCCGTGATCTTCAGCTGGAAGATGCTATGGACTATGATGGAGAGCATTTGTCACTTTTGTCACAGTTGGGTGCAAGCCCTTTCCTGTGGTCACCGGCCAGGGCATGGGGACAGGCCACTGGCCCTGGCATCCCCTGCCACTGCTATCTGGCAGGGCACACGGATCCCTTGTGTGTGACAACCTCTGCTCTTTCATCTGCAGCCCCAAGGACTTCCCCAAGCTGAAGAATGACACGTTCCTGCGAGCAGCACGCGGGGAGGAAACAGAGCACACCCCAGTGTGGTGCATGCGGCAGGCTGGGCGCTACCTGCCTGGTGAGGAGGCGGAGGTGTGCAGGGGAGGGACAGGGTGAGGGGGGCCTGGCCTGTACCCCATGACACTTGTGCCCGTCCTTTACAGAGTTTCGGGAGACCCGGGCAGCACAGGATTTCTTCGCCACCTGCCGTAGCCCTAAATTGTGCTGTGAGCTGACGCTGCAGGTGGGCATCGTCTGGGGATTCTATGTATGCCCTGTCTCCACTCAGATCAGAACAGGGAGAAACCTTGGGTCTGGCCACCCCAGGTGCTCCCAGTAAGTTGTGCAGCCCTTGGGGACTCTGCTGCCCTATGTGCTTGACTAAGTCCTCCATGGGGAGGAGGTCCTAGCCCCTCATTGACACTGCCTCTTCCCTTCTGCAGCCACTCAGACGATTCCCCCTGGATGCTGCCATCATCTTTTCTGATATCTTGGTGGTGCCCCAGGTAAGAGCCATGGCCAGTGGTGGGTAGCAGCAGCAGAGAATAGGGCTGGGCTTGGGGCCACCCCGTTCCTGCTTCTTCCATTCTCCTCTGTCCCCAGGCACTGGGCATGGAGGTTGTCATGGTGCCTGGCAAAGGACCCACATTCACAGAGCCCCTGAAAGAGGTGGAGGATCTGCTGAAACTGCGACAGAAGGTGGATGTGACCGCAGAGCTGGGTTACGTCTTCCAGGCTATCACACTGACACGACACAAGCTGGAGGGCAGGGTACCCCTCATTGGCTTCTCTGGGGCACCTGTAAGTGATGTTGCTCCTCCCTGTGGGCATCCCAGTTGGGCTTTTCTGCTCGCTCTTCTGGGGTGACTCTGGCTGCATTGCTCTCAGTGATGTGGGTGCTATAGGGGTGCATGTGGGGGGGACATTCAGTGCAGGAGTAGTTCTGCTCCAGGCTCTGGGGTGTTCACAGGTCCTACCTTTAGCACTGTGACTGCTGCCTCGCATCTCCTTCTGTCTCCATCACTCTCCTCACTCCATTTCTCTTCTTCCCACAGTGGACGCTCATGTCTTACATGATTGAAGGGGGTGGCTCCACTACAATGGCCAAGGCCAAGAGCTGGCTGTACCGTCACCCTGAGGCCAGCCACCGACTGCTGCGGCTGCTGGCCGATGTTGTCACTGACTACCTGGTGGGGCAGGTGGCTGCTGGAGCGCAGGTGTGTCCTGTGGTACGGGGACAGGGCTAGGCAGGAAGGCAGGAACTGGGGACCAGAAGCAGAGAGGGTTCAACAGTAGGAGTAGGAGGAGGGATTGAGGTGTGGCTCTCCCAGCCCTGTGTCCCCGGCAGGCGCTCCAGTTGTTCGAGTCCCACGCGGGGCACCTGGGCCCAGAGCAGTTTCAGAACTTTGCCCTGCCTTACATCCGAGACATTGCCCGGGCAGTCAAGAGCAAGCTGAAGGAGGAGGCACTGCCCCTGGTGCCCATGGTGAGTTGGGGCTGCATGCATTGACCCTGGCATCTGGGGGCTGCTGGAGAGGGGTGCATCCCCTGGGACTTGCCTCCCCCATCTTAGCATGTGGAGAGGAGCTTGGCCCATAGTGGAGTTACTGTCCATCTCCCTCCCCAGATCATATTTGCAAAGGATGCACACTATGCGCTGCGTGACCTGGCCCATGCTGGTTATGAGGTTATTGGCCTTGACTGGACTATCCGGCCCCAGGAAGCTCGGTAAGAGTCTAGCAGAGCACTCAGGTGCCTGGGCAGCACCAGGTAAACTGATCTGTCCTGAGCAGAGATTGCTGCTCCAGAGGTGGGGACAATTGGGTCCACATGCCACATGGAGTTCACAGCAACCAGACACACTGCACCACAGACAACTACTTCTTCTTTGCTGCAGTGCACAAACAGGGAAGGATGTAACCCTGCAAGGGAACCTGGATCCCTGTGCACTCTATGCACCCAAGGTGAGTCACAGCCATTGACGAGGGTGGGGGGAAGCTATTTCCAGCCTGTGTTAATGGCTTCCTGCCTCAGTTTCCCCACTGGCAGTGCTGGATTCAGTCCCAGCAGCCCCCCTGTCTGGTCAGGGACTGGTGGGTGTGGAGTACCTTGGGCTGGATGGGTCTGACAAATGGTTTCCCACTGTGCCTACAGGAGAAGATTGGAGAGCTTGTGAAGGCAATGCTGGAGGATTTCGGAACCCAACGCTACATTGCTAACCTGGGCCACGGGCTCTACCCTGACATGAATCCTGAGCATGTGGGTGCCTTCGTGGAGGCTGTGCATGCTCATTCCTGCCACATCAACAAGCACAGCTGAGACTGGGAGCTTGGGGATGGGACTCTGCACAGTCACCCCAAGTAGTGTGTTGTCACAGGGCTTGTTCCAAGCTGGGCTGCAACATTAAACCAGCACCCTCTGCAGCAGTTGTGTGGCTCTGGCTTGGGGAACTGGGAACCGGATGACCCCAGAGGAGACGGACACCAGTGGCAACCTAGCAGTGGGGGTAGGCAGGGTCACGGGGCACCTTTGAGCCCTCTCCTGCAGGTCAGAATGGGGAAACAGGGATGCCAGCAAAGTGGTGGGATGCTTCTCCCTGCCAGGCTGCAGTGTTGTGTCAAGGGCTTGTGAGAGAGGATGTGAGCCCAGAGCACCTCTCCTGGCACTATAGATGTGCCCAGCCCTGCTATAGGAGATGGGATGCCCAGGACCAGCAGAGTCACAGCCTGGTAGCAGGGGTCTTGCATCCCACCACTGCCACAGGCTCAGCATGAGCCATGCCCCAGTCCTGCTTAGGTGGAAGTAGGTAACATGACATCAACCCAGGGCATCCCCAGGTGGGTGGGAGACCCAACACGACTTACTTGGGGGAAGTTGGCCATATAGAAGGAGTTTCCAGACATGCCACACTGGCTGAGACGGCAGCAACCATGGCTCCTGCAAAGCCATCACCCTCCTCCACCTTCTAGAGCCTCTTCGGGACCATCCTGCTGATCCTGGAGATCTCTCTGCCCCATGTACACCTCCGCCTGTCCTTTGAGCCTCAAGGCCAAGTCTGCTTGAGGTTCAGCCAACCCTGCAGAAGGCAGCCCAGGGTGCTAGCAGCATGCAGGAATACTGTTACGACTGTGCCACCCCCATCCCACACTGCAGCACACTCACTGTGGTCCAGACTGGCTGCCAACACTGCTCTAGCTGGTATGGACTGGGAGGTGCCACCAGGGTGGGCAAGGACCCACTGATGCTGAGGGTGGCAGGGAATCACATCCTGAAGCAGGCAGGGTGCCTTGTCCCCGCTCTGTCCCTCTGTCTGGGTCCCCAGGGAGCTGTGACGCTGCCTCCTCTCCAGGGCTCTGTCCTATTCACATCACCCTCAACACCAGGCTGCCCAGCAAGGGTGCTGACCCCTGCAACTTCAGAGAAAGGCAGTAAAGATAGAAGTGGTAACGTTCATCCCTTTTATTATTAAACATCAGATGAAGAGGTCGCACACACACATACACGCACGCAAAAAGAAAAAGGGGGGGGGGGAGGGAAAAAAGAGAGAAACAGACTGGTTGAAGACCGCTATTTCGGTGGCAACAGAGACTGAGTACAATTGGTTACCTGGCCGGAGTGCGGACACAAGTCACTTGCCAAAAAATTAAAATTCAACCCAGACAGCAGACAACTAGCCCACATTCTCTAACTACAAGTCACCGTCCAGAGCAGCCCTGGCACCCCCAGCCCTCCCGACCCGCTGTCAAAGAAATCAACAAAAACTGAAAAGCTGCTGGCCCAGGGCTGGAGTCTGCCCCCCGTATGGGGTGAGGCCAGGAAGGGCCAAGCATTGGCCACACCACGGACATGGGAAAGAGAACCATGGGGGGAGGCAGCGTGGTTGCCCCTGCCCCCGTCTCTGCCCAGGAGCCAGGCAGCCCACCCAAGCACCTTGCACCCACCGCGAGACAGCCGTGTACGAGGCGATGGGCTCATGTCCTCCACCACCAGCATCCATGTGTGTCCGAGTGAGCATTGCCCCGAGTCCCTTCCGTCGTTATCCTCAAGCGCTGGGCTGCCACTCCTCCCTCCATCCATCCATCCGTCCGTCTGTCTGTCTGTCTGTCCCAGGACTGTGAGTTGAGCAGATGTTCGCCTCCCCCCACACCCTTCTCACTGCCGAAGATGCCATGGAAACCTGAGAAATGTTCATGTGCCTCCTCCTCTTTTTGTTTGTGGTTTTGTTTTGAGTTTGTGTGTTGCTTTTTTTTTTTTAAATAATAGTTATAATAATAATAATAACAATAATAATAGCAATAATAAAAATAATCGCCCCAGCCCACGACAATTTCAAGTATCCCCCAAATAAAAGACAGAATTATAAATAATTATAACTTTACAATTTAATAATTGACACATATACTATAGTATTTACAGTATCATAAATGCGCTTTTTTTTTTTTTTGTTACTTTTAGTAAGCGATCCCTGAGAACAGTTACTTTAACTTGTTTTTATTGAAGTATCTTCACAAATAGAGGAGTTTGCATGTCTCGGGCGGGTGGGAGAAGCGCTCTGCAAAGCCATCGCTTTTGGTGATGCATGAGGTTCTAGTGTTGCGGGTTTCTTTGCTCGTTTTTTTTTTGTTTGGTTTTTTTTTTTTTTTTTTTTTTTTTTTGTTAAAATTCACCACATCATTTTAAAGATTTTTGAACTTTGCAACCTTCGGGTCCCTCCAGCGACTGCTTCCTTCAGGAAAGAGGTATTAGATTTCCAGGTTAGCTTTTGGTATTGGCAAGGGAGGGCAGGGGGCTGAGCGAACCATCCTTTTTCCCTGTGGTTGTGTTTTGGTTTGTGCCCAAGGAATCTCTGGATCCTCTCAGCATGTGAAATGGTTAAATCCAAGAAAGGAAAAAATAAAAAACAAAACAAAAAACCAACCAAACAAACAAAAAAAGAAACAGAAGACCAGAACAGAGCAGCCTCTGCTGCTGGGGGGAAGGTGATCTCTGCTTTCCTTCCTTCTTCTCTACTGAATCCCCATGCTGCGGCTGGACCCTGCCCGTGAGTGTGGCAGTGGCTGGGGCTCACCCAAACCGTTCCCGTACCAGAAGCATCAGTTTTTTCTTGCCTTTGTAGATTTGTTTGAGATTGTCAATGAACTGGGCGAACTGTATGTGCCCGTCCTGCGCCAGGAGGAAGGTCTCTCTGGCCTTGCTGAGGAACTCTATGAACTCCCCGTAGTGCCGTGGGCTGATGTGGGTGAGCCGGGAGTGGGTGGTGTTGATGTAGGCGCTTATCGTTGCATCCAGCAGCTGTCGCAGGGGGGCTTTGTCGGTGGACATCAGCTTCCCCGAGTTCCTGCGGCCGGGGATGCCGGCCAGCCCTGGGGCCGTCATGGTGCAGCGGCGAAGGATGTCCGAAAGCACTGTGGCACAGTGCACGCTCTTCACCACCAGTGGGATGATGGCTGCCAGCTCATTTTTGCCCAGAGAGTGGCTCAAGGCACAGGCCCAGAGCACGTCGTTGATGGCTGGGTGAGTGTCCTGGTTGTAGGCCAGGTTGAGATGGGTCATAGCCAATGAGGCCAGTTTGAAGGCCCGGAGCGGGTAGCCCCGGTGCTCCATGTAGCGGGCGATGGTGAAGAGCTGGGTGTAGGTCATGCCAGTGGAGGCAGCATCGATGACAATCTGGTAGGCAGTCTCAAAGGCGATGTGGTCCTTCTCACAGAGGGTCAAGGCGGACAGGGCACAGTTCTGTGGGTCCTTCATGGCGCACTGCAGGGCCAGGGTGCGAGCGCAGCTGGCCAGCTCTTCCCGCTGTGGGTAGTCCAGGCTCAGGCGGAGGATGGTGTTGTGGGACATCACTGTGGCTGCCACAATGCTGGTTGCTTCCGTGGGGGTAAACAGAGAGTACCAGCTCTGTAGGATGCTCACCAGGGCCCTCACCCCTGCAAGAAAACACCAGGGTCATGGTACAGCCCTGGAGCCCAGCTCAGATCACAGGGCTCCTTCAAGTCCCCAGGTGCCTGGAGCCAGGTCAAACCCAGCTCACAAGCAGTGCTGAGCAGCTGCCTCTGCTCCAACAGGATTAGGGCAGAGGACCACAGGCAGAAGCTACCTGGGGCTGCCATGCTGCAGGGCAAAGCAAACACAACTGTCTTGGCCTAGGTATAGGGGACCTGTCCAAGTCCTAAACCCAGTCACCACTGTGGCCCCAGCTCTGCTAACTGGAACTCTGGGAATGCATCCAGTTACGCAGGAAGAAATGGGAGATCCAGGAAAGTTCACAGGGCTATGAATGACCCCGGGATGTCCACAGCCACCCCACTCCCACTGGACACAGGCTGGATCCCCCCGGTGCAGCAAGGCACTCACCCACTTCAGTAGCGCACGTCACCAGCCACCTCACCATCTCCCGACGACGCCAGTTGAGGGTGGACAAGGTCATGCGCATCACCTGTGAGGCAACATTGGGGTGACTGGCTGTCCCACTGGGCCCCAACAAGGCCACCCAGCACACTGGTGCTCCCCCAAAAATCCCTCTGGCCCAACTGGCTCACAGTTCCCCAGTGCTGTCTTGCCTCCACCTAAACAGCAGGCACAGGGCAGTTCTACAGATGAGCTCTCTCGGCTGAGAGCCACACAGGGATGATTTTAATCCTTCCACGGAGGACTACCTGCTTGGTGGAAGACCATCACCAGTATTGCTGCTGCACCATGTGGGGCAGAAGGGCCACCAGCACCCCCAGCACCATCCCATACCTGGAGCCCAAGCTCCAGCGCCACGTTGAGCAGTGTTGTGTCAGAGTTGCTGTCAGCCGGTGTGGCAATCTTGAATGCATCTTGGGCCAGCTTGAAGATCAAGGAGGAGGAGTGAATGTTCTTCTGGATGGCCTCCAGCACCGTGCGTAAGCGCAGCATGTCCCCTGGGTGCAGACAAGAACAGTCAGATGGCTCAGCCTCTTTCCACCTTGCCCTTGAACCTCATCTGCCTGCACCTAGTGGCAAACAGCCCCTTCAGTGAAGTCAGCCCCTCTAAACATGCATCCAAGGATGCTGGATCAGTACCTGCAGTCCAACAGGAGGTGACACATCCTACAATAACTATCCTTGCTCAAGATTGTCCTCTTATAGAGGACGAACAATCCTGAATGATCCCAGACACATCATAGAGCATTAGCAGACATTGCCAAGCACCTGGGTGTTCTACTCTGGGCTCAAGTTCGACAGCTGTAAAGCTGACTCTTCCCAATAAAGGAGGGGTTTGGGAAGATGCCCATCGCCGAGTGGCTGCAGAAAGGTCTTTATTTAGGAGTAGTAAAAAGAGGAAGAAAAGCTGCTTGCTGCACACATTGCCTGGTAATTCCTTTCCCTCTACATGGCAAGCAAAGGCTGGGCCAGGGTCACCCAGACTCCCTAAGGCTTAGTCCTGGATGCCACAGGTCAGGCATGCAGGTCTTACAACTGAGACAGGTTGAGATACCCCCAAAGAAGATACAACACTCAGCTATGCTGTGGGTGTCCTGTCACAAGAAGTCATGGGTGCTAGAAGGATACAGGACAGCACTGGAAGATGGGGCAGGATCTTGGGAAAGGAACTCATCAAGGCATATTAATATCATGATCTTGCATCTGGCTTGGGAAATCCTCCTGTCAAGCCCTGTGGGACACGGGGTAGGGAGAAGGATCTTTGGCATGGGTACAGACCAGAGGTGCCAAAATGCCACATCAGGTCCTTCTGCTTTGTTCCAGGTTCATGTTTCTACTCCCATAGTTGTAAACTGAGTAAATAAACCTCACGCAAAGACAACCAAGTAACACTCAGCAGCATGAAAAATCGTGCTGCAGCTGGGCACAGAGAGACATCTTGGGTGACTAATAGCTAAAGATATCACCTGCCACCCACAGCAGTTGCTTGCACTGCTGCCAAAATCCAAGACTCCCTAAAGCAGCTCCCGGGGGCGCGGGCGAGAGAGGCTGTGAGGACACAGGATCACATCAGGACATGCTGCGGTGGGGGAAGACCTGGGGAAGGGGATGGTGGGAAAAACAAGAGGTAATCCAGTGGCCCTACACCCTCATCCCCATTAGGTGCTGGAAGGGGGAAGAAACTGAAGAAGTCATGTACCAACTCTCCATCATGGCACTGCAAAGCAGGACATCATGAGCCCTGGAAAAAGCAGCCAAGAGGAGGAGGACTCGAAGGAGAGAAAAGGCTCCTGAGGCAGCAAGTCTGGAGCTTTCTGACAACTAATTTACCTTCCACTTCATGGGGGAAGTGGCACATTCCCCCTCAGGCTGGCAGCACTGGGTGCCAGAGGCTGCTGCAGACTGTGTGGGACAGCACCAGGCAGTGGTCCACTTAGGACACAGACCCTTATGGGGCACAGGACGCTCACCATTCTGGTGGGGTTGGTTTCAGGACAGAGGAATGTTTAATGAAAAGCCTTTGCTTGCCTTCCTTCAGGCAGGAACCAAAGAGGTCCAGCAGACCAGCAAGGAGGTGTTTTACAAGCCTCCTCCTGCCTCAGCCTGGGACCAAAGTGTCCCACCTAGGACAGCTGTTCCCATATCCAGCCCTGCTGAAAGCCACACAGGCTTTGGTGCATGAGGACGTCTTCTCCCTCCTGCAGCCTGTGCAAGATCAGTACCACAGGGCAGGAGGAGAAAAACCAGAGGTAAATGATAAGCAGCTTCAAACTAAACCATGGTATGAAACCACGACACATCTGGCAGGGTTAGCTGATCTAGCAGCTGACCATGCTGCAGGGCAGGTGTGGTCCAGCATAATCCAGGGGAAGGATCTACAGCACTGTGGTTGGCATCCCTGCAGGGTTAGCTGCACCTCCTGGGAACCCTCTGTCCTTCCCTGCTGGATCATAAGCCTTGGGACCCTTTGGGACAAGAGCCCCAGATATTCTGGACTCCAGTGGGCTGTTTCAAGGCCATCAGAAGCAACAGCTCCCTCTTTTCTCCACGAAAACACCTTCAAGGCTCTTATACAAAATCAATCCATCGCTCTCATCCCAGAGCAACTCCCCCACCAACCTTTGGCTGCTGTGAGCATGGTGGAGGCCAGCTCGCACTGCTGTGACTCCAGGTGCCCCAGGGTGAACCAGCGTGGGTATCTGCTGGGGACCACTGAGACCAGGTGGTGGGGGTGAGTCACATCACCAGATGGTGCTGTGGTCTCCAGGACAGGCAACCTGAAGGGTAAATGGGAGAAGGCAACATCAGAACCTATCCCAGCTGTGGCTTGGCCCCTTGTCCCTGAGGCACCAGCAAGGGGAGACAGGGGCTGCCTGCAGGCAGCTGCCTGCAGTATTGCCTTTGAAAGGATCCTGCTGCTGTGCACATGTAGGCAATCCTGAGGTGGCGTGCTCAACACATGGGCATAGAGATCAATCTGAGACCAACTTGAAAGGAGGAGAATGATCCTGAAGTGATTTATAAACTTGTAAGGAAAAGCACACGCCTCAGGAAAAAAAAAAAAGAGGCAAAATTCCTTCTCCTTCTGCACTGCTTTCATGTCAGAGCACCCGGTAGAACTCCTGGCATTATCATCTGGTTCTTCTTAAAAATACCTAGTTGTGATCAGAAGCAGCAGCCTTTTTCTCCAGGGCCTCTGCAGCCGTTTTGGGTTACCTGCTTTTGTAGGGATATGTAAAAGCCTGGAAAACCCAGGGGAGAAGGAAGCCTGAGGAAGAGGAGCAGTAGTCTCACATCGCCAGACATGGTGACAAAGCCATGTTGGTTTTTAAACCCATGAGTTAGTGCTGGTATCACTAACTCAATGGCTAGCCAAGTTGTGCAAGAGGGAGACTGTTCCCATGGACAAAGTGAGCACCCAAGTGTCTCTGCTTTCCTCACTTGTAGCTTGGGGTAGCCACAGGGCAGCAGAAGCACAACTTTCCCCGCCCAGGTCAGAGACATCCTGACACAGGGGGTCCAGCTGGGAGCAGGGGACAGGCACTAAGAGATGGTGAGGGAGCAATGTGCACCCCTCCAAGACAGTTCCATTCCTGCTTGGAGGCTGGATATCTTAGGTCTGGTGGGGCATGGTGTCCCCAGGCACTGTAGAGGCCCTTGGCTGCTTTTCTATATTTAGAACCTCTGTAAGACCCATCCAGCCTCTGCCAAAAAACTGCAGTACACAAGCTGATGTCTGAGGTGTGCCATACACCAAGAAGGGAGATGGAGCAGCTCTTGGCATCGGCCCCATCCCCAGTCCCAGAGATGGAGCTGGGCTTTAATGCAGAACATAATGGAACCATGCTCTCCACCCAGCCCTGCAAAATCCTGGAGCCTGGGGCAAATTATCTGCCCCATTGTGCTTGGATAACAGCCCTCCCTGAGAGCAGGGAGGTCTGCAGGGTGCCCAAGGCCTGGCAGACAGAAGGCAGATGATAGCATCATGCCTGCCTGGGACCTGCTCCAGCAGAGCACACCTGTCACCAGGACAGGCAGGTGATGGTCCAGCCCACGGTGAGGGGCTGGACAGAGAGCTGGTCCAGGAGATATCAGGCCCATGTGAATCCCTGCAAATGGTGCTTGAAAACCAGGAATCAACCAGAGAGCAGAAGTCTCTTTGCATTTCTGCTTGATGCCCGAGCAGCACTACACACTGCACAGAATGATCCAAAGGATGGCAAGCTCTAAGCCTGCCTCCACTCCCATCCCTGCTTGAGGGCTGCAGAGCATCCCAACTTCCCAGGGAAACAGAGGAGGCAGGCAAAATTGAAGGGCAGAAACAGAATAAAACATACACCAACCTCATGGCCCGCAAAGCCAGCTTGTACGCCAGATCTGCATCGTGGGGCAGCAGAGCAGAGAACAGGTATTTGGCAAAGGTGTGCATGGGGACACTCTCACGGTGGATGACTTCTCCCAGGCCACTGAAGGGACCACCTAGGCAGAAGCAGAGCCCATCAGCCATAATTAGCACAGGATCTGTGGCTGGGGTTTGCACCACCTCAAAGCTCTGAGGATCTGCTCAGCAGCTCTCCAGTGCATTACTCAAGTTGGATACAGGCTAAAGGTCTGCTCTTCCCTTTTCTAAAAACCCTTTCAGGTCAAAAGCCCTCAGAAGCTGAGGCCACATGCTTAGCACACTTCTCTGTAACACCTCTGAGGTGGTCGCACCCCAGGGATGTCAGCAAACTCTTGTTTTGACAGATGATGTGGCAGAGCAGCCATCCTATATACTCAGCACCCCAACCCAGATGAAGCAGGATGGGGTCAGGCAGGTGCAAACCTTGGGAAAGGGCACCCTGGAGATGTAATCAGCACTCAGCTAGGACACAGAAGCCAGCTACATGGACCAGGCCCCCACCTTCCAGCAGCAAGATGCATTGCTTCCGCAGGGTCTGCACCAGCACCGGGTCCAGCTCCAGGTCTTGCAGCCGGGCAATGATCTGCTCCTCATTGCGGCACACCTTGTCCTGGGCATAGAGACCTTCAGGCATTACTCTTTGCTGACCCATCCCCATCAGGGCCACCTCTAAGGCCAGGGACAAGTAGGACTCGCCGCTGTCTTGGCTGCCAGTGGCAATGGGCACATGTTGATACACTGGGGGTTTGGAGTCCCCGGCATCTGGAAGAAAGAGGAGCGATGCAGTGATGTTAGAAGAGCCTTCCTAAGTGAACCACAACAGAGAGAAACCTCTCAACTTCAGAAGCAAGACCCGTGCTTCCCTTTCTGCCTGCCTCTGGTCACCTAGAGATGATGGCTAAAAGCTTTCAGTGGGAGGTGTGAGCTTCACCCTCCTTCCTGCTCTCACCAGGAGATGCAGAAGACCTGAGACCTGCGCAATAGGTTGCACAGCTGACACCAGAGCCAGCCACATGGGCCAGGTCTGCTAAGCCACTCTCCTGCTCTGCTCTGGCTGGGATAACTCAAGGCACTAACTCCCCCTTCTCTTCACAGCACCTCGGCCCCAGCTGCTGTTGCAAAGGTGTAGAGAGAGATGTGGAACACGAAGAGTCCTAAGCCTAAGACTTGTACCCAGAGCCTGCTTGCTTCCCAGGCTCAGTTCAGCCACAGCCACCAGGAAGAGAGTCAGAAGGAACACTTGGTACCTGAGATTTCAAGGCAATTTTCCTCTTCTAATCTACAAGCTTCAGTAAGAGTGAGAAAGAGGCAGCCAATGGGATTCAGAGGGTGGCCTACCCAGCCCTCCAAGTTGGTGATGGTTGTTGCTCCTCGCTGCAGCAGCTCTGCAAAAAACCAAAACAAAACAAAAACAAAACAAAACCAAAACAAATAAAAACCAAAATCAAAACAAAACAAAAAACAACAAAACAAAAAACAAACAAACAAACAAACAAAAACAAATAAACAAACAAAAAAACAAACAAAAAACAAACAAACAAAAACAATAAAAGAAAACCAACCCCAAAACAAAACGGAAAAGAAAAATATAAAATGAGGAAATTGAAGATGAGTTCTGCATTCAGAAACTAAATGCCTTTTCTTACCACACAGGCTTTGGACATGGGGACCTTCAGGACTGACTCAGGCACAGTAGTAGCTTGTGAGGGCAAGGAGCAGCTCAGAGCAGCCGCTCCATAGGCTGCCACAGACTTCAGAGGAAGCAGGCACCCAACAGAAAAAGGTGCCCCTAAGGCCACAAATGATGCAGTGGTTAGGTACCTCTTATCCAGGAGGACACAAGGGGCTGCAAAGTCCCATGATGAGGGTCTATAAAGTCAAACCTGCAGCTTATAGACTCATTTGCAATCATAGTCTAAATGTTTTGAAAACATAAGCAGAAATATCTCTGGAGACGACAAAACTCTCAGTGAGTCTTAAAAGCTCCATCTTTTGATGATCACAAGCTGGCTGAGCTAGCCAGGCCCAGGAGTCACTGATGACCAGCAGCGCTGCAGTAACTGAGCCCAGCTCTCTGCCAGCTGCAACTGGGAAAGCAGAAACACTGGTCTTGTCTCTGATACCATTTGGTCAGTGAATACAAGGTGGAGGTAGCTGGTACAGCCAGTTACTGCAGCTCTGCAGGCAAGCAGCTCCTCTTAAACGCAGGAATCACCCACTGTCACCCTGTACAATCCTTACGTGCAACCAGGCATGTAAGCAGTGGGAATGAGAACACCCCTGCTACAGCATGAAGGCACCTTCCTGTTGTCAGGAGGAAGGTACCAACCCCGTTTGGCTCAAGTGATCAGATGCTTAAGTTTGTTTGAGACAGTGCTGCCTGCTGTCAGCCTCTGATGCTCTTGATGGGGCAGCACTACTCTCTGGGGTGGAGACAACTTTCTCAACAAGCTGGACCTTTTGAGATGCTTCTTCCATAGCTCTACTCATACCTTTCTTCTGATGCTTATATATCTCCAGCTGCCTTTGCTGCTGCAGTCGCAGGGTGTTGATTATGGCAACAGTTAGTCGGAGAGCTTCCCTGGGATAGCCATGGGAGCGCAGGGCATCCACTCGGGCACAGGCTGTTGGGACATGTTCTGCAAAGCAAGGACAAACACAGGGGCATGGCTGAGCCAGAGGAGCACAGAAACTCAGAAGATGGTGCTGATGGAGGAAAACCTGACAGCACCAAGCTTCAGGGCATTTTCTTCCACTGGTCTATCCCATGCCACAGCTGAACTCCTACTCCTGCCTTGGAATCATCCCTTTCTCCCTGCTCCTGGCAGGGATGCCTACCAGGAATAGTAACAGGATTCCTACCACATCAACACACAGCAACCAATTCAGTACCTAAACCCCCACCTCCATAAACCTCATCTAGTGGAAGTGTTTCCAACACACCATTGCTGCAATATGACAGCTCCAAAAACAGGCTGTTACAACCCTGCTAGTCGTTTCGCCTAAAATCTGCACGGTTCATGGACATTTCTCTCATTTCTGTGCACCCAAACACTTCTTGGCATCTCATGCAACACCTCTCCCTGCTCTGGTGGCACAGGTGTTACATGGGGTAAGGCTATGCATCCAGCACTGCACTGGGGGGCACTGGCAGATTTGGTGTGACATTTTGAACTGCTTCCTTAACACCTCCATGGAGCCAGCTCTGCAGAAATTCCATGTCTTATCCATTTCTCCTACCTAGTGTTCTATTACTAGGAATAGTTGCATGAACCTCCCCCCTCACCCTAAGACCCACAGTTGCTTAGGAATTCATCTGTTCCTGCTGTTTATGGCTCACCTGAAATCACAAGCAACTGTGGAGAAGATTATGACTGAGAAATTAGCAGGAGCAGATGACACGACATGCTGCATAACAAGCAGCAAAAAACCCATTTTCTTGCAAAATGTCCTACCATGAGGGGGGGAAAAAACGCAAACATAGAAGATCTAGAATTATGGTAGAGGAGCTATTTCTATTCCTGGAATTGCTCAGAAAGCTTTGGAAATGTGGATAACCACCTCCACAAATGGAATTCCCAAATCCCAAAGGTCACCCGCAAGGAATAGACAAGGAAGAGGTTTCAGAACAAACACATCTGTAAAAGAGCTTCTTGTTGCTCCCTCTGTTCATTTGCTAAATGGATGAAATAAATATTCAGCTTCTTGCTGAATTCATCGCTTCAAGTTGCTGACACATCACACTCCTCTCCCATCACAGAGTCCCTGAAGGGGTGCCAAGAAAGCGAAAGCGCAAAATCCAAGAATCACAGCAAATACAGCAGAAAAATAACATCAACAAGCAGCTGGGCCAAAGGGATCACCAGAATCCAGATTATGCTAGGGACAGAGGAGCTGTTGCCACCACATCCCTGCTAGATGGAGTCCATGGAAGCACTAATACACCACTGCTGCCTCTGGCTGTGCAGGGAGGAGATCTACTGCCATCAGCTCTGCAAAACTCTGCCTGGAGTAACTCTCCTGCTCCCGATAAGTTAGCGGAGGTAGGAACTTAGTGCCTGCTGCTCCACAAACCACATCTCTGAATGCCTTTAAATATTGTCCTCCCATTTGTCTGGGTGATGGCAGACCCCCAACTCCTGGAGTGGACAGCACTGCAGTGCTGGGGTTTGACCTGTTCCATGTCCATACATTCATCTTTAGGCCGTAAGGATGAGGCATCCACCCTCCTGGAAGTGTGGGGGGCTTACGTCTTCCATTCTGGGGTCAGTATGGGGGAGACAGCCACGCCAGGCACCCCTTTGTCTCACTAGTTCTCACCCCAAACACATAGTTGTTGACGGTCTAAGATCTGCCCAGGGCCACGACTTTGCAGGAGAGAAGCTGTGTGGCTTGAGGAACATGGAGTAAAGGTCTACAACACAGGAGGGTTCTGGGCTTGACTGGTCCAGAATGCCTTAAGTTCATACAAGGCTTAATTTTATTGTCTGCTAATTGCCTGTAGAGGAAGACTAGAGAGGATGAGAGCAGGGAAACAAAAATCCAGAGGATATAGCTGTGCTCCCCAAACAATTCTGAATGGACTTGAATGGACTTGATGTGTCCAAGCCCCCTGGTGCAGGGAACAATAAGAGCCTGAACTGGGGACAGCGAAACACTGGCAGGATGAACGGGGACACAATGACCCTGGTCCAATCTGCCCAAAGGGAACTCAGACTCTAAAGATGTGGGACTTGGTATAAGGACTGTGGCTGGGGTGTTGGAAGGCATCAAGTTCATCCACTCCCAGTACTCGTCAGGCTAAGGGCCAGGGAATCACTTTCAATCTAGGATGCAGAACCTTGCAAAGACTCTTTCTCCCCTAGCAACAGGGGCAGCTCTTCTCCTCTAGCAACAATATGCACCCAGGCCATGCAAGGGGCTGCTGCTTTGGATGCTCACCTAACCACAGTGGCTGCCCTTGGGAGTTGAAGAGGAGGCTCTCGCCCTCCCGCTGGTAGGAGGGAGAAACGTAGAAATCGCTGCTAATGATGCGCTGAAGATGGCTGTCCTGCCAGTGGAGGTCACAGCCCTCGATTGCCCGGGTGAACACGGTTCTTCTGGGCCTGGCCAGAGAGTCTGCAAAAAAGAAAAAACTGTCAGTGCCTTGGTGGGGCAGGGTCAGCCTGTTCCTGGCCCCAGACACAACCTCCATGGGCAGAACAATTTCTTTACAAGGAGAGCAAAGCCCCACTTAGTCTCATCCCAGCTGAGGACAGGGGCTCTGCCTCTTGTGCTGCAGCAGATTGCCTTTAGGCACCTCTGCTGCCCATCCCATCTCTGCTGGAGACTGTCCTCTCCTGAGACAGCAGTGCTAAGTAACCAGCTTGAACAGCTGCTCTGGCCAGAGAGATGAGAACATAGGCAGGGACTACCCATCCCTTTGGTTTCTGACAATAATTCACTGTCACACACAAGGGCGATGCCTCAAAATGTGGGGCTGGGCATTCCCTCCCCTGTGATGCTCAGCATGCAAGGGTCAGGACTGGACTTCCTCAGCACTATTGACCTGCAAGCACCACAAACTGGTGGTTCCACTCTGAGGTGGTTCCTCTTTCACTCCATTGCAAAGTCCTAGCTTCACTGAACCACAGCTGCTTCAATCAGCAGCACCTGAAGCCACAAGGGAGCCACACCACTATGTCTCATCTGCCTCCAGGAGATGGGGGGAGCAATTGCCTTCCAGCAACCACATCTGGCTGTATGGGAGGGCTGGAAGGGAGGAAACTCTATCCCTGTTCTGTGGCTCCTCTTCAGAGCTTCTCTGTAACTTTGCTGACATTTTTGCAGCTACAGAATACTGGACAAGCATTTCACTCTGTCCAAATGGTTTGTCAGGAGGAAAAGGCCTGTCCTGAGCAATCCTGCTATTGGATCATCAGGGCCAAACACAGCAGGTAGGCTGCAAAATAGGAAGCACCAAAGGGGATGCAACGCTTAATGTTGGGTCCTGCAATGCACCAGGCAGGCGGAGTTTAATGCATTCAAGAGGGGAAAACAAAAGGCACAGCTCAAAGTTGATCAAGGGAGGCTGCATAAACACGCTCTGGAAATGATGGCAACAAGCAATTAGCCTGAATGCTGCAGACACCCCAAGGTGGAGAGAAATTAAACAGGTGTTCATACGTAGAGAACCAAGCCTGCTCACTTTACCAGGAAGGATTTCAGGAATCAGCTGTCTCCTTCAGTAATAAAAGGGGCTGACAACAATCTGCAGCAGTATTTGCATATGCACAAACATTAACCCCGGGACACCTCCAGGATCCGTGCTGCTTTCAGTCCCCTGCTTGGAGAGGCAGAAGGGTGGGAACAATGGGACATCTCTGGCATGCACTGGCATCCCCTCGTCTTAAAACAGTGACCTGCTCAGCCCCAGCAACCTGCCCCAAATCCCAGAGTCAATCCTCAGTGAAGCTGGGAACACCAGGGGGTAGTCCCAGGCTGGCACAGCACATAGAGCAAGGCCAGGTTTAAATTAAGCTGCTCCCCAAGGATGCATTCAGGGAGGCACAGTGAGCAGCCAGGGTGTGCGGTCATGCTCCCCAGCTGCTGCTGAGGAACTGATCCCACCCAGAAGAATGAAGTTTCCTTCATGGCACGGCTGCTGTTCCCCTCTCCTCTTCCCACTCTGACCACATATAATACAACAAAGAGCTATTCCAGTGCAGCAGATGGAGGCATGATAAGAGCGGCAACTTTCAATTCCTGTCTATGCCCCACAAAAGGAAGAGGGGAATTAGTTCTTAAATTCAAAGGGATCAAATGTTTTGTCAGGAGTTGAGAAAATATTTTGGCACAAAAGAACAACTCCATAACTACAAAACTCTGTTGTGCTCTTCACTTTAACTGTGTTTAACATTCCTGGCTAATGACCTATCTACCACCTGAATCAAAGGCCATAGGAAAGGCTCAAGGGCTGGGAAAGGGGTTCTGCACCATCTCCAGCTCCTCACTCTCACGTTACAGACAAGGCTTCCATGCTCAGCTACTCTTAAATTCAAGCAGCAGGGGTTTTCTGTTAAACTCCATAACCAAAGCCTCCACAGACCAAATGCCTGAACTCCCCCAAGGTCAAATTGTTTTGAAACGGCCTCTAATTTGGTGCTTAAAATACAGGTGGCTTCACCCAAGATGTAACAAAAAGCCAAACATTTCCAAGTGCACCCAGACCCAGAGGCTGTCACGATAAATATTTTGTATTCCTGTGACTTCTAGAGTCATCACCAGCAAGGGGAACTGAGGTCTTTCAATTCTGGGAGGAGTTTTGACCCAGACCCAACCTCCATAGCCACCCACTGGATTCCCACTCCCTGCCCAGACTCACCTTGGCTATGACTGGAGCTCTGTGTAAGTGCGTTGGTGATGTTTGGAAGCTCGTTACCATAATTGCCATCTTCCAGGGGACAGACGTCCATCTCACCCCACTTGCGCAGCTGCCGGAGCCAGCAGGATTTCTCTTCCAGCTTGCAGTGTGGGTTTAACACCACACACACCCACAGTGCCCCTAAACAAAGCCAAGAAATCAAGGAGGTGCCACCACCATAGCTGTGGGGCAAAGCTCTTCTGCTGCTGTGTTCATCCTGGGGGGCTGCAAGGTTTCATCGGTGTTCGTAAACTCATTTCAGCATAATGCATGGACCCAGGAGGGGGATTTAGACAGTTTTAAAATAAAAGTAAAACTCCTCTGTAATGAAGCTAAATTATAATCTCATGAGATGGGGGACAGTGGGAAGGAGGGAAGGAGAGAGCGACTGTGTATGGATTTGTGAGTGCTTGTGTCTGCCAGGACAAATCTAGTGTTTGAACTACACATCAAAGCGTGCTTAAAAACACTCTGGCAAGCTGCAGAGTCTGTATCTCCAAAGACTAACCTGATTTTGATCCTACCCACGTTCCAAGTGCTTTAAAGCCTGCTCCGAATGCTATTTCATCTGCCATTGTTCTTCAGGCCATTTGCATTCAACTATTTAAAAAGGAGATTTGGTGTATTCTCTTCCTTTTTTTTGTTTTTTCCTTTTCTTTTTTTTAATCCCCGCTAGCACCCAGCCACAGAGAAACCAGCAGAGGAACCTGGAGCTTGGCTTGATCTCTTGCAGGCAGGAGCCCCTCAAGCACTTGGTCAGAGGCACCCATGACTAGGAAGCCCATCCTGACACCCTCCAGGTCAACCATGGGACCTCACAGTCCTGATGGACTGTCTGCTGCAAGAGAGGCAAAACCAGGCCCAAGGACATCTGTGGTAATTGAGATCCAACTCGTCCTTCCATAAGACAGGGTTGATGCTGGTGCTGCTTGCCCAGCCTTGACAGCTCTTCTGGGTCACCCACTGCTCTGAAAAGGGCTGCAGGACACCAAATAAATGCAAACCCGTGAAATCTCCGTTAGCTAATTGCATTTCTGCCCAAATTTCCCTGCATGGCTTCCAGAATACAGCATATCCCCTGTTCTGCTCCTGACCCATGGGGTTAGGATGGCTTTGTGCTGGCACAGCTGTGTCCCCAGGGATGTCCCCAGGCTGAGTTGCCTATGTTGGATCCTGCCAGGCACCCGAGACAGCTCAGCCTCCTGCAGAAACACCCTCCCTTGCATCTCCTCCGTGTGTTCAGCAGAGCTGGAGCACCTTCCTTCTTGCCCAGGAGATGCTCTCTGCCACCTCTCCATTACTCCCAGAGCCATAGTTCCCATCCCAAAGTGACAGCCAGCAACACCACCCAACGTGGCTCCGCTGCACGGTGAGGGGATTCCTCCCACCTGCCCAAACCACCTCACTAGCTTGCTGTGTTTTGTGCAGCAGCTCCATGGTGTGGCTGTGCAGCTGGGGAGCCAAACATCCCCAGGAGAGGCTGTGACTGCAGCACAGGCACCCAGAGCAGCTGGTCCCTATTCCAGGCAGCACGAGGCAAAATCAGGCCGAGCAGCAATGTCCTGACTCCAGCTCCACTCTGGTATCTCGCCATTCCTCTGAGTTACAGTGAGCCTTAATGGTGCTTTTGGGGTTCATGTCCCTGGACGTATCCTCTGACAGCTGGGACCTGTGGACAGGTCTGGTTGAAATCATTACTAAGGTGTGGAGGCTGTGCATGTCTGGCTCCTCTGAGCAGCTTGGCAGGAGAGACGTCATGGCATCACAACGCAGACGGTGGCAGCAGCATTGCATCCAAGAATGGGCATTGGAAAAGCATCCACAGGCACTGAAGATCAGCAAATACTCAAAGCAGCCTTCACTCAGTCTAGCTCCATCCACATCTCAGCTCCGCTGCTCCCAGGAAACCCCACCAACTCCTTCCTGATGAACAGGGAGGAATATTTCTGAACTGCAGTATCAGTGATTAATGCGTATATAAGAGAAGAACTCCTTTGAATCTCCTTTGGGGCTTTCAGGGCCCATCCCTACCACAACAGGTCTATACTACTTGATTACAGGCTCTTGCAGGCTCTACAGGGGCTGCACGGACACAGTATCTTTGAAAAAATCAGGTCTCAGACCCAGAAGACAAGTCTTCCTTCAGGCTCTGGTTGCTGCTGAGCAATGGGTGCCTGCCCACTGCCACCCTGAGGGCATAGAACCCCCACCTCCTTGGATGGGCGTGAGCTATATCCTGTGCTCAGCCCCTGGTGTTGGACATCCTGGAGCTCTGACTGGTTTCAGGCATCCCCTTCCACCAGCACTCCCACCTGTTGTCTTTGCCCCTCATCTCCCACTCCTAGGCTGCTTGTGCCAAAAGCAGCCTCCAGCAGTTTCGGCTCACGCCTCTGATGGAGCACACAGCAACTCAGCTGACAGGTGGTAATGAGCCTTGGTGCTCTGGCTCCACCGCCCCCAGGAATGGGATGAGTCCCTTGGATTTCTGTCTCCCACAGCTTGACTAAGATGCAATCTTTGGAAGCCTCATGACTTTGCATCCTATTTCTGGGAGCCCTTAGAGACATCCTTTGCCTGGCAGAACACTGTGCCCCTGGGCAATCCTGCAGAAGGGAAGATCTGGAAGGGAGATGGGGATAGGGAAGGAAGAGGCATTTGCATCTGTCTCAGCCACAATAGTTATCTGGAAGATGGAAAAGAGAGGTTTTCTGAGCCCTACGGTCAAGTGAAATCAGCTGACAGCACAAGTGACTCCTGTCCTGAGACGAAGCGCCACGCTGGGTCAGACTCCTGTCTGTTCACATGCTGCAGAAACCTTCATCTGAACTTTCCGATAGCAGGAGGTTAAGCGGGGAACAAAGCAGCAGATCACGATTAAGCTAAGCCTCTAAACAAAAATGCTTTTTGATGACGGGGCTGGGTGCAGGGATGGGGGGGTTGGGGGTCGGAGCCTTCCCAGCCCGGCAGTCCCGGCTGCTGGCCCTGGAGAGGACAGACGTTCCAATCCCGCGCCCAAGTTTCCAAACCATCAAAGAAATTCTCCTGTTTCCCACAGGGTCGCCCCCCAGCTTAATCTGCTGAAATTCCCCACTGTAAACAAGTGGCCGAGATAAATAAACCCGTCTCCAGGCAGATTAAGGTCAGGCTGCACTTCAGCTGGTTTTTCGTCTATTTTTTGTAATTAGGTTTTAATCGTAAGTACTAATGCGCCAGGGCCAATACTCCCACGCCACAGAGCTCTCCCACCCAGCAAGGCTTTCCTTTGGCTCCCCAGCAGACGGGGCAATAGATGTTCAGTTGGCAGTGCACATGTGCAAGCAAATGATGCCCTGCCCCCCCCCCCCTCCCTGCTTTTTTTTTTTTAAACTCTGAAATCCTGTAAAATCCTTTACATTTTCCCTAGCATAAACCCACAATCTTCTTTAGGGCTGATCTTCCAATCCTATGCAGGTCTGTGATGCAGTCTTTGCTAAAATCAATGATTAATTATTAAACACGTGCCCAAAATAATTTCTGAGAGGCTCATTTTTCTCTTCCACGTGGCAGGGGAATGCAGTCTGTGCCGAGGCTTCCCACAGCAGCTGGCAACAGGGCAACAGGCCCCTCATCCCTCCCTTTGGCAGCAGTGGTAATGCCAGGAAGCTTTGGCATCCATGGCCCAGAGGCAGTCAGACAACGTGCCTTCACCACCCTACATGTCCCAGCTACCATTACCAGTGATGGTCTGGGACATTTCTCCACACTGCTGATGCTCTTTACTGGTGAACACCACCAGCCCATCGCAGCTCTGGTCCTTCCACGCCTCCAGCCTTCCTTCAGAGGGATGTTCTTTTTCCTACAACAAATGCTGCCCAGGGACAATTCCAAAGAGCTTTGCATATAGTCCATGTTCATCCTGCCCTGGAGCTGCTTACTGGACCATCACTGTGTCCTCTGTAAGGGCTTCTCTTCAGCATGACGTGCCTACTGAAGGTGAGCTGCTCACTCTGATGTGTGTTGGCTGGCACCACACTTCACCTGCTGTCACACTGATCCAGCCCTGGTAATGGCCCTGATGTTGCCTTGCCATCTGCTGATGAGGATGTGCTGTTGCCTCCTCCCACTTTGTCAACCAAAACTATATGGACCAATCTGGTTCTTGTATGGTTAAGGCAGGACTGAAACACAACCACTCCCACCTCATGCGTGCAGGGAAGAGGGGCACTAGGTTTGGATAGCAGTTTTGAAATCTGGCCAAATAAACTGTAGTTCTGGGCAAATAGATTCCTCTGCCCAGGCCTGCTGAGACCCTGTTCACACACGTTTCACCAATGTATTTGCTTTCTTCCACACCAAATTTCTGGCTTGGTGGATTTGCCACCTCTCTAGGATCCTCACATATCCAACCACCTAGCTGCAGCATCCCAAAATCCGGGAATTATCGTCTTGGCAAGCAAGAACATATGAGCTCTCCAGAGCCAGCATGGTTATTTCCATCCAGGGAACTTCACACAGAAGCAAGACATCCCAAACCTTGTCTGTGCAGTTTGGTCAGGCTCTCCAATCTCAAACAAAAAAACAAATGCTTGCATTTGTTGGGCACTTGGAAGGATGGTCTGTGATCCCAGCTGCAGTTTCAGTTGCTCCAGACCATGGACAACCCTCATCCTTCTTCCAGTTCTACAACATCCCTTTGGCCCCAGCCCATGGGTCCTTGCCTTTACATAGCATCTCCTACTAGCAGGTTCCAGAGAAGCTCAAACTCACTTGTAAACTATGGCACAAGTCAAACTATTCACCCAAGACCTCAGATATCCAAGAGAGTCCAGAACTGCTGGGTTAACTGCACCACACAATCAACCCCCCTGGGCCCATGTAATCTAAATGTTTATTCTAATGATATTACGGTGTCAGACAGCTGAGCTGGTGTCTAAGGTGCTTAACTAGAATTACCCAGAACTTCATTTCCCTTAAAGCCAGGCTCTGTGCTGGTCAGCCTGCCTCCCTCACCCCTGAAACGTGCACCAGAGCAGGGAGAAACCTGTCAAGATGGGATGAGACTTGGGAACCTGTCTCCAGAACACAGTTCCTCCAGAAACAGCAGTTCAATGTCCAGGCAATGTTCACCCCTGGGGCTCACTAGCCCTTGGGTCCTCCCTTGCAAAAGTTTTGGGGCAGCACACCAAACACCATGGTGCTGCAAGTAGGGGACCAGCCACACTCTGTACACCCATGACTCTTGATCCTTTTGCAGGAGAGAGGCTGGTTTAAAGTCCTGAACTGTGTAGCTAGGGCCTGACCCAGCTGTCCCACCAGGATTTCCCCCAGCACGGGATAAAGTAAGCTCCTGGCATGTCTCAGGGATTCTGCCCCAAAAAAGAACCAAAGGCCCTTGGGACAAAGACTGCTGGGCTGGCAGCCCAGGCAGCCATGCTGCTGCTGCTGCTCACTGCAAGACAGTGACCCTTACCCAGCTCATCCCAGAGCTGCCGGCATTTCTCTGTTATGCCTGTCCCCTGCTGCCTCCAGAGGGAGAGCCGAGGATCAGCCATGAACTGCTCCGTTATCAATGTCAGCATCCTGGCCCCATTGGAGTCCCTCATGCGCAGCATCTCCCGGACCTGGAAGGGACAGAAATAATGTTTTTGAGTCAAACTACATTTAAGACGCGGCCACCTGGCTGGCAACTCACCAGTCACTCAGTCTGGGGGTCTAGGCTGTAAATGTATACATATATATGTGTATAATGTATAGTCATATGCTATAACCTCATACGAGGGGTGTATGTCCAATTGAGTAGCAGCCACAGCCCAGGCTGGGAAGACCACCAAGTGATAAAGAACATGAAAACAAGGCTCTTCTGCAAAGAAATAGAAGAGCTTGTAGGCTGGTGCTACCTCTCCATGGTCTTGCAGGCTCTGCAGGGTTGGCCTTCCCCCCACTGTGCTGATGGGGAGATGAGGGAAAGCCCTCCTTCGCACAGGGATCATGGCAAGCCCATTGTATGGGAGAAAGGGACGTGCTAGGAGAGGGGATGAGAGCCTGGATTACAACTGCCTGCTCCACGACTGGGTGAGAAGGCACTGGAGCAGAGATTCCCAGCTGTGATGGGCAGTCAGCCAGGGCAGCCGGTGAGCTGTTGGTTACGTGACATGGCAAGGGGAGACAGGAGAGAGCAGTCAGCTCCTCCTCACCTTGGCAAACATGGAATTGAGCTGCTTCCCCGAGCCATAGTATCCTCCCTGAGATAGGAACAGCTTCACTTGTTCTCGGACCTGTTCCTCATCCAAGTGCCAGCAGTTTTCATCATCGATGCTGGCCCCAGCAGTGGGGTCAGGAGCACCTGGAGGGATAAGGAGGGAAAAGAAAAGAGACAACCATGTTCATAGCAGCAGGGTCAACAGTCCCACTAGCAAGTGGGCCTACCTTTATTCTATATGGACCCACTTCTACTACCTACTTCTACTGTATCAGCACAGGCAAGGGAAAGCCAACCAGGTTCCCAGGCAGTGAGTCCCAGATGGCACCATCATGCTCTTCTTCCACAGCAGCAGCAGCAGCCATCAGGAGGGAACCTGACCACAGGGCTAATGCCTAGCTAGCCCCTCTCCCCACCTGAAGTGAGGAAGAGCAGGGACCTGCTTTCCTTTAAAGCCCTGGGGGAGCAGGCAGTGCAGCTGCAGAGCCCCGAGCACTCCCTGGGCTCCAGAGATTGCCTGGGGTGCTCCTCCTCCTGCTCCGCATCACTGGTTTGTTTAAGCATCAGTAAAGCTCCAATTCCTGCAAGCCCTTCTCCATGTTAGAAACAGTGCAAGTAAGATACCACTGTGTAGGGGCTCCAGAGCCCTGAGCTAAACTCCTGGTCCTGCCCCTCATTTGGTTTAGGACAGGAGACAATCCCTGTGTGTCAGTGTACCTGCCTGGGACAGACCCTCTGCTGGAAAGAGCGAAGGATCAATAATCCTTCAAAGAGCAAACTGTGAGTAGAGCAGGGCCTTTGGCAGGGACACACTTGTGTTCACAGGCTGTATTTCATCTTCAGGAGAAGAAAAAAAAAAGAAAAAAACCCCACAAATGCTTTATACAACAGCTCGGATCTACCTCCCATTGCCTTGTCCCTTTCAATTCCCATTTCCCTCCATGAAGTGCTTCCCTACCTCCCAGCAACGTCCCAGCTTCCTGGGCTCACAGGGCTGGCAGCAGAACAGATCTAGTGAACAGCCAGGAGGACAAAAGGGAACAGAAACTCTGCTTTTCAGATCCCCACTTTCGAGTCCCACTCTGCAGAAACTCCTCAGGGAAAACCAGTGCCAAGAGGGGGTGGCTACAGTATGCTCCACGCCACCTTGGTCTCTTTCTCCCACCTTGCCTCCCTCTTCAGTGAGGAAGGGGGCTCAGCACAGGAAGAGCAAGATGCTGCATGGACAGAGAAGGGATGCTGTAGCCAACATGTTCTCAACTAGATCTTAACGATTTCTTCTCCACTTGACAGGGACCTGGCTGGGGAGCAGACGTTGCTTTCACATGGAGACAGCTCGGGATGCTGTGCATGCCCCAACCCCGTGCATTGCTGAAGCAGAAGCTCAAATGCAGTTCATGAAAATCTAGCTCCAGGATGCCTGCTCAGCAGGAGGACTGTCTCTTCTTGGCTTGTAAGCAAGAGGACATCAACCCGAGGGGTTTTGCTCCTCCAGCAAAGGCTGAGAACTCTCCTGAACCGATAAAGATACAGCTATTTGTATTTAATGTCCTTTACAAAATTCCCTTAATTTCTGCTAGCAGTTGCTGCCCAAGAGTGGTTCCACCAAGCTCTAGGCACTGCCGGCATCATGCTGAAGGGACAGGATGCTGCTGCTCTCTCTGCAGAATAATTTATAGTCAACATAACCACATAACTGAGAGGAGGCTGAAGCAGCAGAAAGGAAATCATGGCCCTTGGATGAGTATGAGGGCTTTTGCCCACAGCCCTGTGTGTGCCCTGATGCTTCTCCCCCACTGTCAGTGGCTAAGCCATGAGCCATGACTACCATGCCAGGGACAGTCCATCCTGACTGCCTCAGTGCCTTTTCCTTCTCCCCCACAACCTGGTCCTTATCTTGCAGTAAAGAGCAGGCAAGCCAGTGATTATCCCCTATCAGGAACCAATGACTAATCTGTCTACCACGAGCACTTGTCTAGCCCCATCACTGAGGTATCCCAGATGCTCAAACTTTTAATATTCTTCTCCCCATCATCCTGCCCCTCACTCCCAGCTGCAGCTATCCAGACAGGCCAGGTCACCTCGGACACCTCCATAGTGTCACCTGGCTGCATCTATAGGGACCAAAGGCCATGGATGCTTGGGGTGCCTCATCCCACCTCAGCTCAGCTCAGCTCATCCTTCATCCATCACCAAGGTCCCTGTGACAAATAATGGTAGAGGAATTAAAAAGAAGCAAAGAAGAGGGTGCATTTTTCTGGGGTTCCCAGGGCTACCCTCAGTGCTTGCTGCTCACACATAGTATTAGCAACGGAAAGCCCAAGCAGCAAGGAAAGAAGCCTGCAGCTAAATAAAACCTGCTCCTCCTACGCAACACATTGAGCACTTCGCACGTTGGGGTTCGGGCCACAGCCAAATTAGTAACGTGCCTCCCGCGCCTCCAAATAAAACCCAAATTTGCTTCTAAATGTATTCTGCTGTCCTATAAAAGATTCAGAGAGAGGGCTGTAAAAGCAGATTCCCACACGTGCGATGCAACCCAGCAGATAATGGGCTGCCCAATTACGCCGGGGAGCTGGATAAACATTTAAAAGCAAACAACGTGATTTGCGTCGGGTTGAAATATTAATGGCAGGATTTGTCCACTTCCCCTTGCCAGCACTCACACCGTGGGGGCTTCGGCCGCGGCATTCTGTGACGCAGCCGATAAGTGATTCCATGTCTCAGCTCCAAAGGAGCAGGGAACGGCATGTAAAACAGCCCAGTGCCTGCGTAACACATTTCTCATATAGCAGCACTCCTGCTCCAAAGAGCCCTGCTTCAGATGTGCTGGATCTTGGTGCTGCCGGATTCAGATTTAAGGAAACACCGTTGCACATCTTGAGTGGAATGAGTGTTTCACGCACTCGTTTACACTGGCTGTAAAAACAGAGATAAAAATGCAATCCATCACACCCGAGGCAGGACCCCCTCCATCGCTGCAGGCTTGGGGTTTAACTGTTTGACAGCCAAGAGAGACTCCTCCAGGTGGATACAAAGACTGAGAAATGAGGACTGGAAAAATCTACTAATTAGAAAACACAGTGAAGCAAGGCATGGAAAATTCAACACGTTGCTCAGAAGTTTACTGCCCAGCATGAAGACAAATAAGACGTGGACTGGAATGATTTTATGATTCTAGGAAAGCAGCGGGTTTCCAGGACTGAGCAGGTGGTGGGACCTTGTGGGTCATGCCAAGGCATCGGCGCATCCCAAACTCAAGCTCCTGAACCCAAGAAGGGGAGATACATTAGGTGGGCAGCACTCCCAGAGTGTCTCACCCAGAGCAGGAAAGGTGACACAAAGTAAAGTGAATAATTACAATTTTTAACCAGGGCCTGGAGGTGATAAACTGATGGTAAAAGCAACCCAGGAATGCAGGTGGTCCCCCTTGCCAGCATCTTCCTCATGGTCATTTCATCCGACTGTGTGGCTCAGGATCCAGCCATGCTGGCCCTGGGGCTGGTGGTGCTGGGCAGGGCTGTGCCAGCCAGCCAAGCTGCAGTAACAGGGAGCAGGGCTGGAGCAGGGCTGGAGCAGGGCTGGAGCAGGGCTGGAGCAGGGCTGGCCATCGTGGCAGTGGTTCACAAGGGCCATCTCATGACTGCACGTGGTGGTGTTGCTGAATGCCTCCAGGCTGCCTCTCTGGCATCCAGAGAAAAAACAGACATGAAGGAACAGCTTGGGGTCGGGGAGGGGGTGAGGAGGACACAGACAAATAAACAAACAGCAGAAAACCTCAGAGAGAAAATAACCAGGCACCAGAAAGGAAATTAACTCTAACGAGGAATTAAAAATAGCAGGAAAGTGAGGAATCAAGCTCCAGCTTGGAGCTCCCATTTTTTTTCTAGAGAAGGTAGGTTGGATGGAGCCTCCAGGGAAGCCTGAAGATTCACACCTATGTGACAGCAATGCTGCAAGTGAAACCAAACTTGCTCTCAGCATGGTGACTGCGAGCTCTCTGGTCCAGCCAATACCAGAACTGGGTCCAGACATCTTTCATAGCCACTTGTCAAGCACCACATGTGCTCTCAGGTCATTCAGCAACCCCAGCAGCTCTCCAAGACAAGGGGAAGAGCTGCCACCAGAGACTCTCTCCAGCACTCAGGTGTGTTATTTTCCCTTAAATTCATATCAGCTTGGCAACCAGGAACACACATCCCCTGGAGACATGACCTTCTCCTCCTCCCCAGCGGGAAGGCAGAATTTCAAATAGATTTACCAGTGCTGCCCTCCAGATGCTGTCATTGGATGACCTCAAAGTTAAAGACCGCCTGAGGACTCCTCAAACATTAGCCCTGGCTCAGTGTGACAGGACAAGCAGGCTGGGACTCCCTGCACAGCCGACCACGCAGCTGGCTTGCTGGGCACAAGGAGCAAGATGAGCTGATGGGTGAAGGACAGTACTAGCCCAGGAGTTGAAGGAAGGGCTCAAGGCAGTCAAGAATACATCTAAAAAGATCAGACAGAAGGCTCCTTATGACTTTCGCATAAGCAAATCTGATTTTTCCATGCCAAAGCCTGAGGGACCATTCCCACCAAGAGTTTCCTGATGGTCCTATCCTCCAAGAAAGCTTCCAAGACCCTGCAGGATCTCAGGCCTCTTGGTGATTCACATTGACTCTTAGCTGGCTTGTCCTCAAAGGGAGCTGCCTCTTCACTGTGACACAGTGGAGGTTCTGTGGCTTTTCCCACTTCTGTCTGAGAAATGCATCCCAAGCCTTTCAATGGCATTGCTGATACTGTGTCACCCAATGGTGTTTCAGTGCAGCTGACAGACCTCCCCAACCATGCCTCCTGGGCTGAGGGCTGCAGCTCTCCCAGCCATGCCCAAGTGCTGCTCAAGCTGCTCCAGTTACTGAGCTGCAGACACCAGGTCTGCCAAAACCTCTTGCTCCTTACCCAAGAAAGGGGAAGACTTCACCAGTGATGCACAAAGGATACCTCTAAGCCCCTTCAGGCAGTGCCATTCCTCAGAATTTTCTCTCCTATCTTCAAGCTTCTAATAAAGATTTTAATAATCACCATCTCTGGCTCTGCAATGGTTTCCATCAGCCACCTCTACTTCCTTGGCCACAGACTGCTTTTGCCCTCAGGAAGAATCTAGCATTTGCCTCCAAAGCCTAGACCTCTCAGTCAGGCTCAAAGGATGTATCTGAGATAGCAGCTTTCCTTCTGCACACCACACACTGATCCTGTCTTCCTCTTAAAATAAATTCAAGTCATTCCCTACATTCATGAACCATAACACCAGAGAAGATGAACGTGGTCTCCCAGGTCTGCTGTGTGGCTTGGACTCTGTGCTCTCACTGTTGCTGGGTGCTGGATCCACACTGTGAGAACAGAAAACCCAAAGCTGGTGTATGGACTTATTGGTGCTTCTGAGTTCCCTCTCCTTCACACTGCTTGATTTTGCCCCTGAAATCTGCCCCTCTGCTTACAATTCTCATTTCAGCTGTTTTTCCTAGCCCCGTCCTCTCCAATATCTCCTGGCCATCTCTGCAGTACTTTCCTGCACCAAAGCAAACCCCCTCTGATCCTCATTTGCACATCAGAAGGACATATTCTGCCCATATCTTATGGTGGTAGAGCATGGATCCTGCACTTATCCCCAGTGTCTCCCACCAGGGCTGGTGGCCCTGAATCACTTGCTCAGCTTGTATCTCCCCCAAGCCAGGCTGGCCCTACAACAAGCCAACACAAGCCCTGAGCTGATGCTGAGGTGACCACTACCAGGTGCTCCTCGCTCTGTCAGTGGCCTGGCTGTTGGATTCAAGCTCTCCAGCTGCAGATCCCCACTAGGAAAGGCCAAGCAGTCTTGAGCTGCATTTGCTGGCACAATGACAACTCTGCAGCCTCACTCCATGCCACTGACTCTGTCCCCAAGCAGGGGACACAGCCGCACTGAGGCCCACCTCAGTCTCCTCACTCCAGCTGCCACTTCAGATGCCGAGTGTGGAGGTGTCAGACACATGAAATGCCCTCGCCCACTGCCCCTTGCAGCCACCGCCAAGAGCAGAAACGTGACCCTGCTGAAGCAGGCAGAGGTCAAGCAGGGAGCAGGCACACCGAGGCTCTCTGCCTGGACTGAATCCTTCGAGAACACACGAGTGCCCTGGCTGTGCTCCGAGCCTCCATCGTTACTGGATAGTTTGCATTTCCTTCTAGGAAGGCAGCCGGGAAGATCGGCACGCGGCACACAGCCCGCGGGTACCGACTCCTGCAAAAGCTCCAGCACCCCCAGAGGAGCATGCCAGACACGGACCTGTCATTTTCTTTGTCATTCAGGCTCTGCAGCGGGAGAAGCAGCAAGCCTGGAAGCCTTATTTTACAAACCCAGATGATTCCCTTGCACAACGGGCATTCCCCAGACAGCCCAGAGTGCTCCCAAGGTCCAGAATCAGCTCTGTCATCCCATGTGCTCACCATCAACAGCCCTTTGAGTTACCAAAGGGCTTGAGTTACCTTTGTGCTCACCAAAGAGCAGCCCTTTGAGTTACCATAGGCAGATGGAGAAGACCCAATGCTGATCTGAAGCTCAAGAGATCTCTTCTTAGAAGGAATGGGGGAAAAAATAAAGGATTTCTGGAGAGGCTATTCTTGCTCCAAGGTATAGTAACTTCAGGTGTCCGATGCACACACTGGGTTGCTGCTGGGGCTACAGAGCCTGGCCTGCCAAAAGACACCTTTTTCCTAATCCCAAGGTGAATGAAGGTGTGACCCTAAGGGTCTGAACTAGACATGGCCAAGAAATGAGCACATAAGCTCATAAAGCTCTATATGAAGCATACCTTGAAGAATTTCAAATCCCAGGACCAGCAGCCCTCTCTGAATCCATGAACAGCTGGGAAGGGCAAGATGGGGGGAAAAACGTGGATCCCCTTTATCTGGAGCCCTCAAAATTGCTCTCACATACACAGCGCCACACACCAGAAGTTCTTCCTCACCCTGGGCTCGTTGCTCAAGTAGTTCTTCAAGGGAGTTGCATTCTGTCTGTATTTCACTGGCAGGACAATGACAGCAAAGTTTCCAACATGGTCTAAGATTGAGATCTAAAGCTCTGGAGACAACGTCACTGAGGACCTGAATGTGAGGGTTTTTTAAGCCTTCTTTTCACAGGGTGCAACATCTATTTTTAGATCATCTTAAGGTCATCTGAGATCATCTTTAGATCATCTCATCATGATCTGCCTCCTCATCCAGGATGAGATAGGGCTGTTCCTCTGCTTGCAGGGGACTTTACTCACTTGTGACCCACCAACAAAGGTGTCAGACAGGTGCCACCTTCTGCTAGGTATGTCAACACATCTCTCTCGGTTCAAAAATCACATGCTGGAGTGCATAAACTACTGAAGACTGAAGGGACAGAGAATTTTTGTTGGTTTTTTTTTTGAAACCACTTGTAAAAACAAGAGGCAGATATTGAACTGAAGACAACATCTGTATCTTTGTAAGACTCAATTACCAGCCTTTTGCTGACTCTAGAGCAATAAATATTCAGAGCCTTAAAACCTTTTCTTCAGTCTGCTTAGGAGAAAGTAGTCTCAAACAATGTCCAAGAAGGGATCTTTCCCAATGTCAGCTTCAGTGGATCAACTCAGGGAAGGGAACAGAACACACCAGATTCTTGAAGTACCATAGTTCCTCATTCTTTTACAATGCCAAAAGATGAGGAACTCCCCACAAAAGCCAGTAATTCAGAGCACAACCACACACACAGCAGATGTAGCCCAGTGGAGGAGACAAAAACCTCTCCCAAAGCAGAAGCAGGAATGACCAGATAGAGGGAGGGGAAAATATCTAAGATCAGAGCTGCCATCACCCCTGTGGTGGAGGTGGACCCCTGGTCTCACCTCTACATGTGGATTCAACCAGTTCAGATCCTATTTTAGGCTGCATATGGGGCTTTTCATCTTCAGAGCACTTAATAAGCATGTGTTAATCCTCACAACGCCCCTTCCGTGGCAGATAAGTGTTTATTATCTCTGCTCTACAGCTGGTGGGACAGGAGCAGTGGGGAGCAGCTCATTGTTGCAGACCCTGAGCAACCTCTACTTCTGGGCTCCTTGGTAAATACACAGCAGGACTGCCCAGCTTGGGATGATGAGGAGAGCCTCAGGGCAACTCCCCAGGGAGCCTGGACCACCTCCAAGACCAGTGGCCAACTGGAGCAGGGCTGGGATAGGCACTATCACCAAGCCAGTGCTTTCCAGGGGAAGAAATCAAAAGCATCTTCTAAACAGAAAGCCCCAGGACACATCTTCTGCTGCCTTTGTGCAGTAGGTCAGGACAATAATGCTCATTTATTATGAGCAAATTAACACCCATGGAGATGAAAGCTTTATCTCCCACCAGCTCAGTGGCATGACTTAGCTGGGCTGACACCACGTTCCCATACTCTGGAGAAGACATGTCCCCACTGTACCTCCCACTCCTTAAGGTCCCAGAACCACATCCTCTGTGTTGCAGATTAAATGTGCTCCCTTCCTCTACCCTTGGCTCCTCTATCCTACTCTGACCTATGCCTTCTGCACCACAAGACTGCCTGCTCTGCCTTTTCTTGCCTGTTGAAGCTAGTGTTTGACAGATAAACATATAAAGGAGAACAAAGGGCAGAATGGGGACACATGGCCAACACCCATGTGGTCCCCAACACCCATGCATTAATGTCAGTTTGATACTGCCACCTTTCCCTGTGCAGCAACAGACAAACATGGGAAAATGAAGGTCACCACTATCAGTGTAAAACCACCAACTCGGCCCCAAACACAGAGTGAATCAACACAAAGCAACCCAGGCAAGAGGGGGGAATTACCATGCACTTGGTTGATCTCTGAGTTGGATGACAGGATCTCATCAGCCAACTTCTGGGCAGTGGGCAGCACCTCGGTGTGGTGTGCCGTGATCAAATACTGAACAAACTTCTGGAGCTGGTCCCTGTTCATCTGGAAAAGGGTCTCTGAGATGGGAAGACGGAGTTTGACCTGGTCCGGCTTGCGGATCCTGTACAGTGAAAGCGCCACGACATGGGCACAGTAAAAAATGTCCTTGTTCCCACAGCCACATGTCACTGAGGTGATTTTGCAACGGTCGAAGCTGATGGCCACCTTGTAGGTCATCTCTGGTTCTGTTGCAGTCGCCGGCTCCGTTACTGTCCCACTGAGATGGAACCCTGGAGAGGGAAAGGATAAAAGGGAAAGGACAAGTTAGACTCTGTCTGACCATGACCATCCATCCAAACTCTGGAAGGAGGACAAGGCAAGCCAAGGCTGCTCATACATCAATACGTCAAGGAGTGCACCATCCAACGCACACCGTCCTGGTGGCTCACACCCAGCAACACCCAGCCTGCACATGAACACACTTCTGCACCAACACACACGTGCAGCCAGACTCATCAGCAAGTTTATTTAACAGCCAAACCCTCAGGGGAAGAGCAAAGCTGCTTGGTTCCCATTTGTTTAAGAGTCTCTCAGACTGTTTCTCTCCTGGGAGTCATTTTCATCCACGCCTCCGTCTTGCTGAATTTGCAACTCACGTGAGCGACGGCTGGCAGAAAAAGGCCAGGTTTTCTTTTCTTTGATGAGGCAGACAAAAAACCCACAAATTAAATGCAATACAACTCCAACTGCAGACCCTCAACCAGTCGGAGAGCTTCAGGGCATGGCCACAGCTCTGAGCTCTTCCATACAGTGGGAACAGGGGCAAGAGCAATGCAAAGCCCAAACCGCAGGCTGGGGGGAAACCGTTTGCTTGTTGAGCTCCACACATTGTTTGCTGCTTCCCTGTAAGCTCTTGAGCATTCTCTGAAACACTCCTGTGAGGGAGCCAGATGCTCATGAGTGCAACCCATGAGCTGGGCTGCAGTGATATCACAAATTGTCTGCACAAATGCTATGGTGCTCCTGGCAGCCCCAACCATGCTGCAAGGGCATACAGCACAAACCGTGAAAAGAAGTCCCAACAAATCCCAGGTGAGGAGCACAAAATGGGCACAGATCTTCTGGGGCCAAGGAAGGTGGATGCACCAAGCAAGCAAGGGATAAAGTCAGGAAAAAAAGACTGGATGCCCATACACCTCAAGCTGAAAGCCCAAGGAGTCCTTCCCAGCACACAACTGCCGCAGAGGTCCAACACCAACACTCTGCACTTGCTCAGACATCTGGAAAAGGGACCACTTTGTTACCCCCATCCATTTGCCTCACTGCTCTGAGAACAAGGCTGCACCAAGAGGCTGATTAATGTGGCAGGGGTCACTGGTGTTCCCGTGTCAGAGCCCAGCATGGTACCCACGACCCAGCACCCTACTCCAGCCCTTCTCCCCAGAGACAATGCTCACTTTTCTCCATACCACTGCAACCTTATGAAGCTGGTGTTTGTGCAGAGGTCCCTGCAGAGCCTGCCTTCCCCCAGGGAAGGCAGCAGACAGCTGAGAGCCCTACAATTAGCAACAGAAAAGGAAAAGGGGAGGGGGTGAAGATTAAAATACATTAACTGCATCAAACCCTTGTGCGTTTGCCAGCTCTCACAAAGGCTTTCTGAGACAAATTCTACCAGAGGTTTTTAATAAATGGCATCAAAACCAGCTATTCACTGCCAGTCTCTTTAAAGCCACGCCAAAAACCACATTCAAATCTGATTAAGCATCAAGGAGGTCTGCTTCACTTTAGTGGAAGGCAGTAGGAAGCAGACCTGTTCTGCTGCCATCACCTCAAGCCCACCTCGCACGGGCGGTGGAGCAGGAGGAGAGGGATGGACAACCCTGCACTGCCCTCTCACTTGCACACTGCCAGGCATGGCAGTGTGGCTGCATAGGTGCCCAACTCAGCATTGTGGGACCAGGGGCTGACAAACCCCCTTCCTTTGCACAAGGCCATCCCCTGGCAGCCAAACTATATAAATCTTGAGGATGAACTCAAGTGTTCATGTTTATGTTTTACCACTTCTCCGGTCTGAGATGCTTGGCAGGCAGCTCCAACTCACTGCCAGTTTCTCCCTAGTTTACTTTTTGAACAAGTTAAAAGGACTGGAAACATGTCCCTGAGCAAAATTCTATGTATATACACATATGTATACCCGCAGGCACATCCACACATATACATAAAACCCTCTAAGACTAATTATTACCCATGAACACTGCCTTCAAACACTTAGTTTAGAAGGCTCATGGGCCAGACTTCACCTGGGTCTAACTGGTGGAAGGCTGGAGGAACCCACTTAACCAAACAGCCTGTTTCAGACAGGTGTAAGCATGAAAATACACCAAATGTGGTCTGAACCCAGATCCTTGAGAAAGGAAATTTGCCCAGACACTTTCCAGTCTGCTCTCAGGCATCCTAAAACCTGTACTCCCCATCAACTGCAAGAGCCAATCCCCACAACTCGTAGCCAGGACCTTGCACATCAAACAAGACTGCTCAGCACGTTGGCAACTGCCAGGTTCATTTGGCACATGAGCCTGAAGTCAAGTGTCAGTTTAGATTTTAGCCACGGTGGCAGTAGGTCTATTTAAGATAAACTGGGAGCTCTATACAAAACATTTTTCCAAAGCTTAGCCAAAAATTAAACAGGGTGAGAGGGGAGAGAGGAGTGGGCATAAATAGAGGCATTACTTAGGAATATTTACATTAATGGTAAGTCAGCCTGCAGCTACCAAGCTATATCCTGCTCTGTAGCAAAGTCTGCACCCCAGCACCCATGGGTGGGAGACAGCTTCACCAGCCCAGCAGTGAGAGGTATCACTGTCCCAGAGAAGAGTAGTGGTTAAAAGGTAAGTTATGGTGTGGTTACTCCATCAACCATCAAAGCACTCACTCCTGGGCCACAGAAAACTCTAAGGCTACAGTCAATGAAAGGCTAACAGGTCACCCTGGAGATGGACAGCTGTCACTGTACCTTCCTGGAAACTCATCTCACACCCCACACAAAGCACATGAGGCAAGTGGCACCAGCATTCCAGCAAAGAGAAACAGACATGGGGTTTAGATAGCACTGAGAGCAAAACCAAATATTTCCTCTGTGTCCCCCTGCACATTTCAATTTTAGATGTTACTACAGCTGAGTGCTTATCTAGGGCTTCATCTTCTGTTCCTTAACATAAGCTAACTTCTTGTTTGATTTGCTGCCAGCAAAGTGACAGTGCTGGCAGCAAAGTGACAGTGCCAAAAGAAAATATGGCAAAGAAATAATTAAATACCACCTTTGTAACTATGGACTCATCACAGCCCATTGGAGCTTCCCTTTGTCCCAAGGATGATGTCGCCTCCTTCCTGCCTCAGAACAGCCTTCCCTACTTTTACCATGGATGCTTCCTGGTGGATGTCTCCTTGATCCAGCTTGGAAAATGAGCCAAGTGTTCACACCTACCCCAAAAAGAGGACAGAAAGGTGCCATGAGTGTTCATAGGCACACAGGGCATGATGAGCACATCTCCTTCCTAATCCCACTTACCCATCAAACAGGGACAAAACATCAGAGTAAGGACCTTATATTAGTGCAGCAGGATGTGCCTCTGATTTAAATTAAAACAGACTATAGAAATGTCCTCTAGGAGTTTGTGAGCTCCACACTGGTGGCACTTCCAAACTCATCAGCTGGGCAACACTTTCCTCTTTGGAGCAGATAAATCCCACAGGCTGTGAGAAGCATGGATCCAAAAAACATCCCTGGGCTCTGAAAAGGCTGTGAAGGATCAAGCCTTTAGCAGAAGCTCCAACACAGCTAACTTTGCTATTAAAACAAGACCATTAATGCCTTGACAGAAATATGTTTAACCAAGTTGGAGAATCCTTTGACCCCTAAACCTACTCAACCAAAGTGAGCTTCGCAAACCTTTCCAGTTCTGTAAGAGCAGCCAGAGCCTCTCAGCTTAGTTTTTTTAACCCAGATGTCCACAAGCCACCCATTGGGAAAGAGTACTAGCCAGTCATGCAGCTCTAACATAACACCAAGCTGGCTGTGAACACTGCTAGTCTTCAGCAAACCACGGAAGGTAAAGCCAACGTTCAACCTGGTTACATTACAATACCTCAAGTTCAGAGATGGGCCAGCCCAGGTGGGAATTTAAATGCCAGAAACCAGAAAACAAAACAGGAGTAACCCCTTCCCCTCCTAATAACTGTGTTATCTAGAGTCCTCCAACACTTGTGAGGATGAGGAGGGAGAGGAGGACCCCACAGACACAACACTATCTGGGAACTCAAGAGCTCAGGTCTGCTCTCTCTGGTAGTTGCTGCTGACAGCCTTCCCCCAGATTTCACACCACAGCCCAGGCAGAAGTCACAGTTGTCATTTGCAAAGTTGTGCCACTTGGAAAAATTATCTTGCTCTTCCCAGGCACAACACTCACTTGTCTTTCACTGAGTGCTAGGGCAATCCTTACAAGGAGGTAGCCTTCATGCCAGAACAGCAAGCTCTAGGACCCAACCCTGGAACAGCAGAGACCACCTGAGGTTGCTGCACTTGCATTGCTGGGCATGGACTGGGACCAGTAGTGCCTGGGTAAGACCTGGAGCACTTGTCATGTCAAGTGGCTCCTCTGCCTGCTCTGCAGGCTTTGTTTGGTCCTTGTTGTAACCTCTAAGTGGGGCAAAAAATGACTCTGCAGATGGACACATGCAACCACATACCTCCCCTGAGCAAGTACCCCTGGTGGGATGCAGCCCAATGCTGTACATAGAGAACTCACCCCCACATCGGGCTGCCAAAACCTTGAGCAACCTCCTAGTAACTGAGCCTGATAGTCTGGGCAGGCTCTGTTAGGAGCAATGCAATGGAAAGTCCATCCACACAGCTTCCTGAAGGCACCAGCCGCACCCCTCCACAACCCAGACAGAGAGGTGGCTGTGGCAGTCAGCAGCTTGGCTCTGGGGCTCATCTCCCAGCACCCCACCTCCCATCAGATTAACCCCACGTTGAATGTTTGTTGGGGTAACTCTGCCTTCATGCAGGCAAGAGCTCTGTGAAACTGAAAGGGAACAAATACACAGATATTTATGGGGCTCAGCAGATGCAGACGAGGTAAACTGAAATTCTCAGTGCACCATCGTATACACTAGGTTAACATGACCCAAATATTTTTTTAAAATTTCCAAACCACAGCGGAAAGGTATTTTCAACTAAAGTGATTCCAAGCTCTTTAGTGATTAAACGGGTTGCAGCTCCAGCTCCTAGTGGAAAAACCATTTGTTTTTCCACTGTGTGAAAGCCATAACTAGCAATGAATAATAATTGCTGCACCAAGTGTTATTTATAAGCCATTCTTGGTCACATTTCCGTGCCTCGGAACAGCAGCTTTCCAAACGTGAACTTAAAATCAGTCAATATTTGTAATGCAGACAACACCCACAGGAGGAAGGTGTCGGTGTGCTCACGCAGTGGCAAGCAGAGGTTGGTAAAATCTCCCAAAGCTTTCGAGCTTCTAGATCAATTCCTCCATCAGGCTGATGCTGACAATTGCTCAGTCCCTGACCTTGCAGTTGGAAAGGAGATGGGCTCATGAACTCATTTGCACATGACAATGCTCCAGCAAAGTGAATCATCTGCCTCTGATAGTAACGGAGAGCGCAGCGCGCCCCAGCCCTCCCGGGCTCCATTCAACCAGCGCAGGGCTGGCCTTTTGTGCTGCCAGTGCAAGAAAGACTCCACTGAAGATGTGTGCAATTAAACCCACTTTTCTTGTTGCTCTTTTGATTCAGCACAGCTCAATGAGAGGCACCCTAGGCAGGTGTTGTCACACACAGATAAAATGCGCCTTTTCAGAGAACTGGAGGACAAAAAGAAAGAGGGTAAGGCTGAATCAATTGCCATTTCTCCCTTGCAAAAGAGGGAATCTGGGCTACCAGTGAGTCAATGAGCAGAGCTGGTATGAGTTTACATCCCCCCTCTTCCCCAAAGCAATTTCTTTTTGTTATCACAGGCAAAGGTGTTGCTGTCGAGTGAGACCTTGACAGAGATGAAGGTGGCAGGTGATGGCTGGCCAGGAGGATGCTGCCCCAGACAGTTGCACTTCCTTGGCTTTCCATTTTCCTCTCTCAGCCCTCTTCCCCAGTCCCCACCATGCTCATGTCCTTTTCTGGTCATTAATACCCAGAAAAGTATTTCTGGCCTTCACAGAGCTAAGGAAGACCATTAAAAGCCCCCAGTAAGAAGCCGTGCCCGGGGCTGAGCTGCCGCTGGAGGAGCCATAACAAAGCGACACAGCTGAGCTGGAGGGGATGTCCCTAGATGTCCATGTGGCCTCAGACACACAGCTACTACAGGTTTAGGAGAAATACTTGGGTCTCTGGCTGGGTCAGGGAAGAAACACAAGCTGCAGCTGTAAACAAAGGAGATGCAAGCAGGGCTGTTTGTGCTGGAGGGAGCTGTAAGCTCCTCTGAGCAGCTGAGTAAGCTGGAGGGACGCTCTCTCTGCCATCTGCTCTGATCCCACAACACCTCCCGCAAATGAAGAGTCAATCCACTGGTTTCTATCCCTGTTAACCTCTAATCAGCCACGAGGATCGGCCTCTGCCTTGCTCTTTATCCAAGCCAGCTAATGCGTGAAGCACACCGCGCTTCCCATCTGCTCCAGCATTACTAGAGTTAAAGGACAAAGCCATTTCTCTGTCCCGAGCATTCACTTACACAGATGCCCTTGTATTAACTCAATTTCCCAGTGATTTCCATTATTACCCTTATGAGATTTCTGGTGTTTGTTTATCTAGGAGACTGAAATTGAGGTTGGTTTTTTTTTTTCCTCCTGCTACTGAGATCAGGGGTTGGCTGGACCAAGCCTGCCCTCCAGTAGGCTGGTCCCATGCCCTGACATTCCCCAGAAATATTCAAAACTGTTTCCCTATTTTCTCCCTGGCCTGCAGTGATCATCGAAACCTGAAGACCAAGGGGTTTTTTGAGTCTTTTTTGCTAGCCCCAAAGCCCTGACCATCCCTCTCAGCATTATCTTCCATATTCTTCCACTGCCCACCAAAAAATAGGTTTTTAATCTACCCAGATGAACAGCCCTTGCTCCAAAGACATACGGTTTGATGGAAGAAGGGAAAAAAATACATGGGGTTTCAAGGCTCAGACTGTTTTCTCTGCTAAGGTGCAGCCCTGCAAGCTGAATTCCTTTAATAGCAGTTTAAATTTAACACAAACCAACCCAAATGACATTTTTGCAGCTGCATGAGCAACAGAAGTAAGAGAGGAAAAGTTCACCACATCTTTGCCAGTATGTACTGCCCACGTGACACACTCGTGGCAAAAATGCTCTCACGTCTTTGCTCTTCACTGCTACAGTGTACCTTAGGCTTCTTAAAACCCTAAGAAATAAGAAAGATGAGGATGTGCAGGCCATTTTCTGGCAGATGTGGAGAGCACACCATCTCTCCACCAAGGAATAAAAAGCAACACATCTCCGTGACCACCCCAAAAGCATCCCTCTTCTCTCTGCATTCCTGAGCAGCTGTGTCTGCACAAAGAGCAATGCAGCTCCTTGTTATAGCTCAGGTATTTATTTTATTTTTTTTTTAACAGATGCAAGGTTGTTTTCAAGCATGAAAGAAAATATCCATGGGGAGGAAATTCACTTTAGCTGGAGTTTCCGGGCCCGTGCACACCATCGGCCGAGGCTGCAGCAGAGCAGCCCCAGCCCTGTGCTGTCACCACCCTGGCTGCCTCAAGGAAACCAACAGGAGATGCCAAAACTCACACGCAAGGCTGAGCTGGGGTCACCTCCCGACTTCAATGGAGCCACCCAGATTTCCAACAGCTGAGAAGCTGCCTTCTAGTACATAAAAGGGTTTTAATTAGGAAATGCTTGTTATCCCTCCATGCAAGCGTCACTGTGATGGAATCACTGATCTTCACCGCAGTCAAAAGCAAGTGGAACAGCACTCTTCCCTTCATTGTCTTTTTTCATGTGGCTCACATCTCTCTTAGCCCCACAAAAACACAATCTCAACCCCTAAAAGCTAAGCATCTCCCATGCCAAAGCCCTTAGCCCCTTGCTTCTGCCTTAAGGGCTCATTGCTGGGTACCCCCTGGTCAGGGAAGAAGTTGCTTCAGAGCCAGGAATGTGCTTTTCTCTACATGGATCCTCTCCCTGAAAGGAGCTTCTCAAAGTCTTCATTAGCCTTGGGCTAGGGAGCAGAGCTTTGGATTTTGTCTCCAAATACGGAAAGATAAACTGCATTCAGTGCATATTTTGCAATATAAAGCAATCTCTGGAACAGACTACCTCCATACCAAAACCCAAACTCAACCCACTAAATACAGAAAATCAAAAGCAAAACTAAGCCTGAGAGACTCCTGATCTGTTTCCTTCCCACATTTCCATTTTGCATGGAGCAGGACCAGCCGCCAGCTTAAGACCAGAATCAAACCAGGGCACAGCACAGCAATGGAGGGAAGCAGGACACCACCCTGCTCCTCCCTGAGACACCAGACCTTAAAATAGCAGCTCTACAATTTATAGGGAAGTTATTAGTGATAATTTTCCTGGCCCTCAGAAGCCTTCTGAGGGAATGAGGCAGCCTAGATTCAGTATGAAAATCTGCTCCAAATTCTTCCCCAAAAAAGACATTTTTTCCACTAAGAATAGCTCTATTTTTTTTAAAGGGAGGATAAAGTCTGACTTTCTAAGTTACTGGCAATGTTGTTAAATGAACATTATATGTACGAAGTGTTTTAATAGCATTTGTGGTAATGGCCTCAGCAACAGATTTGCTAAAAAGGTCAATTAACTTCCTTCCAAAAACCTCACTTTTAAGCAGAGAAAAGGGCTCTGCATTGAAACTGCTCCCTTGAAGTGGAAAAACCTATGAGATTACACCATTTTGCCATTCCTGCTCTCCATCCCCCATGCAGGACTTGAACACATACCCCTGGAGCAGGCATCAGGACAACCTCTTCCCCTGCCAACATTTACAGACCCCATTTATAATAGCCCCTCCCCTCCCCNCTGTAAATACTGAGCTTTACAAAAACTCCCCCCCCCCCTTTTTTTTTTCTTTTTCTTTTTCTTTTTTTGCTCTTGAATTTCACTGAGGAGACCACAGCCAAACATTTTTACATTGTAGAAGTATTATGCTTAAACAGCTTAGCTCACTTCAGTAGCTTCACAAAAACAAAGTGGTTTCCTTTATTTCACTCCAAACCAATAAAACTTAAATTTTTGAACTTCTGGGGGCTGCTCCATAAAGGGAAATTGACTACTCGTTGGATAATAAATTATTCAGCAATTGCTGCTCCAGATCAGCCTTCTCTGTGGACACTTTATTGCAGAGCAATTTCTGGAAACTGAGTATTAATTATTCCTGAAGGGACTTTAATTTCAGGACAAGGAGTCACTCAAATAACTCCTGCACACCAGTGGTTGGGCTGGTCACCAGCCCTTGGTGACAACTCTGACCAGAGCAACCCCAGAAGATGAAGCAAGATGGGGTGGGGTAGGCTTGGGAAGGCTGATGCTCAATTTCAACGTTCAGCAAAGACTGAGGTGAGCACCTCAGTCTTGATTTTGTATGGGAAACAGTTTTTCCAGCTTTCTATCCACCCAAAGGCTGCAAAGTGAGAGGAATAATCCAGTGAAGAAGTTGAAGGACTTTGAATCAGATATAACACCTTCTGCACAGTGCTGGGAAAGCAGCAAATGATTCCTGCTCCTGGAATCTCTGCACAAAGTCAGGATAGGATAAGCTATGTGGTGCCCTCCAGCAAGCCCACACTTTGGAGGGGGGAACACTTACTGTCATGTCATGCCTCCCACATCTCCATCTTGGCTCTGCACTCTTCTTGAAAGAGTCTGTACATTGGGGTCCTCCATTCCCTGCTGGTCACTCACAGAAGGGATGCCAGAGCTTACATGTATCCCTAGGAGGTCACAAGGCTTTCATCTACCATGTATCTGAAGTGTGTTGAGGGTATGTGAGAAGAACCAACTCTAGACAATGGTGAGATCTGCAAAGCATCCAAGTGTGCTGTGGCAGCTCCCAAGCCCGACCCAACTTGCTGGTGGATGAGTTTACTGCTTCTTCCACAAGGACCAGGTTTTTGTTGGTTATTCTCCAGTCCTACCAAATTATACATCACTCCCAAAATTACACAACTATGAAGTCGGCTCCACAGAGCCCAGGGGCTGTGCTGGAGTAGCTGGACTCCTTGCCATCTCGTGGGCATGGCCATTTCCCCAAGCCCCACAGCTAGTATCACAAAGGGGATGCCTGATACACTGTCCACCACAACTCACAAGGCTCAAGACATTTCAGTGGGCAACAGAAAGGCAACATGTCCATGATAAGAAAAATCAAGGACCGACAAGATGAATCCAAGCAAGGCAACCACACACAAGTTCTCAGTTGCCAGTACCTCCTTTCTGGTGAGACCACACAGCAAAGTTTGGGGTCACAGCTGACAAGCAGTCAAACCCCCAAATCCTGTGCAACAAAAACCCTCTGGAGAAGAGTCATCACGCTTTAAATAACACTTAAAAACCCCTTTTGATCACGTTAGTTTTCATATGACCCTTCTCAGAAGTCAGGAAGGCAGTAGGAGGTCTTGAGCAGGGACTTCCCTGGCAGCTCTCCTTGCTTGAAAGGAAGGCAGTTGGGAGACAGATGCCTGACAAAGATGCTCTGCTCTCCTGCATCAGCAGTTTTCACCATCTTTAGCATGCAGGCATTTCATGAGAAGCAGATTCCACGTGGTGATTTTAAGCCCCTTGGTGCTACCCTTTAACCTTCTACACATGCACTGTCCCCAGCATCTCCTAGCAGCATGCCACCTACTTCTACTTTAGGAAGGAGCCTGCAACTAGAAATCTGACCCAGAGGACCCACTGCACATGGGAAAACACAGGCCCTCCTGCTTTTCAAGTTCAAGATGACCACACAGCTTTGTAGACTTTGGAAACACAAAGGGCCACAAGAGCTGATAGCCAGAGAGACATGAGTAATTGTTTCATTGGGTCAGGAGTGGTGTATGCGTTGCCTCTGCAAAACTCGTGTTTCTGATTAAAAACTTAGCAGATTTTTTTCTTTTTCCTCTGGATAAAATATTGTTATTCAATCCACAGCCTAGACTGCAGGCTCGTCCGTTTGCTTTTGGTGCAGTGCAAACATCTAAAACGACACCACGTAATGACAAGATCTGTCATCGGGACGGCTGGGGCTACAGCAGAAAGAAAAACGAGAGAGATCCACTCCTTCTCCCTGGAATTCATCACAATTAAAACAAAAGGAAACCTATAGTGTTCAGTTAATGCTAAATACACATAATTGAAGGGAAAGGGGAGACATTTAGTAGTGATTTTCTCCCATTATGGGGAATGAAGGTCTTCTGGTGGTGGATGGATAGTCTCCAGCTCTTCTAACCACAGACCTATTTCAGTAAGTAAGACCCTTTATGAAAGAGAAAGGGGGGAAAGGGGGGAAAGGGTCTGGCATCAAAGGAGGGACAGTCAGCTGGGAAGCACTTAGCAAGGGATGCAAGGAGCCCATGCTCCACTGCTGTGTCCCTGGGAAGGAATCCCCCAGCCCTGCTTTCCTCCCAGTGCAACCTTCTCAGGCTCAGCCTGAAATACCTGCAAGGTTTTGGGTAAACTCCCATGGTCAGGCTTTCCAGGAACTGTGGCTGCCGGGCTGAACAGGATGCACAGTTGTAAACTAAACTGCTGTCATTAGAGGGGTCAGGGCAGATACTGGGAAAGTCCTCCATGAGAAGACAACTGAAAATGGCTCCATGCAGGCAGATTCCATCCTAACCCAACTCTGGATGCTCCAGCCCTGCTTTTCATAGCAGCTTAGCCATTTCCACAAGCTTGCTGCATTACACATTCTCACATCCAGGTTTTGCAGATGAGGAGCAGCCAGGAATAAAACAAAGAGGCCATGTTCTCCTCCAAGAGGTCCCATCTCAGCCACCAGCAGGATGCTGGCCCATAGTGCCCATCAATGAGTAACAGCAAATGGGGGTCAAAAACCCCCAACCTGTGGGGGGGTCAAAGGAGAAGCTTGGCTATCACAGGCACCTCAAGGAGAGGTACATGGGAGCTCAAAACCACACAGAAAGGTGCAGAAATGAAATTCAGCTTTCATCCCAAAGCTCCTAATCTTTTAAGCAGATTCCATCATTCTCATCATGGCTCAGGGCATCTGAGCACTCAGGTTTAGTTGTTCAGTAATGTTAACATCACCCTGATGCACACACAGCCAGGCTCCATCATCGTCTTCATGTTCCCACAGGAGAGGTATGCCCAGTGCCCAGGGCCAGGCCACCTCCAAACCAAATACAGCTTCACCTCAGTTGTGTCTAAGGGATGAAGCTGTGGGTTTCTGGCACATAAAGAGGGCTGAGACCTAACCAGCACCACACACCAAATGACAAAGCTTCCCTAGGAGAGCAACACTGAATTGTCCAGCAATGCACAGTGAAGATGTGTCTCTCCAGTCATGCTGGGCTTCAAACTTACCCAGACCTAAAGGAGACGGGCGCCCCAAAGCTGCCAGTAAGACCAGCTGAATTCCCCCCTGAGCCCTTGCTCAAAGACATACTTGCAAGACCTTACACCCACTGCTTGTGCATGCAGGGAACAATCATATTTTATCAGCTCTGACACCAGTGCGCCTGCCTCAACAGTGAGCAGACCCTGCAACAACACACACGTTAAATTAAAACGACTGCAGCCTTCAGCAGCCTTTCTCTCTAAAGAGCAATTGCCATTACTTATTAATTTGCTTCCTCAAGATAAACAAGAAATTTATTAAAATCCGAAATAGACAGGGAGCACACGGGGCAGCAGAGGGACAGGAGACTGCCGCTTGGCTTTAGAAAATAAACATTTCTACATAGGATTACACTTTCCACTTGCTATTTCCCCTAGGAGCCAATTTGCACGCTGTGCATTTCATCCGCAGGAGGTGGAAACCCTACAGGCTTCTATGGCAGGTTGAGGGCTACAGCCTGCTCTCCTGGATCATGACCTTGACATCTTACAGAAGTGTATTCTTTTAATATCAACTCAGTTCTTTGTTTAGAGAAGACACTCTGTTAAACCTAGTGATAAACTCATCATGGATGAAGAGACCAACACTTCTCAGAAGAGCTAAGAACAGTCTTCCTCCCAGCTTGCAAGCAGGTGATGCTCACAGGTGGAACTGGAGGCATTAAACACTTCAGCACAGTTTTTTGCATTATCTTCAGTGAGAAGAAAAGGTTGGAATGATGACAAGGTGCAGAGTTCCCATCACACTCATGATGTATATTTGCAAAGGCAAAATGTCATCTGTGGATCCTCCACCTGTGAAACAGCCACTCCAACAGCCTGGCTTTCAGACATCCCCCCACCTTGCTTCTTCAGTCGTAAGGAATGGATTAAAAACTGTTGTCACCAGCACAATGTGATTAATCAACTGAATTGGTACACTGGTCTGAAGTAGAAGTAAATTACATTCCCAGTATACACAACATTTGTGCAGGCAGGAGTGCATGGGAAACAATAGGGAAAGAAAATGCACAGCAGATAATCAGGACACCTAAAACACAAGAAGTGGATTTGCTGTCACAGCTGCCTTCAGTCCTGGTGGTTTACTAACCATCAATCAGCCTGAGTGAACAACACTGAGTAACAGCACTGAGGAAACCTCTGGGGCAGTCACAACTACTCTGCCCTGTGGGACCTCCAAGATGTCACGAAGCCCTCATCACTCAGCCTTCCCCTTAATGACAGTAAAACAACCCACCTTATCATCCTTACCATTTCCAGTCATGTAAGAAGATTTGAGAGCTCTGTGCCTCCAGGAGATGTTGCTGGATTTAGGCAACAGGGATGAAGTGTGTTGAGGAGAGGCACCACCGGACCCACAAGTCTGAGTAAGCTAAAAAGAAGTGAAGCCCAAACACATTGCTACATCGATCCCATCACAGGCTTCGTTAATCTCAGACAGCCTTAACCATTATCTCCTTCTCCTACTATCCCCTGGCCACTGCCAGCTCCTGGGGCTGCCCCAGACACCCCTTTGCAATCCCCATGCCACATGCTTGGGAAATGCTATCATCCCAGCTTGATGCCTCCAGAAGATGTGATGACTGAAGGGTCACCAGTTGACATTTCTGGGCTGTCCTACATCAAGTCAACAGCCAAAACAGGGCAGTGGAGGCTGGTGCAAGCAGCAAAGCCAACGCTGGTTGGGCCACCTCTGGTCACCCTCTACCTTCCAGTCCATCATTTGCCCAGCCAACATTCTGCTCCTTCACACCTGGAGCAGGCTGCAGACATCATGCAATCTCTGAGGCAGATGATGCTGACCCCACCTACTTCTATTGAAGAAGCCAGTTAAATTCAACTTGAATTTTTCTGCCACATCTGTGCCAACTGGATATTTGAACTGACACTTTTGTACATTCACTTTGTCTGAAGCCAACAGATCAATCTGCCTCAAATACCAGAGATTTCTTTTTAACACACTGAAGATGATAAAAAAAAAATCCCCACTGGTGAAAGGACAACACTGATTCGGAGAACTTTTATTAGTCCTTAACCATATAAAGTTGGAAGCTGGTCCCCTGTTTAATTCTAATACTCCAACTCTGTTAAATATTAACTGTATAAATAATCAAATACTTCACATGACAGAGCCATACTTCCAATCTGGGGCCAATAACCCAGAGGGTAATGAAGGGTGTAGTCTCCTGGGCTGAAGGATTTCCAGTGCTCTCCAAAGAGCAAGAACAAAGGCGGTCCCCTTCCCCCTCCACCGCCTTCAAAGCAAAAGCTCTTATTCGCTCAGAGAGACCACATCAAGCGAGAGCACAGGCATGCAAACGGTATGTATCTCATCACCCCCTTCTGCTCCAGAGACACATGCAAAACCACCAGCCATTGTGTGGTCTCAGCTTCATCAAACAACCCAAACCCCTCCTGAAACACCCACCTCTCCCTGACCCCATCCCGACTCTCTGAGCATTCCACCTCTGATCACCCCTCTCGCCTTCACACCACTAGGGAGATGATGTGACAGCAATCCAGCCAGCCCAGGTCACTCCCAGTCATGGTCCTTTCCATCAACCCCATCAGTTCTTCATCAAGAGGAGCATTTTCCTGGCAAATGGCTCTTGGGTGAGACAGAAGCTCCAGCTCTCCAAACACCTATGGTCTTCCATCTGGCTTGCAGGGGCCAGAGACCTAATGCTGCTGAAAACAAACCCCATTTTCCATCAACTGTAATGAGGATGGTGACTGAATCTGGGCAAATTCAGAAGATCTCACTCTCTTTGAGCTTTGGATTCCCTGCCTACAAAGCTGGGATAACATCCCTCTCCTGGGCCTCACTGGGGTATTTTAAGGAGCAGGCTGAAGTTGTTCGGCCTCTTAGGAAGTGAGTGGTATATTTGCAAAACTCTGTGGAAAGAAAAATCTATAGAAGGAAGAAGCCTGTTTGAAAGAACTTAAAAATGAAAAGCTGCATTAAAAATATATAAATCTGATGTGGACCATCCTCCTCTTCTGAGGTCAAACTATGTTATTTTTTTTTTAATATGTTATCATCTGATGTTCAGGACTTCCCCAGATTAGATTGATGCTCTCATTTTAATGCTCACCAAAAATCTTCAAGTGATGTTTGACAGTCCAAGTACCAGAGCCAAATGGAGAAATGTTCGACCCGCAGCCCTGCCTAAAACTCACTTTCGGTTCTTCTGAGCTGACTTCAGAAAATTAGTATTTTCCTGCCAGAACCCAGGAGAGAAAGTCTGCATTAATTATCACTCTTGCTCTGCAGACAGACACACAAAAAATAAAGACAACTGCAAGGCTTGTTTGAAAAAGGGCATCAAGCACCAGGGCTCAGCACAAACATTTTCTCTTTCGTGTGTTATTCAGCCATCCAGCTCCTGAAAAAAAGCCCCTAACTGTACCTAGGCTGCAAGGTAGTGCATGGATTCAACACAGCCCATAGGATTTCTGTTCACTCTGATGAGTTTAGCTGCAGCTCACAGCATCTGAGCTGTACAAAAAATGACCTGAGGTCAAACAGGGGATCTCTCTTGCTACAGTGAACATGAAGCCCCTCTGGAAGTGGTGCAAAGTCTCTGTGCTCAGGTCTCTCGGTTTCTAGTGCATCAGCTGTGGGATGGGGGAACCCAGGTGTTGCATCCTGCAGAAATGCTTCTTCTGGTCAGCCCATCATTTTCAGTTTGCTCCTTTCAGCACCCCCAAGAAGCACATACAGCGGCTCAAGAGCATGAGACACCCCTCGAGGACTCCACAGCCCACCAGCACTGTCTGGAGCAGCTCAGGCTTTAACCCAGCTCTTTGTAGACACAGTCAATCACATGTGCACAGACTTAGCTTGAGAGTGTACACAGCAAACAAGAAAAGGGTCCCAGATCCTTGGGACTTGATTCCTTTGGAAAGCCACACTGGAGAGGGCTTAGCAATGCTGTACAGCATCCGCAACCAAGTAATTCAGATGTCATTCAAATTAGTGGTGTGGCACCAAGGGAACAACCCTACTGAGCATTGGACACAAGCTTCTCAGTCTGTCCTGGCTCACGCACCCACGCTGACACATTTCACAGGCAAACTGCCCACACTGCAACGAGCAGCCTGCTCCAGGGCTGCATCTCCCATCCTTATTTAAACAGGCGGTAGCTGGTTTCCCTGTTGAATGTGCACCACCCGCACTGAACAGGCTTCATGTAAAACAGAACCTGCTGCTCTTCCAAGCCAAGTGGGAGATGTTCTCCCAGTCTGTAAAGAGTTATTTCAGAAACCCTTAAAGCCAAACTTCCTGGTCTTCCTTTCTTTGACGTAGCAAAGACGGAGAAAGCACCGCAGCTCCCCAGCAGCTGATTTTCTGCCAGCTCCTTCAGTGAGATGGAGCTGCTTACAGCCCTCTTCCATCTTTTGCAGGAAAGTCTTTAACAAAGTCACACCAGACAGGGACACGGAGCTGCCAGGGACATTACTGAAGGACAGACAATGAAAGTCACTGTTGAACAAATTTCCTATTGGGAATGTTAAATCTTGAGGATCATTCCCCTAGACACTCATCCATGAAGGGAAAGATTGGTTTTATGGTGAAACGAAAGCAGCAAATTGGCCCAAATTACCATGTCCCAGCTTTTGGTGCCAGGCCTGCCAAACCCAGCACCACAGTCCTCCAACCACTGCCTGTCACACCACTATCCTTTCCTGAAGTAAGCGTACAGAGAACCCAAGAAAAGGAGAGAGGACAAACAGGGGTCCTTCTGAAGAGGAACATCACCTACTGCTGATGGAAGAGCCTTGCCAGGAGTAAATCCAACAACACGACAGCTCACACTGTGTAGGGCTCTGAGAAAGCATCTACATGAGCTTTGTGTGTGTGCTCTCCTCCAGACACCTGCCATTGCTCTCACCTTGGAGGCATGACACCCTGCTACCTGCCCAGCAGGTCAGAACCCAGGTGGAAGATATGAGAAACCTCAAAGGAGGGGAAAGTCAGCAGCATCACGCCGTGCACCTCTTAGATGCAGGGACTTGGGCTGGAGGCACACAAGGCAGCTGGGATGCTGCAGTGGAGCTGCTGCCGCCAACACTCTCCTACACCACCCACCACCACGCCAGCACCACCGGCAACAGGCGGTCCAGACCTGGGAGGCAGAGCCAAGAACTGCAGCAGGAAGAGACACAGGAGAGCCAAGGGCTCTTCACCTCCCACGCAGCTGTGGAAGCACAGCCAGAGAGACCCTTTTGGACTTGTGGTTCCTCATGCTAGCAGAAAATTCAAAGGCAATTTTTACTTCTGACTTGCACAGAGGAGGAGGAAAAGAAGGAGAGAGAGAAGAAAGAAAAAAAAAAAAACAAAAAGCCAGGCCATCTGCTCAAGGTCCCTCCAGCAGTGGAGAGGGCTGCACATGGTGATTCCCCAGGCAGAGCCCTGGTATGACTTGGCTGTTTGTTTCTTCAGTGCAGCTTTGGACCCAGATGTTTTATAACACACACTATCTAGCACATACATGCAAGGAAGCTAATTCAGATTTGAATGTCCCTAAGAGTGCATTGGTCTTATTAAACACACTGCAGAGCTATTACTCCATGCAGCATTAGCCAGTACAAAACGTTCTGGTAGACTACAAAAATTGGCCCATAAAAAATAAACACTTCTGCCTCACTCAGGGCATCTGGAAATGACCCAGAGGGCTTGTCTATTTTCATTGGTAGCATTTTTGTACAATAGAAGAAAGAATTTGATTGTGAATTTCCAACCCAGACAATTCTATGATTGTATGATTCAAATGCTTACAAGTAATCCTTCTTGAAAACAATGGTGAGCACCCTACTCCCCATGGGGAGAGCTGGAAGACCACGATGCTGTCTCAGTTCATGCAGGCTTTCCCCCACTAACTCTCCTTCCTACTGCCTCTTAGTAAATCACACTCTTGAGGAAAGAAATTTGTCTTAAACACAGAACCTACCTGCTCCCACTAGCATCCAACCCACCATGGCACACAGGTTGTAGAAGATGGGCCAAAGCAGCATGCAGGCAGCTCCATGATGCTCCTTTGCTAGCAAACCATGGCTGTGAAAGAAAACCCCCTTAACACCATTTGAAGTTGATACACTGCTACATTTGCACTCCCCAGGGCTATACATTTCTGCTCTGGCAGTTGAACACAGCATGAGTCCAAACCCAAGAAGCAGGTTCCTCCTTGGCATTTATGGGTGCCAATGTGAAACCTCCCTTCATGTTCTGGAGTGACCATGGTCATTTCTGGAGCTTCAGCACATCTGCAAGGGTCTTCTTCTCATATGGCTACAGACAGTGGCATGTCCTGCCCAGCTAGTTGGGGACAGGAGGTCCAAGAGAGCTTGACTGACCCCTCTTACTGTGCTCTAGAAACAAACCAGGAGCATTCACATCCATCAGTGAATGGGTCCCAGATGAGCAGACAGAACTAAACAACAAAAAGACAAGCATCTTCTTCAGCCTCTTGTCAAAAGACACGCTGTTGGTGGCTGGTTTCTCAGGGCTCTCCAAATTCCTGCTCCAAGCCTGCTGGAGCAGAAACAGGAATGGTCCAGTCCCCCATCCCAGATCTGAACCAGGGACTGCTCTGCTGGCTGCCTGGCTTCTTCCTTCTGAGCAAAACACTCCAAAAATGAACAAAACCCAAATTCTAGCATCGTGACGCTTTTCACGGGGCAGACTCCAGGCTCTCCAGACAGGCCCAACTGCAGACACTACAGAAGTGTATTTATTTTAAAGTGACTGTTAGAGCTGGAGTTTGCAAGAGGAATGAATCTTTTTTTAAAGTGCTTGTGGTTACTATAAAAACTGATTTTAGCGACAGTTATATTTCAGGCTCTCTTTAGAGAAACCATCTGCTGATCTCCAAAATGTGGTGCAAGCTACCCCTGCAGACCTCTGCAAGGACTGTGGGCTGGAGACATGGCAGCCAGCAAAGGGCTGTTACTCAAGCTGCACAATTAGGAAATATCAGAGTGAGACCAACTGACCTGGTGTGTCCCTGTTGCACAACACTATCCCATGTTTTTCCCAGGCCCTGGACCTGTCCAGACCATGTGTCTTTTTCCATGCTCCCTGCCAGCCCCAGTTCCACCTGCCTGCCCAGCTGTGATGAGGGACAAGGTCCCTGATCAGTGTCTGCTCCCCAGAGCAGCTCCTGGAGGAAAACCCTGCTCTGGCACAACCAGCCCCAGGGACTCACTGACCTGGGATGGCCAGCATCCAGCTCTGCTTCCCCCAGGAGCCATGTGGGAAGGAGCCTTGTCCATTGTGAAGGGATTTGGGTAACTACCAGCCACTGGAATCAAAGAAGTCTCTGCTGAGTGCATACAAATTCCAACTTTTCATTGGTTTGGCCACATTTGCAGAAGGATGGCAAAGACTTCTTGCAAAATGGGCACCTCCTCCCCCTTCCTTTTGCACTGAGCTTCACAGCAAGCTCCCAAAAAAGCTCCTTGAACTCCTTCATCAGGGCAAACCCAACATTTTTCTCCAAGCTTGCTCTCCAAAATGGTAGGGACACTTTACACACATTTTTTTTTCCCCCCCCAAAATAAAACACTTTGAGGCAGACATCCAGCATGGAAATTGAAAGCGTCAATGGTTAAAACCCTGAAAAAATTACAAACAAAACCGAAAACAGGGTCTTATCTCAGAAACTCTTGGGCAAACCTTAATAATAGCTGGTGCCACCAACCCTGCCTCCAGTAATCCCCATCCTCCAGCAAACTGCTTCCAGACACCCGCTCGGCAGCATGACAGTGCCCATCTCAGCTCACTCCTCGCCTCTGCTGACGCTGAAATTGAAGCAGACTGGCAGCGGGATAATTTAAGGGAAAATTACATTTTCTATATAACTTTCATACGTGACTATATTTAGCAGATGGAGAAACAAAGTGTATTCCGTAAATATATATATATATAGCCCTAAAATTATAAACACATATGTATGCTCCAAGAAGATCTTAAGTCTATTTTAAGATACTCTTTATATGTGGATCATTAAATCCCAAAATATAGCTCTTTTATGATATTATAATAAATATGGAAAGCAAATACAGACTTCCCCACTCTCGTAGGTCAGGAGAGACCTAAAGATCTTCTTGTTTCTCATCTGGTCACCCTCCTTAGTGCTGTTTCAAAGAGAAATTTGCTTCATATGTGGGCTGACTGCACCTCGCAGCACTGTTTTGGCTGCAGACCTAATTTAGAGAGCTGCCGAAATGCTGTAAGGCAGGCAAGCATCAATTCCAGACCTCTGAAATCCATAGGGTCAAAGTTGGAAATGAATTCCTCGCCTGACAGACTGCTAGCCTTGCACGAGCAGCAAACCCAGCATCTTTCCACCTCTTGTGTTCAAGACGCATTAATCACACTTGCATTGCTTCAGCTATTGGAATTTCTGACCTGCGCTGATTAATTTCCTCCCCATGCCCGTTTCAAGCTGCTCACAAGGTCTGGGATATGTCTTTGGGGAGGGATGTTGAGCTCCTCTTCCTGCTCCCAGCATGGCTAAAGCCAGGAAATGGGACAACTTGCTCCACCTTATTTCCTCACAACTTCTGACCCTGGGGAGCTGAAGAGGTTTTAATCAGCACCTGGCACTGTATCTATCAGATATGCTAATAAGGTGCCTTACCTTAACAAACACCCTCAAGAGCAGACTCATCTATCTTAATTGGTAAACGCTTCATTAATAATGCAGCTGAGCAGTCTCAGAGCAAGAAATATAAATAGCAAGTTCTGATGCAAGGGCTTTTTTTTTTTTTTTTTTTTTGTTCTAGCACTACAGATTCAGAAGGAAGGTCTCTTTGCTGTGCTCTGCTGCAGACACAAGAGCACAAGAGCCCTTTGCAGACCACACAAAAAGCCCCTTTTCTGTCTTTGAGGGGTCCAAGTTCACAGCATCCCTTCTGAAAGGAGAAGGACAGGCTCACTGGAAGGCATTCCCAGGCTGAGAGGCATCCAGGAGGATGGGAACCCATCAAGCACCATCACAGAGGTCAACATGACAACGCTACCAAGACAGTGGCTTCCAGCCTGCTGATAGATGACAGGAAAAGCATTAAAACGCCTCTTCGGTTAAGTCACAAATTCCAGTCCTATGATTAATGCTGCTCTAAGCCAGGGAGCAAAGCAATGGCTCAAACATCACAAACAGAAGGGACGTCTGAATAAAGAGATCTTATGTGTCTGAGACTATATATTCTGCAATGAGATGACCCCAAGCCTACCATGTTAATCTCCAGCTTTCCATTTTAAGGACTTAGCCAAAACAAGGCAGGGGAGTCTCTGAAACCCAGCTCTACTCATGAATTCCAGGGTGTGGAAATAGTAAGCTTGGGTTCTCCTTTTTCTTATAAATTCACCCTGCAGACAAAAAGCCAGACAATTAGGGATTTTAAGCATACTCAGTCCAGCTGGAGACTCAATCTTGCTGATCTTAATCAAGTTTCTTGGAGTGGTGGCTATTATTTGTACACAAGACCACTTTTATTGCCCTTTTTTTTGAAGCTCTGCTTATTAGCCCTTACAAAGTCTGAATAGGTCAGACTAGAGGTTTAAATCTAAGTATAGAAGAAGTAGTTTCTGGAGTTTGGAAATAACAATTGTTGGCAAGTCTCTTCCTCCTAATGATATTTGGAGGATTTAAATAAAAGGGAAGTGTTAGATCAAATAGCAGACAAAGAACTTTTTGGCAAAAAATTGAATATTGCAAGCAAAGAGTTTTCGGCCACTTTTCTTGGGGAAAAGCTGCTAAACCAATTTTGTTCCAAATTCAACTACCAAGACTGCATCTTACTTTTATCTAATCAACCCTTCCCTGACCCCATCTCTGACACAAATCACAAGTCTCCTTCTGCATTATTTATGGCATCCTACTACACCAAATGGCTCTTCCAAACAGTCAGAGGCTTCTTTCAGAGGTTTTTTAAACAGTTCTAGCACCAGGCTGGGAGAACAAGGCTGCTGTGTAAGTCTAGCTCACAAACTTTCAGTGTGACTTCAGGTCCTGTGCTTGAAGTTCCTTTGGAAATAGCTCCTGGGCACATGTGAAAACTCCTGATCGGAACAAAAAAGCAGGCCAGAGATTGTATTTCCAAGGGATCACAAACAGTCACACCTGGAAACACTGCTTTTTTTTCCTTGAATCCTCTTCCAAATCCCATTCAGTGCTTGTGTGATAGAGACAACAAACTTGTAATGGAGCACTTGCCAAAGTAACTTTGGTTATGTACTTGTTAAGAAGAGCAGCTCAGCAATACCTCCTGGGACAGCAGCAACAAAACGAGATTTTGCAAAGGCATCTGCATGGACACAGTGTCCTTGTACCCCTCTGCAGATCACAGGCAGAGGGGCTCACCGTTCCCCATCCTGCCCTGTGCCTCTGGCTGGAAATGTCTGGCCAGAGACAAACCCATCATTGTGCAGGATGCTCTGCAGCGCCAACCCGGCAGGACATCAAGGACACTGGAAACTGATTTCTCCAGCCAGCCTGAGCTCCTGCCTCCCACCCCACTGATTAACGGTTCTCCGCCACAGTGGCTAATAGGATCCCTCTCTGAAATCCAAATAACCAGCATTAGTGACCTCAGAGCCCTGACTGCTAACTGGACATACTCCCTGCCTTTAATTCTCTCTGTCTTCTATGCCATCTTCTCTACCAAAGCTTCCTTTCCCATCATTTTATTTTCAAGCTCCTACACCCCTGCTCTGCTGACTGCTCCCCACTTACTGCCCCGGCTGCACTGCTGCGTGTGGACATCAGGAATCATCACCCCAACCCAGCACATCCTCCCCCAGGTCGCCACGTCTGGGGAAGGGTCTGGATCAGCTGCTGCAACCCCACAACAATATCCACACCCACACAAAGTCCAGGTCATAGCAAATGCTCCCTTGGCGTGGGGAACTGCAGTCCGGTGTATGCCAGGGCTGAGTCTCAGCAGACAATAATTTAAATCTGAAATTCACTGGGCTCCCTTGCCTTTCCTGCACGTAGCTCAACAGAAGCCCCTGTCTGTAAGGGACTAACATTTAGGCAACCAGCTTTGACTACAGTAAATCTCCTTCTTTCCTCTTTTTTTTTTCTCTTTTTTCTCTTTTTTCTCTTTTTTTTTTTTTTTTAAATCCATAACCACCAGCTTTAAAGCTTTAAATCAATATCCCCTCTTGCGATCGGCATTCAGTGAGGAATTATTCACATTGAGAGCTTTAAAAATTAAGCTAAACCCTGCAGGGTCCAGGCCAAACTTAAATCACAGCAAAGCTTTAAACACTGGATCAGGGACACAGCATGAGCCGTGTCCTGGTCTTAGATGCAAACTAAATGTAGAAAACAAAGCCATCGCCACTGTGTTAAAAGGAAAAATCATAAACGGTCCATGCTGCGGCTTCTCCCAGGGACACAAGGGACAAGGGCTCTCCTTCCACGAAGAGAGGTCAGCCCATGCCAACCAAACTTCTCACAAAGAAAAGAAACTAATTGTCCCCACAAAGGAAAAAGTCTTATTGTCACTGTTTGAAGGAGAAAATGGCATCTGATCCATCCACCCATTTTGGATGCTGGCCAGACCCAGCTTTTTCAGAAGGATGAGGTGTGGGCAAAAAGGGCAGTGCCACACGATCCATCTGTGGTGGTACCCACATCCACAGGAACAGCAAAGCCTCAGCATTGCTCACCCACTGTTGCTCACTGCCAGCACCAGCCAGCCCCAGGCTGGGAAGAAAGTGCCAGATGCCAAACTGCGAGTGCACAACATCCCTGGAGGTGCCCGTTTTAAGGGGCAACTGAAGAGAAGGTAGTGGAATAAAAAACCCACAAACTAAACCCTCTCCTATTTGTGCCCTAGAGGAGTACAAAGACAGGAAAGGGGGGATGAAAGAGCAAGGGCTCAGTTCCCATCTTTAACTTGAGAGGGGGTCTAGCCTGCTCAGTGACAGGACCATATGTTAGAGGCAAATACACACTGTTCCCCCATCTCTGCTCCCAGCACTGCGACATGGGGCTGCAGACACCTGCCTCTGTGGAAAAACACCTCAATCCCACCCCATCACCCAGCAGATGCTGTGATGGTAGCGGAGGCAAAGGGTTGGGTATAACAATCCCAAGAGACATCAGCTGAATTTCTACCACCTCCATAGTGGTGTCTAGAGTCACCAGTGAAAACTTCTGCTTTTCCCTGCTTGGATGGATGGCATGAAGGAATCAACCTGGACTGTGCAGAGGACATCCTTGATCCCTCAGTGCCAAGCCCAACATAAGCCTCAACAAGGACTGGAATGGGCCAAGGAGCTGGAACAAGGCTAAGAAAGGGGTACAATGCAGTGCCAATCAGGAGGCTTTCCTGGCCCTAAATGTCCTCCTTGTTCTGCCACACTTTGGCATCTTAAGTACAAAGGGAACCTCAAGACTTGAAAACACACTAGCACAGGAGTTACACCTCATGTTCAGCCCTTCAGATGCCCACACACAGCCATTTCACCAGCTCTCAGTCACGAGGGTAACTGCCCAGGCCTTAATATTTTTAAAGTCCTTAGAAAATCCTTGGTAGGAAAGAGCAGAGTATTATTACAAAATAATGGCTTTTTATTCTGCTGCATCTGGAAGCAGCGGTTCTTTGTTCAGCTCCGCACCATCTAAGCCAAGGGTTAAAACTTGACTGGCTGGGATGCAAGAAGGCCATCCCCTGCAGTGGGGGAGAGGGAGACTTCTGAGGATCTGAAGAACAAGATGTCTTTCTAACCTGTTTGGACTCCAATAAGCAGCTTTAGATCTAACAATAGGGAGCTGAAAAACCAAATGCCCAAAGCCTGGAGGCAATCAGGACTGTTTAAGCATCCACAACTGACATTTCTAACACTACCTGAAATGTGTATTTTACTTTCTGTTTCAAAGCCTTATTTTCCAATCAGATTATGTGCAGGATAAATACCTTTATACGGTGACAGCAGGCACTGCACAAGAAAATTGGGGATAATGGTAAATGCAAAGATTTACAGATACTTATCTCAGCATCTGCAAGAAGTATTAACTTTGAATGTCGTGTTCAAACACAATGTCAATCATGAGAACCCAGAGAAACTGCGAACTTGCTCAGATGAATTCAGTCCTAAAATAAAATTTTAAAAAAAAATTTAAAAAATGAACTAGGTTTTTAGAGACCATCTTTCAAATGGGAAGTTAACAAGCCACATGTGTGAAATGCCCAGCTGGTCCAGGCTGACAAAGCAAAGAGCAGACCAGCAACCAAGAAGAACCAACCTGGTGTATTGGTACAGCTCTCACCCGGGGCCAGAGACACCCAGCAGTCAAACAGGTGACTCAACCTTCACCTGCAGATACAGCAGACACATACAAACACCACAGTTGCTGTGGAGTATGTTGGTGCTGGTCAGCCAGGCTGAGCGAATACGGCCACACAAGCAGTCTGAGCTCTTTGTAGTCATAAAGCAACATCCATGTGCTCAAAATCTCAGGCTTGCAACCCCCTGCCTGGGAGACCACGAAGCCTCGATAGTTTCTGCTGCCACCATCCCCCCCATATTTCCAACCCAGGAAGGGGGCCTCAAGCTCAGGATGTTGCAAACAATTCCTGACCAACACTGCCCAAGTCAGCACACCTACATGCCCATTGCCAACCAGTTGTTGAACGCATGTACAGGTCCTACACATTCCCATATAAACAATATCTGTAGCAAGGAGGCCTCTGCAATACCCTTGCTCTGATGCTGACTGAGAAGGAAAGGACATGCAATCAGGTCCTTAAACTTTAATGAATCACCTCAAAAAAAACCAAAACAAAAAGCAGCTACCAACTTTAAAATACACTACCATTAGTGACTTCAATGGAGAGGAGAGTTGAAGGAGGAGAATGCCTCTTCAACAGTCTTGATCTTCTTCTCAGAGTCCAGCACATACTGCCATCTCTGAAGACCTGGCTGGACTTCATGCCATGAAAGCTCAGGGTCCTCTCTCCAATCATCAGATCCTTCCCTTGCACTTGCTTTCAGCACAGAAAGTCTTTCACACCCCCAAAGTCAGCTGGGCACACAACCGATCCTCCAGATAAACAGCCCAACATCTAACAGTGAGACTCAGGCTACGGCCACAGATCATCAACAGAAAAAGCAAAGCTGTGATCTGAAATCTTATCTGGTTGCTGCAGAAATGCAGTGGAGAAGGTCAACTTTCCATCACTCAGCAAAGAGACTTAGTGCCAGCACATAAAGAAACACTAAAAAATATCACTGTTGAGTTAAGACAACTTTGGGGTTTCTGCTTTGCAGCCAAGTATCACTCAGCAGCCATTAAACAGATTTTTAAGCCATCAGTGGAACATTAGAAATTCCATGAATTTGAAGTTTATTATTTCCATGATACAGTTTATACTTTTTTCAGGATTTATACTCCTTGGCTTCACTCTTTCAGCTATAAATAAAACCATTTGCTAAGTTGGCTGATATACCACAGCCCATGACTGGCACATTTATGCAAGCTGGCTGAAAAACAAGACGGTTCAAGGAATCGCCAGAAATACTAAATCCAGTTATTTCAAATCCATTTTGAAACATCTAATAAATCTGCAGGGATCACTTGATATACACAACTGGCTAAAGTGAAGTAGCCATGCTGCTGCACAGCATCTCTGACATTTATGGAGCGTTATGATGTGCATTTTACAGCTTTCAATCTCAAGTCCTTCACAGTCCATAACAAAATATTCATGTCTGTCAATTGTCTTCAGAAAGGAATCTAGAAGAAAGAAACAGGAAAAAAAGAAAAACAACCAAAAACCAGCAGAACAGTCTTACAGGATTCTCCATGCCCTCCCATAAGAAGCGGGAATTGGAAAGGAGGCCTGCATCTGTGGTGTCTCATCTTGGTGAGACACACGTGGCAGGAATAGGATGGGCCATGCAGAGGTCTTCGTATCACAGGCATCCCAAACAAGAGAATATCCCAGGTATCACTCAAGAGACTGGTCTCCACTCTGCCAGACCTCCTGAAGGACAATATCCTTGATAAAGAAGATGTAACAACTTCTTAAAAGAAAGCACAACACTCCCTTTCATCAGATTTACACCTACAGTGAATCTGTTTCACAAAGCTGTGCTGCCTCCAGGGCTTGTCCCTTATGTACATTCAAGACACATTCTCATTGCATGTGATGTGCTAGGAGGGGAAATGCATCAGGTGGACCTAAGCACCTCAACTTTGGTCTTGCTTGAAGTCAATATAAACACAGGCTCATTTCAAGCAAAAAGCAGATCTAGAAGCTGCTCTGGTCCACCAACAAGATCCAGGAAGATGGTTACCCTGCACAGGTAAGTCAAAGGAGCTGGAGAGCCTTAAGCTTCATGAGGCTGAGCTAATGGCAAACACTGCACTAGACTAAATTTATGGAACTTTTGGGGTAGATGGGAATGCTGAGAGTCCACCCAACTTTCAGAGCTCCGTATTTAGCAAGGTGCAAGTGATAAAAGACCTGATCATAGGAAAAAAAAAAATAAAGACATCGGACTCAAAATTTTTATCATAGCATTGTAATCTGTGCCCTGGGAAACAGAAATTAACTCTAGCCTCAGGTTACATCAACAGATCTTACCTCAGCACACAAGGGACTGATGGTAGCTTTGCCTTTCCAAGATGAGCAAGCCCAAGGAGAAGACATGAAAGTCATCTCATGGGACAAGGCCATGCAGGAAACCCTGAGCTAGAGGCAGGGGTCAAATATTCAACAGGAACAAGCAAATACAACAGGTACAAGCTTCAACAAGCAAATATTCAAATCGCTTACTTTCTGAGCAAAACAAAAATCTTGCAAAGCTGCTCAGACAGGTGATGATGAGCATTACAAAAGCAACACAGATCCTTTAGGAACAAATTCAAGGTGTGTGGCGCCCTCAGGCAGGAGAGGGAGCCCTGGAGAAACTTCAAAACTGAGCCTATAGGCCAAGAGAAATGGGAGAAAATAATTCAGAGAAATAATATCAGAACCATGGGCCAGGGCTTCACTTTCTGCCTCCCCTGTCCCAGGAGGTCTGTGTCCAGGAAGGAGCAGATTTTCTCTTAGCCTCTGGTCAAAGCTGTACTTCTGAGTTTTGATTTGGGGCTCTCTGACCTCCAAGCCTGGGTACACTCCCTGCTAGCTGTGCATTGGATTTTCTCTACCTGAAAGCTTCATTACTGCTCAAAAGTGCCTCCTCTCCCTCTGTCTCTCCCAAACAGCAATGACAGGCAGATGCCAACAGCCATATTTTATCCGTGAAAATGCCAACCACTTTGGAGCATTCAACACTTGATAAAGCCAGTTGGACGCTTTTATCACTCTACTCTGTCTGGTTAACAGCTAATAAGACTACAGCCCCCACCAGCACCCTGCTGCTACACAATTCCTCTCCCTGCTGCCCCAGCCCTTAAGGGGATAACTCTGCTGACCAACACCACAATGAGCAGCACCCAAGGTACAAGCCAACACTAGATACTTCTCTGCCTCTTCTCTTGCCGGTGGGAGCCAAAAAGTGATCATTCCCTGCTCCTCCCTGGTGCAACTGCTCAGAAATTGCTGAGTTAGCCCTTGCTTATCTGCTGGATATAGTGCAGCTCTCTTTTTCTAATCCCCTTCATCTGCATTTTGTACAGCCCTGTTCTAAGGCTCTTCAGATTTGCTTTACAGTTTATCACCCTGCTCAAGCAAGATGATGCATCTTTAAACTTTCCACTCAAAAGAAGCACTGAGGGATGAAACCATTCAAAACCCAAGAAGCTGCCTTGGAAAATGGTCCCCACAGAAAATGACCAGCAGGAGTTTTTTAAAGTCATAAACACAATGAGACAAGGGATTATGTTTTCTGTTGGAAAGACTCCTCATTCTTGGCATCATTGAAAGTCTGAAAACTTTTCTTCTTAGCTTTGCTTAAAAACTAGGGCTACAACAAAAACTGCTGACCTCAGGCTGGGGGGAAAAAAAAAAACCAAAAAACCCCACCATTTCTGTTTTCCTACGTGTAATGCAGAAAAAGGCTCTTCTCTACTCCATCTCAGGAAGTTCTTGTACATCTCCAATTTATGCAACACTAAAGCAACCAAGATTCTCCAAGACCAGGCTGAAGTTTCCTTACCAATATATGCTGCTGGTCAGAAAAGGCTTATCATAGTGTCTAGAAGCTCAAATACACTTCAGAAGTTACAAAACACTGGGATCTTAATAAGAAGAAAACCAGCCCACCCTGGCTGGCAAAGTAATTTTTGGTGGAAAAGCCCAAAAGGAGCCAGGCAACACACACACCAAAGAGAGTAAGACCTAAGTGTAGAGATGCTGCTGCCCTCTGGCTGCCTATGGGGTTGACCTCCATATCCTTCTCCCTTACAAGAACCTCAGCATCACACTTGGCTGCAGGTCCACGGGGATGCCCATCATCAAGGATAGTGCATTTGCTCCAGTTCACCTGGGCTTTTGGGTCTGCAGGGTCTGTGCACAAATCCACACAAGAAGAACAACAGACAGACCACTCCTTCTCTTTGCCCCCAGTGCCACAGGGAGCCTCAGATCCTAACCAGCTCCCTAACCACAATGCACAGCACCTCACAGCTCAAGGGGGTGGCTCTCTGTGGGGTTTGGGATGCATTTCCAGAACAGGAAAACAAATTTTTGTTTTTCCAGAAACAGAAAACAAATGAGTAGTTGTGCTGCTATACATCAGGCCTGCAGGATTCCAAGGTTGCCTCCAAGCACCCAGAGAACAGAGCCCCCCAGGCAAGGGTGCTAAGACAGGAACCACAAGTCCCAGCAAGCCTGAAGAGCACACACTGCTTCCCACATCAGAGCCTTGAAGAGTGATTTGTATTTGTATACAAAGCTGTGATGGATTTGGGCAGCCAGAGCTAGCATTGTGGAGCCCTGAGAAACATCTATGTGGCCTTCCCTCATGGTGCAGATGACCTGACCAGCTCTCCCATTAACAGCAGCAGACTGGGAAATAACCACTGAGCTGATGGGGCAGTGTCTTTAACGAGAAGGTTTGCACAAGACAGAGAAGAAAGCAAGCCAAATTTTATCAGGCCATACAGCAGGCGGAGGGGCCTGCGGTGATGTCCCAGTCCAACACACAACCACTGCTGGGAGCAGAACCCAAAGCCTTCCTCTCCCAGGACTGTTTTTTTCAATGCTACTGGACCAAGTCTCTGCAGTTTGCAGCTGGGGAAAATGGGACAGCAAAAATGTTGACTAAACCAAGGCAATTCCTGTCAGCCTTTTGTGCTTTGTTTATCATCTGATCTGGAAAAGGCAGGACCCTCCACAGTGCAGGCTGATGCTTCAGTTCCAGAAGGAAACTTCTGCCACCACATGTGCAACCACTTTTCTACACACTGCTCCAGTGATGTTCCCACCTTCAGCAAAAAACCAAAAAACCCCAAACATTCCCATTGGTTAAGTTAGCTGTTTTTACATTAAGGTTCAAGCTAGATTCTATGACTACCTGTGTTACCATAAAAGTGCACATTAGCATGACTGGCTTCCTTGGATCTTAATTAAACTTCTAGATCTAAGAAGACAAAAAAAAATAAGGTAAACAACTTTAAAAATACTTTTTAGTCCCCACCAGGTGATTCCTTGCTCTCACCTGGATTCAGTACGCAGATGTATAGCACTGCCAGCATCCAGGCTGATACAGAAGTTGCTCACACCAGCAGCAGAAAAATGGCCCCAACGCCCCCTGGCCATCACATCTCCTTCCCTGGGTGACCCCAGCACAGTACCACAATTATTACAGACAGCCTCATCAACAATAACCAAACATGACACTCAGTCACCCCGATTTTGCTTGCCATCCAGCTGTCCTGGAGAAGGGACAAGCCATCCCACCGCTGGGCTAAGACGCAATCAAATATTTAAATGAACATTTCTTCTCCAGGTCAAGCTTTGTCTTCCTCCTGCCGGCGGCTACCAAGAGGCAGAGCGATCTCCCTGCATTACTGTGACAACCCGAGGATGGGTTACAGCCATCACCAGGCTGATGAATGGTGGAGTTTGGGTACTTGACATGCTACAATAGGATACGTTTGCCTTTTTTCAGAAACGAGAGGCCGACATTGTGAAGCAGTTAAAGCCAGACATCCAAGCGAGGCCATCACCACACACAGGCTCAAAAGGCTTTGTCTGCCTTTCTAAGAGAAATTTCATAATATGCAAGGGTGAGCAGTCAGCAAAAGGCTTGGATCTCTCGATTTATAATCATCCCCAGTTTCCTCACAACGGCCCTGAATACATCTTTGATTGGTTATGTATGAGAGGAACCGTCCCCAGCGTGGTGCCAGACATGTGCAACACAGACTTGGGTTGGACTCTGAGCAGGAAGAAGGATTCAATTCAGCAGCTATGCTCAAAGGGAATAAATAAATAAATAAATAAATATGTAAAATTGTGGCAATTATTTCATCCTGAATGGTTTCGAGCTGTTACTGGTTCAATAAGGGCTTGCCTGGAAATTAAAGGCTACAGCACTTGCGGTCCCCCTCTCCTGCAGATGAGGCAAGGAGCCAATTCCCAGGCTACAGCTCTTATCCCCCAGAAGGGTATTTCCACCTGGCCCTTCTGCTTCTCACCCCAAAGGCCATTCTGCCTGGGGCCATGAGCCCATCCCTGGGAACACCCAGAAGCCTCCAGCATCTCCCTGGGGCCCTAGACCCCCACCCTGGGGCAAGGAAGGGAAGGGGAGGATGGATCCAGCCCTCATCCAGCCCGCAAGTGGCTTTCCTGTTGTTCCAGGCAAACAAAAGCCGAGCGGCGCAGTGGGCCCCGGGAAGGGTGCCTTCCCTTTAATGAACGTGATTTCAATCCCAGTGAATATTCATAAAATTACCGCGGCTCTAATTTGTATAAAATGACAGCCTGCAAACCAGGGATGATTGAAGAGGACCAAAATCATTTTGTTTGATTACAATCTCCCCTCCCTCCTCTCCCCGCTCCCCACCTTCATTATCTTTTATGTCTATTTAAACTCTGGACACTGCATATTCATCTCAATTCTCCTTCCATCTCTCCTTCTGTTTGTGGGCTGCTGATGCTTTTTTCTCCCCCCTCCTGCCTCTCCTCCTTTCATTGTAATTTTCTTCTTGCTTCTGTTGGGCATTCAGGGATTTGAGGAGGTTTTCTGAGGGGGAGTGGGGGTGGACTTCATTTTATATAAAAAAAAAAAATAGTGTGTTGTCTGGATAGAAAATTACATTTGCATGCTCAAGGGGCCTGAGGGCTTCTCTGTGGGCTTGGCAGAGATCCTACCTCAGGGGGGGAGGGAGGTGGAAGATGCTGATTTGATTTCCTCCTCTTCCCACCCCTTCCCCCTTTCCTTTCCATATTATAGATGTCTGCCTGATTTTTCTTTTCTTTTTCTGCATGTGCAAACCACTTGAAGAACAATGGCACAGATTAGAGGCCTTCCTTAGGGCTGTTTATGAATGCAGTTGTGGAGTTCAGCAAAGCAGAAACATTACATACAGTAATTGGACATTTAATTACTAATGAAGCTAGCAACTGAGTTGTTTTGTTATTTTTTTTTGCAGGGGTCTGAAGCAATGTGACAGACCCTCCAACTGCAGGTTTAATTATGGTTGGAGATGGGCTTAATGCTCCATCTTATACTCTATTACCCTCTCAAAAGCCCTCTGCCTTTTATTTGTAATTTTTATGCCCCAGCCCTCTTCAAAGGGGAAACGCCGTAACACTCTGTCCACTGGACAGGATGCTGCTCTTCTGGATTGCAGCAAAGCTGAAGCCAGCCATGGACAGGATTCCTACAGATCCAGCTTCCCTAGGAGCATTGGAGGGAATAGACCTGTTTTGGTAGCCAAGGACATCCAGAACCAACCCGCCATTGCATGATCACATCCCAGTTTTGGTCCAACCTAGTTTCTGACATCTCAGCAGGTTTCAGTCCCTCTTTTTAAGAAGCCAAAAGAGATTTCTTTTATTCCAAGTATTTAGCTAAGTTTTCCTTTCCTTCCTCCCCTTCACACCAAGTCATTGCTGCCTCCAAAGACCATGAACAACTGGAATTGAAGGGGTTTGTGGAAGTCCCTATGTCACAGAAGAGCCAGAACATCCCTCAGGCAGCATGAAAGCAGTCTTGTCCCCAAATAAGTTTTGCTTCCCTCTGCTTATAATGAGGCATCTGTGCAACACTGGGCTTGTTTCAGGAGGAAGAGGTGAGCAGAGTTCATGAGGTCTAGGGATGAAATTAGGTTTATTCCATTAAAGTACCCAAGGTCCCAGTCTGGCAGCATCTTAGAGGACCCTAAAAAGACAAGCCAGTCTGCTCTGGACCACAGCTTTTCTCTCTCTCTTGTCTCTGTCAGAGGCTGACAAGCCTTAAGAAGACACAGTGAGAGTTTCTCCCCAGCTTTTGGCAAAAGCAGCTTCAGGACTTCCTGAGCTGGAAGGAGCATCTGTGCCATCTGGTTTAACACTGAAATGGGGGTGGAATAGGGCTAACAAAGCAAGTTTGGAGCTTTTTGATATCATTCTGCATTACCGAGTTTCATTCATTGTTGCTCCAATTCCTTCAGGTGAAAGGAGACTAAGTGCCAGGCATTCCCACCTCCTTGTGTGGAGTGCTAAGCTCCAGGGAACTGAACCTCCAGCTTCTGTTGATCAGAAAACCTTCTAATTGATTACAGATGAATGCCATGCAGTGAAACTGTTGGATTTTAAGAGCACAGAGAGCACTTTTGTAAAATGTCATATGCATATTGGGATTTTTCTTTTCTGGTTTTAATGACAATGTGCAAATTGGGGGGAGAAAAGGCAGGAGAAGGCAGAGTAACAGATGTGAGAAGACAAAAAATGTTCCTGAAGAATAAGTCACCCATTTCTTTTTCCAGACTTCCCAGCACATCCTGCTGCTTCTTCTAAGACTGTGTGCTCTCAAGGTTTGCCCATGCTAATGTTGACATGTTATGGAGCAAATGACCAACACTCAGACAGAAGTCATGGATTCAACTGACCTGCACAACTAAGTGTTGCACTACTTTAGCTAAATCCACTGCAAAACGGAGCAAGCTGTTTGCCACTCACATGGTTGATGGTGGGATTCATGTCCTGTCCACTGAGGGTCTTATGCCAGTGGACAAGGCTCCTCTACCATCAACTCCAATAAAATCACCTACATACCCCCAAGAGACTGGGTTAGCATCACCCCCAGGCAGCAGCCTGTCCAGTGACTAACAGAGATCTTGGAATGCTAAACTGAAAAAGACACATAACTTTTAGATGACAGACAGCAGGCAAGAGGAATCCCGCTCCCAACAGCATTTGCTTGGGTAATAGATGCAATTTCCCCCCAGGATTTACCTTCCAAATGTGAGATTCAGCCAGTAAGTGTACCAAAAGTTCACTGGCACCAGCAAGAGGCCCTGCTGTTCTGCCTCCGATCTGGATCCCAGACAGTTTGCCCCTGGCTGTTTTCAGAAGCAGATACCAGCTCCTTGGAGCAGGAACAAGAGTCTGCACTGATCTGCTTTCCAAACTTTTTGTGTATCCTCAGCCTTGACTAAATTCAAGACTTTTTTGTTGTACAAACACTGGAGGGCTGAGGGCCTTGGTGGATGCAGCAACCTGGCCGCCATTCACCTTCCTTGCACACGTAAACAAGGGTTGGACTTGATGATCTCAGAGACCCTTTCCAACCTGACTGATTCTGTGATTCTGTGAAGCAGTAAAAGAAGAAGTATTATTATATCTCTTGAGATGATTTTCAGCTTGTCCTTTGCACAGAGGTGCAGCTGACAGACTCAGACACTGCTTTATTAAGTCTTTTTAGAACCCTCTTCTAATCAGGCTAAACAATGTGGGACCACCACAAAGTGGGGCAACACAGGATGTGGGAGGACCCCTTTTCAGGAAAGTCAAACAGCTTGTACAAGCCTGCATGGACAGACGGAATCTCTGGACAGATCCCACTTATCAGAATATGGATGCAGCAAAGCAGTGAGATCTTCTGGCCTGTGCTCTGCCCTCACACCCTTCCAGCTACATCAGCATGTGCCAGCCACCTCAAAGGAATGATAAATTTCATTCAGTCATCTCCAGGAACACCAGCAGCAGCCTCTCCATTTGGGTGCCAACCATTGCCAGTTCAGCACTACAGAAATGATGGTGGCCAGACTCATCTGCTTTCCTGCATGCCAGAAAAACGTAACCCACTGACTCATCTTGGCATTTCTCAGAAACTCCATAGTACCAAGAAAATCTCCTTGCAGTCACCTGGATCCAACCTCTGATCACACCCATCCACTTCTATCAACATCAGCTCTATTTCAAGCTATTTAAAGTAGTAGAGGCAAATGCAAAACACAACCCAAATACAGATTATATGACAGAATGTAGCTCTGATGTGAGCTGCCTTTGACCAGCACAGCTCCATGCAGCCCCTGCCATAAGAAATCATAGTTTGCCCAAATGACTTCCAACTGCTGCTGTCCATCTGCCAGCCCTGAAATGGGGCCTGATTTACAGAAAAGGATGAGCACTTTCCTGCTTAAATCTGAGCCTCTTCAAGATGTTTTAAGTCAGACATTCAACATTTAATTACTTTTGAAGACCAAAGATCCCCTCTCCATCCTCCTCCCACATATTTATCTCCTGCAGAAGTCATCTGCCAAGTTTGCAGGGGAAAGATCAAATAACAACAAAAAGAAATTATAAGTTGCAGACCCACTACCATTAATCATATTTGCAACATCTTCCTTCTCTTGCTGCCTTAAAAGTGTTTATTTCCAGACCCCAGCCAGCCTGCTCCCTATAAACGTATGTACGGTTTCCACTAGAAAAACTGCTTCTAAGGAGAAAATATGCCAACAAGTACAAGAAACCAGTTCCCTGCTCAACATGTCCACTGATGATGGGCAAAGACATCAGCAGAAAAATGGGACATTGTGGTGGTTCAGTCCCATCTAAAGTAGCTCCAAGCCTGGAAGGAAAAGGAGAGCTAGAGCATCCTCCAGCCCTTGGGCCAACGGAGGCAGCTGGATCCTCCAGCCAGTGCTGGTGCTTGTTTAGGGTCTGGGTGCTGCAGCCTGAGCTCACTCTGCAAAAACTTGCTGAGGTTTTGGGACTGTTCACATCCAGAGAGAGAAGGCAGCTGCATTTAGAGAGAATTCCTCTCTTTGAGGGCCAACAGACCCTTCAACCCACTTCAGAGAGAACACATCTGCCCAACAGTTGTCTTTTTTCCTAGCCGTACCACAGTCCAAGAAATCAGTCACCTTCCCACACGCTGCCAGCTGCCGTGCCTAGACAGAGATGGCCCAAGCATTCTCCAGACCCTGCTGGCAGACCAGACCAATGCATCAAAACCTGCTCAGACAGAACCAAAACCAGAAGGAAGCCTGATTTCTCCCAGCTTTCCCCTTCCCTCCCCCTCCCCAGCAAACCAGCCTCCCAGGTCCTCACTCACTCCCAGGGACTTTTCAAGCTGAAACTCAGCTTTGCTCCCAGTTCAGGGGTAACTTGGTGGAAGGGGAAAAGGCTGGGGTGGCAGCTGGACCACCCCGAGGCTCACACACAGTGGAGGAGAGGGGAAAAGCAGAACTGAGAAAGCTATGCCAAGGAGATTTGGTCTCCAGCAAAGCCAGAAACATCAAGCCAGCACCACGACATTGCTCAACACAAGCTGGATGGAGGCAGTAGGGCCTTGCCAGGATGAGAGCAAACAACCTGAGCAGGCCCCCAGGATCCCAACTCTTCACAGTGACTGTGGCACTCGGTCCCCATCCCAAGCCACTTCAAATCCCAGCAAAACCCAGTTGGAGTCATCTCCCACTTGCAAGAGCCTGTGGTCATGGTGGAGGTGCACACTGCTCTGGAGCTGGTCTCCCTTTCAACATCTCTAACTTGCTACAGCTGTTCACTTCAACTGCTAAAAGCCAGCATAAGCTGATTTTGCAAAGAGCTTGCCTATGTAAACTGCACCATTCCTCCAACATAAATAGTACAGTCCTGGCTTGTAATTTCAGCAATTTGATGTTTTCTTGGCCAAGAGCAAGCCCAAGGAACTGGAGATAGAAACAACTTTAGAAAGCCTGGCCAACTGCACAACATAATCTGAAAAGGTCCCAAACTGGATGGTGCTCCCAGCCACATGGCCAAACAAGCACCCCTTCACTGCATCTCACATCCACACACTCCACAGAGAGAGGGCAGGGGAATGCTTTGCACCAGGACACATGCTGCACCCTCCAGTCTGCTCCTGTGTGCCAAGTTATCAAGGGAGATGTTCTGCAAAGCTGGCATAGAGACCAACCAATTGCAAGAATATCACAAATCTAATCCTGCTCCTGGTAAAAACACACCCCGGGGTTTTAGGATAAAGTATTCTCCTTCTTGCTATAACTCCTGGGAAAGACATGAGGAGAGCATTTCAATATGGAGGCTCTGCAGCCTCCACTGCCACCACGCAAATACCTCTTCATTTTGTCTCAGTCCCAAGCAGTCAGGACATCTTGGTGACTGCTGATGGTCATCCTGACCTCACTTGGATGAAGCACAAGGATCTGTACACTCCATTTACACAGAACCCGTATGACCCATGGCATCTCCTGAAGGACACAAGGACCTGCACAGCCTCAAAATCAGCAGCAAGACTTCACTGTGCTGCTTGCACTATGGAAAGCAGCCTTCAAATTCATGTAGTGCCCGACTAAAGCAACGCTGCTTCTTTGTTCCCTGGTGCAGAAAGCATCCTTTGAGCTAGTTAGATTTCAAAGCTCTCCACTCCTCACTGCAGCCAGAGATAAATGCATTAGGATGCAAGGAATTAATAACTTAAAACAACAATTCTGAGTTAAATAGAAAATGTTCCTCCCACCTCTCACTCTGAAGAGGAGGATGGCTGTTAAACCTGTGCAAAACTTGCATTAATTCACCAACTGTTTCCATGGCAGAAACGGGTGATGCAGCAAAGTTAGTGACTTCATTTCCGGAGGACATCAGATCTTGCTCTGTACTAAAAATATCGGTTGGTATTTTAGGTCCACGAAGGGATGCTGGGTTTTAAGCTTCCACAGAATAAAAGATAATCTGTGAAGGCACGTACCTGAGCAGGAATCAGGAGAGCAAACCCTCTGATGCACCTACAGGTTGTTCTTTCACCAGGCATCAATACCTAGCAAAATTTGCTGCTCAGAGACAGCAAGATAGAATTAGCTCATCAGGAAAACCACCTCCTTACTTTGTTCACTGCCCTTCAGAAAAATACAATACTCACATTGTCTGCTCATACTTTGATATCAAAAGCAAGGAGATGTTAATTCAGCTGAGAGAGGAGACAGGCAGAAGTCTTGAAAGATAAATCTGGAACGTGCAAAACAACCATCAGCAAGAGGCTGAGGAGATGACATGGACATTAAACAAGTCAGAAATCCACAGCTTTATTTCTAGGGAAATTGTTGGTGAGACAGAGTAGCCATTTTACACACCTGAGCTATCTTGGGCAGCCTGCTGATGCTCACTTCTCTCCTCTCCAGCTGTGCAATTTGTTTTCATAGTTAATTACAAAGACAGATCAACATCGACCTGCTGAAATCAGGCAGCACCTCAGCTATTTTTGGAACAAAAAGCACAGAAAAGGAAGTGATCTACTTTGATGGGTAGAGAAGATACCCAAAATAAATGATCTTTTATGCTTCTCTGCAATTTTTTTCTCTTTTGTTTTCATTTAACATCTTTGATCGCTTTAAAACAAGCCCCACTCATGAATTCTCTCCTAATTAAATGTTCTAATTAAAATGCACCACACTCCATAATTTCACTCTGGTTTTGAAAGCTACGTTTTAATCAGGAGGGCAAATAACTCTGATCTCAAAGTTGAAAGAAAAAAAAAACACAAAAAAACAAACAAAAAAGCCAACACCCCACATTCAACACATTCAACAAAGTTTAAAAAAGAAATACACCCCAAGACCGAGAGGGTAAATAGGAACATTCACCTCCACTTATGTTACCAAGATGACACTGGCAGGTGACATTCCCTCTTCCCGAGACCATATATCAGCTGACACAATGGTAGTATCTGTCCTAACCCATATATTTACTCTGATTTCTACTCACTGAAATACCTGGAAGGCAAGGCAACATACACAGATCACAACAATCAATTTAACTCATGTCCTATCTACCCTGCCTAGCACTTCTCCAGTCCTGGACTGCAAGTTCTCATACACCCACATAACTTGGGAATCCACTTGAAGACCTTACAAAGGGAAGCAAAATTCTACCTCAGTAAATCCGTAGTTTCAAACACTGCTGTTGAAAGCACAGGCTCCAACAGGAAGGCCCTTGCAACTACCAAACACAAATGTCCCACCTCCTTTCCAACACACTGGAAAAATGAGCTTAGCACTGTGTTCTCTTCCCATTGGTTATAAACCAGGACAATTTACACAACCATGCTGCACGCTAGACAGATGCTAAGTGTCAAACATGCAAACTTAAAGTCTATTGTCCACATTAAATGCTGAATGAGAAGAATGCAGAGAGATCCCACAAACTTTAGCCTCAGCTGCACCTGCCAGTAAAGCTCTAAAGCAGCTTTTGAAGCGGAGCAGAATGGTGTCACCTCCTTCTGCAAAAGCAAAAGGCGTACAGAAGGCGCAAACAGGACTCCAAAGTAACTTTGCTTGGGAGAAGACTCCTTTACTGCTGGATGCTATGAGGACACAGGGCTGTACACCTTCATGCTGCCACCCATGGGCACCCACAGTGGAACAAGTTTCAGTTGTGTCAGGAGATGATGAGTGGCCAGAGATCAGCCCCTTGCCAAAATGCATCTTAGGGCCATGCTTAGGCCACTGGAAGAAGAACCTTGGAAGAACCGCCCTATGAAAGCACATTTCCCTCATTTACAGTTAGGACAGGCACTTTTATTTAGTTTCCAGGAGAAAAACAAAAAGATCAAACAGGCCAATTTATGCGATATAAGCAAACTTGTGCATGTGTGACAACATCCCAACAGTGTGAAATGGTACGGACTGACAACTCTACCCTCCAGTGGGATCCTTCCCTGTTTGCCAGTATACCTCTACAGGTATAGAGGTATTTTTACAGAATTTTACAGAAGCCTAGCATGATATGTGGGCAAAGCTTCTCCCTCCAGCGGTTTTTCATTCCAGTGTCTAATTGGTTTGAGGACTTGTCCTCCAGATCACTGGGAAAAAAGACATCAGTCGAGTACTGTAACACATGATCAGCATCTTTGCAGAAGAGCACACTTTCCCATAGCCCAAAATAGGGCAAAAATTGATTTTGTTTGGCTTAACTTTAGGGAAAAAAAGCTATCTGCAACCAAGCTTTTTTTCATTCCAAAAAGTGTTGGGGGTTTTTTCCACACCCCCAGAACATGATGGTCGCATAACATCACCAAGGGCACTGATGGTGAGGTAGGAGACAATTGCTAGTAATTTCTGCTTTCTAATACAAAAACTGCTATGAGCCTTGCACCAATTCAGTGCTTCCCCACAGTTTCACCAGCAGATGAAAATGGGTTTTGAGGGGAAAAAGCCTTACTTTAATCACAAATCTTCAAGATGACAGCTACACTGCAAAAATTAAACACATGTATGAAGCCCTGCAGGAAAGATCAATGGGTTTAGGTTTCAGGGAGATTAGACTGTATATTTTTAAAGTTCTGCAATGTGAATTTGGTTTAGACAAAAGGAAGACAGTGGGGGAGAAGTGTAATCTATAACACTTGTTCTTTCTGAGTTTGAAAGCCATTTATTATTTTGGAGACACTTCTGCAGCAAAACTCCCAAGTGACCATGGAAGTGATTTTTACAGCAGCATTAACCATTACAAGTAGAAAGCCAAGCTCCCAGCAGCCTGAAGAGAACTGGAAAAATCATGATACCAGCATGTTTGGAAAGGAGGATCTGTTACCTTACACTTTATTCCCACTACAGGCTTTGCCACTTGCCTTGCAAAAGTGGCCACAATGAGTCTCAACTTGACTCACAGAGGCTCTCCACAAATTGCCCTGGAGAACTCCAATATGTAGCCCTGGGTCTCTGCTACAGAACTGGGGAGGCAATGTCCCACTGGCATAGATCACTTCCAGTCAGCATGGAGTGAAATCAGGTACACAGTCCATCAGCTAGAGCAAGGATGAGGTTCCACTCATATGTTACATCCAGATAGCCCCTAGAACTGGAGGCTTTGTGATCTCAAGAAACAAGCCTTGCCACACTTCACATGTCAAACATCTTCATCCTCTGTGTTCCTTAAGGCCCATATCCTTCCAATTTGGGAATAGAACTATTCTGTGCTGTACCTGGCTTGACCAGACAACCACAAGAAGCTGCCAAGATGAGAGCATACAAGTCTTCAACCCCTTTCTGTTTGTAGATCTCTGCACATTTTCCCAGTGGAGATGCAACCTTGCAGCATGAACACCAGCTTCCTGAAAACAGGATGAGTTTTCTTAGCCTGCCTACCTTTGGCAGATCCTTTAGGGGAATCCTCTGATCTCCAAGGCCCTCAGACCAGAGTCACTGGGACAGTAGAAGACATAGAGAGGTAACAAATACAGAAAAGGAAGGCAAAGGGTGAAAGAAATACACATTCAGAAAAGAAAATGACAAAAATACAAATGAAGGAATAAAGGATAATAAATTCCTGCCACATGAGCATCAGCAAAACACGTTTGCATTCCTCTGATAACTCCTGGCATGCAGCAGCCGACAAGCCAATCTAAAAGGTACTGCAGAAGGCTGATGTTGGAGGCATTTGCAACTTCTTGCCTTGTAATATTCCTGCCAGGTGCAGGTTTTGTTTAAGTTCCGTGTGCCACGGCAGGAATGCACAACTATAGGCAAGTTCTCAAAAATAACAGGAGATGAGTTTTTCACTTAGCAATTAATTACACAGGCTCCCTTTCTTTGCCCAGTGGCACAGAATGTAACTCCAGAGTGAAATCCATCAATTAAAGATTGTGGGGAATAGGCTGTCTATCCCATCCTATTTACTCACCTGACAGCAGCTTGGACACAGATGGGGAAGCAATGCTCCATCTGTAAGAAATCAGACGCAACAGCACAAACATCCCAACATAGGAGGGCAGAGTCCACCCCCTAAACTCTTTGGTCACTGCAATTAATAATTACAGTTTCTACAGCACCCCAAGCCCTCGTGAGCCCCATGAATTTCAGCAGGGCACCCTCCCAGAGCAGCAGGGTACAGAGCTCTACCGATCCCACCAATTCATCTTTCATGATGCTGCTTGCAGGAGCAAACAGGCCAGGTCCTCCCACTCCCTGAGTGTCCTGAGATGCCAGGCAAGCAGAGACACCAAACAGACCCTCTCATATGAGGTCTTGATTGCAAGAGGAAGCTCAGCAGGGCACCCAAAAAACAATGCCAAAAGGCAGAGACACAGAAGGACAACTCCCAAATGAAGTAAGTTATTCAAAGATATCCAGGATGAGATACAAAAAATGAGAGGAGAAGTCTTAGGAAATGTGGTCAGTAAAGGGAGAGGACAGTTCTGGCTGCCCAGATGCTACAGCAGCAAGAAAAGCAGCAGAGATCTGCACCAGTCACTAATGGACAGCTCACACAGCTCTCCCTTGGAGCAAGCTCCAGGATACCTCCTCCAGCACAGTAAGGACCTCTCCTGATGGACAAAATGGAGAAGGGCTTATTTATTTTAGCTGCTGTGAAATGTCTGGATGCCAACTTTGCTTAGAGAAGGGACGTGTCTCAGCCAGCTTGTCTGCTTCTTAGTTAGCAAGGGTGAAACTTAAGCTCTGCTTGGCCTCTTATTAGGTTTGCTGCCCAGACATCATCTAATTGTCACTCCAGTTTACGAGATGAAGGTTTGTGTTAAGATAAGACTGTCTGAATTTTTGGCAGGGTGTCCAGAGCAGACAGGAGGCCCAGATCTAACCAAATTAATTCAATCACCTTTCCTCTCTGAAGTGCCCTCCTGGCCACCGGCGGCAGTAGGTCTAGAGAAATGGCACAAGAGTGCCAAGGATCATTATGGGTCTAAGCAGGTGATTCAACCCCAAAGATCAAAGAATCCTGCTCACTTTGAAATAAATGTACTTGTATAAAGTGCCAGGTGGACCTCACACACTAAACTCCTTCCAAAGTAATTAAGGCTACTTGAGCACACTGCTCATGCAAGCCCAAGGCCAACACCACAATGAATGGTGTTCCCTTCCTACAGAGAACAGACTTTTTACCCTACCTAGAAACATCCCTACCACAATCCAAATTAGTTACTCCTACTGCATATCATAGTAAGGGATCACAACATGGAGTCAGTATGGGTTCCTGAAGCCTTGTGTGTCAGTAAGATAGAAAAACTCCCCCAAGATCAACCCCTTGAGCCACCTCAGCTGGGGTTCATCTTGTCCTACTCTGGACTCAAGCAACAAACCCCTCTGTCCCAGCTCCTCATCCACCTTCTGTCTCCAGTCAGAGTATCCCATAAGTACCCATCTCCTTCCTTAGCAAAGGGAACCAAGACAGAGACATATTTCCAGCCAGGTCTCACCAGGGACACACCATAAGCATCTCCATGCACCTCCCACCCATTCCCATCAAGCTGCCAAACTGCTTCAAACAGGCACACTGTGGAGATCCCCCAACTCATGGCCACCCCCCACACCACCAAGAAGGCAAGACCTATGGCTCCCTCCCCTAAGAAAACACACTGAACTCTTGCACCGAGTAAGGTTACAACCAAGAGAAACATCTAACGTCACTGCATTTGGAAACAGCACTGTCATCAGAGTTCAAATTTAGAAATTAAACATATCAGACTACTGCATACCTGTTTTTGCTCTTTAAATTAGACTTTAAAAAAAAATAAATCCAACCTGTGGCTGAAAAGTGCCCTGGCACCCTCCAATCCATCCCAAACTTAGCCGGCGTTTTTCTACATTACAGATTCCAAAGGCGACTAATTAGCCAAGACTCAGCAAACTCCAGTTAAAAAAAGAAGCTGCTCCAACTCCATCAGGGAGGCAGATGGAACCGGCTCGTTTCAGACACTGCAGGCTGCATCAGCAGTTTCTCCAGCTGATGGTGTCTGAAGAAGGGAGGACTGCAGATCGGAGGCAGCACGGCGGTCTGTCTGCCAACGGGCCACAAACAGGTGACTCATTGCCGCAAAGAATTCCTCCCACGCAGCCTGGAAAGGCATCCGATTGATTTATTAACTTGCTAGAAGTTTTTACCCACCATGGGTTGGCCCTCACACAGCAGTCCCAGCCTCACACAAAGACACAAGCACGTTACAGGCACAGTCAGGGTGCTTACTGGGGTGTCCAGAGCCCAGCATGTCACCTTGTCTTTCCCTCAGATCTGCTTCCCACCTCATTCACTGGGATATAGGAAAAAGATAGGGCTGCTGTCAATGATGGGGGAATGAAACTGTGTCACGGGAAAACCTGTGCTGGACATCAGTGCCTCTGCAGCCCAGCTGACTCTTCAGAATAAAACCTTACGCCAGCAGGAACCCAGCCAGGTAGACACAATTTAATTAAAATGACGTCAGCTGACAATGCAGGAGTTGGAGGTCCCTCTCTACACGGTGCCCAGTGGCTCAGATGTTGAACAGCAGCTGGCAGAGGTCAAACTTGCTTGGACTCCATCCATGCTCTTGCTTTTCACTCCTCTTGGTTCTAAGCAGGTCTCCACTTCAGACACCTTCCCATGTGCTCTTCCCAGTGCCCTGACCTCAGGCCGACACCATAAGCCATCAGGCAACATCGGGAACAGCATGTCCTATTTGCAGTATCTCCTGTCCCTCTCAATCCTGTCCTGCACCATCAGGACCTTGAGGCATGGCCTGGCTGAGAAGTAACACTGAGGGCACAGCAGCTGCAAGGAACCCTAGCACATTGCTCTCTGTGCTGCAGGAGATGCTTTAGAGACACTGGGAGTCCTAACAAAATCTCCCTTGGACCACCCACGGAAGTAAAAGCCACACAGAGATGGGCCTCTGCATTTGCAAAAGAGCACACAGCCTTTATGCCTGAGTAGACCAGAGCCAACACTTTTGAGTTTTCTGGCAGTCACTGAAGCATTTGCAGGTTCTCCCACTGTCCACAGATACTGCTTCTAGAACCCAGACTATCTGTGGGCTCATTGCCTGATTCCACATCAGCTATAGACTGGGTTTATATAGATTATAAATAAATATTATTTATAAATAATTTATAAATATAGATTATATATGTATAGTTATAGATATTATAGATTATATATATAGCTATATATTTCTTCCCAAAGAATCCACCTGGAGCAACAGGGATCAGGTGACCAGTTCAGCTAGAGCATGACCACAAAACACCAAATTCTCCAGGCAACACCACAGTTCAAACCCACTGCAGAAAATTTTCTTCCTGCACTTCTACAGTTTACTTTGCATTAGGACTACAGACAAAGAACAGCAACCCAGGGAATCTGGGTGTCTGAGAACAGTCTTGTACCACTGGCTAGGATTCAGGACATGTCTGCTGACACGTCCACCACTCCGTGTGAGGTGAGGAGATCCTGAACACTGGGCTAAGCCCCCTGTTGCACTTCCCAGTGCAGGCACAGAGGGGAACTTCCAGATGAGAGAGCAAGAGCACCCAAGCCCAGGACCTGCCTTCATGCTGATGGGTGGACAGGATCTGGGCTCTTTATCTATAAGCTTCAGAAAGCTCCAACAATAATGAGGGAGAGCTGTCCTGTAAGTAATATTAAAGACTCTTAATCTGGCTGGTTCTCAGGGACTGATCGATAGCAATCAATTCCTTACATCAGTGGGAATTTGCAAGTGCCTGGTGCTCTCCTGAACAGGGCCATTAGCACCTTCAACCTCAAACTAATGGCCCATAATGAAGGGAGTTTACCTAATGCCAATATCAGCATGGATGATAAACAGCAATTTCACTATCAATGGTATTCAGAGCGAGTGAATCTTCACCTTGCCACAGCAGAGAAGGATGGTGGCACCTTGGGAAGTTAGCAATTTAGAGGGACAGGGAAGGAGCAGGCCCTGGGGAAGCATGGTTCCTGGGGAACAACTGCCTCACATGGCCCTCTGATGTCCACTAAATTTGAGCAACAATAGAGCTTTCCCCTAGCTGCACTATCTTCCCTCCCAGGTGGATGCTCGGATGCCCAGTAGAAGGGTTGGGTTCACACTGATGCCGCCTTCCCGTGAAGGCCTACCAGGAGCATGCTTCTCTCCCCTTCCAAGGCCACACACCCAGCAAGAGTTAATTCATGGCTGTTCCAGTTCTGCTTTGTGGGTTTAATACGCCCAGAGCTGTCGCAAGAGTGTTAAACTCCCACTCTTCCAGTTCAAAGGCAGCTTTGCAGAGCTGAGCAGTCTTAAAATGCACAGCTTTTCAGAAGTGTGACCTTTTCACAAGGTTTCCAATTCAGTAAAGATTTGTTTCCTCCCTCTTCAAGCACGTAACTAAGGGTAGTCATGGAACACCTCCTCACACGGCAGCAGGCAGGAGGGCCAGGCTCCCCGGAGGTCTGGAAATGTCATGACTGGTTTCTTGCAGTTATCGCGACGGTGTTTCTGCGAAGACTCAAGGGCACGGAAAGTCACCGTGCCATTGAGAAGCATCCAAGCTCTTGGACACAACTCCCATCCACCTATGGCAGGAGTGGGAGAGGTTGCCCACTTTCAAGAAGCTGTTCAAATCCCTAACTGTCCTCCCCAGCGAAGCCCATGGCTGGCTTTTTCCTGAAGATATCAACCTGGGCGCCTTTCCCAGTTCTACCCGGTGTCAGATTTAGGTGATATGCGTAAGTTTGTTTCCTTGCTCTTACTTGCCCTGGGGTTTCTCCAGGGGGGGAAAAAAAAATAAGAAAGAAGCATTTTAGGTCATTTGAACCAATAAATCCCACACCATACCAGAGAGCAGAATTTTCAATGGACATCAGGCAGATACCTGTCCTAGCCTTCACCACATGCCCACTTCTCAAGACAGCCTCATTCATGGGCTCCTGCTCTCACAGGTCTCCAAGACACTTGCAGCTCCAGTGTTCTCCACATTGCAAGCCAAGAATAAAAGTTACCACTGGGCAAACAAAGCCTTAGACTGACAGGATGGACAGCTGCATGCCCACTCTTGAGGAGTCTTCTATACTAAATGCACTGGCATAGGGCACTGTGCCCAGCTCCATCTGCAATGTCATCCCTCCCCTTCCACCCTAAAGCAAGTGAAAGCCATGCAGACACTCTGCCTGTCCTCTTCTTCCTCCTCTGCTTGTATTGCCTGGAAACCTCATCCTGTCCCCACACAGCCTGTATGGTCTTGAAGGCAGAGGCCAGTTTTCACACATCTGGGAAATGCCTCCATGTGCTACTTAGCTATGCATGAAGCAGAGAGCCACTGAGCTGCTCCATGACAACTCCCTTTCACACATCATTTATTTCCCTGCAAGTGAGATCAGCTTTTCAGATTTTGCCCTTTTTCCTCTGTTTCCAGTATAGGAATGTGGTGGGGGTTGGAAGTGGGGGGGAGACAGATGTGCTGCTGTTCCCTCATCCTGGTCTCAAAGGCTACCAAACCCAATGAGCACCACATTCCACATACACCAACCAAAACCAAAGCCATCCCAAAGCTTCGTTGCTACTACATTATCACCAAGGACCTTATTTCAAGTTGCACCCTTCTTGCAGGGTTCCCAAGCTGCCACCACCATAACAAACCCCATGGCAGGAAGGAAGTGTTCCCTAGAGACATTCACACAGTCCCTGCAGATCAGGAAATTTATATTATCTCAAAATACCTAGGATTAGTAATCCAAGCAGGCAGTTAACATGCTCCTTAGAGCAGTAGTCAAGTGTTGTAGAAACTGGTCTCAAAACCAGCACCAAGTTCAGAATGATCGTCCTGCTGAAGGTCACAAGCACTGACACGCCAGGTATTTTTGAGCTACCCAATGGGACACACCACTGATCTCAAAGTTTACAAACTCCTAATCCAAAGCACCCTCAATAACACAGCTGACATTTGCAAGGAACACACTCTTTTTATGCTGACAAAGCTTATCCAAATACAGGGCTTGTAACCCACACACCAAGTTTAGAGTGTGGCTTACAAGCTTCCCAGAAAAAACTTTGGGACAACCAAAGGGGAACTCCAGCTTCACACCAGACTCCTGCCACGCAGCTCCTGAAGCAAGCCTTGGCTAACCTACATTTAAGGCATTTTCCCTACCCATTGCATATTTACCACACGAGTTTGTTTGGATGTGTTTTGCTCACGATTTGCTCTTTGGAGCAACTCCAAATCTGCCTCCCTCTTAAGTTGTGCTACAATATAGTCATTTAAACTGATTGCAAACATCAGAAGCGAGGGTTGATTTCTTTATGCACACTAATTCTAGACTAGGTCACCAAACTATTTTCATAGTTATGTCAGCACTGTCTAGACAAACCATTAAAAACAGGATGCAACCATCATCAGAAATGCGACGTCAAGTTCGTGCCCAGAGATACTGAGGGAGCCACAGGGAGAACAGAAAAACCCAAATCTGTCCCAATTGCATAGGTTGGCCAGAGCTGGCTCAATTGTCACTTTTTTGTTTAAGGGGAACTTTACCAAAGATCACCAGAAAAATTAGTATTTAAGTGCAATTTGGAGGGGTAAGGAAAAAAAAAGAGACCAGCAGGAGCTTTTGAAGGACTCTCAATGCTGTCACAAGCTCACTCAAAGAAGGCTCTTCTGTGCTACTTGGATGCCCACACCTCGCTACCAGTGCTGGACCCTCACCGTGAGGCCAACAGCAACGTCAGCATCTTCCACGCCACTGTGCACAGCACCGTGCAGCAGCAGTCCCAGCACACAGGCCAGGATTTGGCCACCCCAGGCACTTACCCTCACCAGCTCCTGCTAGTCTCCCATCCTCACCACCAAAACCACAGCGTCCACACCCACTGAGAGTTTTTCTTCCTAGCATTATATATCAGAAAGGTGGCTTCCCATTCCTTGCCACTTCTTGGCAGGGAACTCTTCCAAACTGCAAGAACCCGAGCTGTCATCTTGGCAGAAAGGGACACACATATAAAAATCACCACTCTTGTCAAAACAGAAAAATAATGCAGGAGCTGATCTGTGTGCATTAATCTGCTGCAGTCAATGAGGAGACAATTTCCCTGGAGAAAGTAATACATTAAAAGGAAAAAGACAAAAAAAGAGGGAAGAAAAAAAGATTAATGTGACTTTGAAATATCACAAGCACCGTTTATCTTCCTCCTGCCACCACAGGTTTCTTTTTTTTTTTTCTTTTTCCTTTTTTTAATACAAAGAGCCTTAAAATTCACTGTGAATACAGTCCTTCTGTCTCAGACAAGCACACATAGGTGCATTACAGTATAGCAAAAACATAAATATAGTACCACTGCTCTCTCAGTATACAACCTCAGCATTTTTAATCAACTCAATTTAACCTTCCCACAATTGTTTTTCACTGACATAACCTTCTAATTAGCCTCAGAGTAGTAGGATGCTTCTCAGAGCTCCTACTTCTGCCAGCAATTTGGTCACAAAGTTCAATCCTTGGTACTTCTGTCTTGGCATCAAAGCTCCCCAATATACACTTAGGAACTGATACAGATCTCAGACCATGTCGAGGGCACGACCTAAAATTCAAATATGCAACCCCTTTTCTCAGGCAAAACTAACACATTTTTGCCAGTTAAAAAAGAAAAAAAAAGGATTCAATCTATGTAACACGAAAACGACAGACACAATTAAAACTGAGGTGAATTGTGTGAACTCGGCCTCTGGCAATCCTGAAACAAATGAGTTCACCATACCATTTATATTCTCATTTTCCTTTTACACATATCCCATAGATCATAAATATACATTAATAACTGTAACAGTCAAAGTTTACATTCGGCTGTAACATTTAGGATCAATACTCTTCAAATGACCTTTAATAGTAATGAGCTGCCATAACACTGTCTTGAGGACATTAAATTTTTATTAGAAATGCTTTATTACAACTGTTCAAACCTGTCTCCATGCACTTGTGCACCCATACAAATATTCTCCTGTTATTATATTATTCCTTGGGAAAAAAAAAGTCTTCAAAGGTTTTTGGGGAAAAAAAAGAAAAAAGGGAAAAAAAAAGTGCAGTATGGAGGCTTTAGATATTTCACATTTTCAGATGTGGGTTGTTTTTTTCGTGTTCTTTTTAATCAGAACCTATGAGCCATGGGTTGGAAAATCATCCACTTTTCAAAGTGATAAATAGCAATTGTTCCCACGTGGGTTGAGCAGGACAAGACCAAGTTCCCAATTACCATAAACCCTCCATTCCAGGGTGGGGAGGAGATGGGAGAAGCTTATGCCCTGTGTAGGGGTGAGAGCATCACCTCCTGTCCCTGTAGACCACCCTAGGCTCCCTAAGGAAGTCAGCCAGAGGCTTAGGTCCACTCCTGTCCCCAGTCCCTGGGGGTCCGACAGGGACCTCACATCAGAACAGATGCATCTCGTACAGCTCCAGCCAACTGAAAGGTGAAAGCCAGTAAGACAGGGGGAAACGAGACATATGCATACACACACAAACAAAAAAAAAAGAAAAGTGAAACATCTCATCAAGATCCAGCCTATCTTTTTTTTTTTTTAATGACTATCAAGTTCAAAGTCAGATCATATCCATGTCTCGCTGCCTATTTTAAGAACTGAAAATAATTCATGGGGGGGCAGGGGCTTGTAGCAATGTATTTCTTCAGCTGCAGGACCTGGAGACTATAGAGAAATCTGATTTTAGCAGAACAATGAAACTGAGCGGATAGAGGCAAAGTCAAACAAAGGAAACACAAGGGGAAGGAAAGAAAAATATTTCCCTGCATTGTTATTAGATGCCACCTCTAAGAGTTGCAAATGAAATACATTTGAGGCAGCACTGTATAATGCAGTTCATGTCTTTTGAAGAACCTGCCTTGGCCCAGCACCGACACCAGGTTGCTACAAGAAACCCAGACCAGGCGGAGAGGGCAGCACAAGCACATTCCCACACCTTGCTCTGGATTGCTTGGGAGTCTCAGCTCTAAGAAGCATTTCAATTTTGCCTCTCTTGTTCAAAATGACCTAGAGCTTAGTCTCTAAAAAAGAATTTTGTGATTTTCAAACCACACTTTTTAAGGGGCTGTGATCAACTAGGAGGAAGGTACCCCAGTAAAAGCAACAGAAAATGGTAGACAAGCTAATCATTCAGTATTTGCACTCCCTACCCTGCTGTTTTTAAGGATACACTCTGAAACCACAGAGAGCATCTTTCCAAGTCCTTTGGAGAGGATCTTCCTCAGCAATGGAGAGGTGGTAGAGAACAAGCAGTGAGCTGGCAGCACTCTCCCCCCTCTCTCAGCAGAAGGCAAAACACAACTCCCCAGCCTTCCCAAGCCCCCAGGGCAGTGGCAGCCCCTTGCTGCTACCCCCATTTCTCCATCAGCTGTTGAAGCAGCTCATTAGGGTGGAGAAAGGCTCCAGAGCATCATCTCCGCAGGCTTGCGGGGAGCTGATCCGCGATGGGTAATTCCCACTGCTTAATGACCTGAGACCAGCCAAGGCAGAGGCAAATGGAAAAGGGAATCTTCTCATTTGTTACTCATCCCCACATCCCGATAAAAAGAATGATTACACTTTTAAGTTGGAACAATTCCCTGCAGTTGTAGCCATGTCATATCTAGATTGTCTAATTTACATGCATATTCATAATCCCTGTGTATTTAATTAAATTCTTCAATCCCTGGAGTGTCTTTCCTAAACAATAGTAATTTATCTTGCACAGATAAGAGTGCCCTCGATTTATTCCACTCTGTAGCTAACAGCATTTCCTTCTGATCAAGACTAGGAAGCAAACTGGAACAGAGGGAATCTTTAAATAAATTTAAATTGCCAGATTAGGCTCTTTCTCTTTCTTTCTCTCCCACCCCAAGTTACCCTTTTAAATGATAAAACATTTTCTCCTGAGCTCCAAGGAAAACCTTTCACCCAGCCTCCTGGTAACAACTCCATGTTGCAAACACAAAAATACTGCCCAAAATGCATTATAGGAAGAGATCTCACAAACTTGGCACCTTGAACTACCAAGCAGTCAGGGTTTCAACCAGCATGGTCCAGGGGGCATCTTCTGCACACACCATTCACAGCACACTAGGAACTTCTCCACTGCAGCCTGCAGCAAACAAGCCACACAGTAAGAAGCTGCAGCCAGGAGGATGAAAAGCCCTTCATCTTTCCAGCAAATACCCCTACACAAGAGGCTATTCCTTGATGAATAACCTTGGGCACCTAGGAGAGGGCCAGACAATGCACCAAACCCCCAGAGATGAGACAGCCCTTCAGTGAGATGCAGCCTCCACGCCACTAACCCCATTCAAATAAAAGGACAAGGAACTTAACTCATCCTGAAATTAGAAAAGCATTAAAATATTTAGAAAAATCAAGCCCATGAGAGGATCACAGTGGGGAAAAGAAAATAGTCTGGTGTGACAGCAATTTTTTGACTGCTCAGTTCTCCCACCCCATTAAATCCACAGCTCTTAATAGCTTTCCCCTTTCTCACAACTGGCAGCTGGCAGCTCCAGGATGGCATTGAAGTGGGGTGAAGAAAAGTGCTGGTCTCTCCAATAGCCTCTTTGACCCCACCAGCTTTGTGTCACTGCTACTCCCCAGAGAGGTGCTCCTGGTCCTGCCTGGGAGTGACCACCCCACCACCTGCACAGGAGGGATGCTGTGCCTCAAGGAGACCTGAGGATAGTACCAGTGCTGCAGGAAATGTGAGGCAAGGGCTCCCATCACAAACCATCTCCTTCTGCATCCATATTGCAGCTGAGGACCAGGGCAGCCCTTTGGATGGAGAAGCTGTACACAGCCAGGGAAGCATCCCTCTCTTCCAGCTCCGTTTCCTGATCTCCTCCCCAAGCATCTGCTGCTGACCACTGCCAGATACAGTGGAACCCAGCCACTCTGTTCCCAAGCAAGCCCTCGGAGCCTGTAGAGATGCTGTTACTATTTATAAAAACAGGGTCAGTATCCTGCTGTCAGCTTTTTCATGAGCTGCTGTGTCATCCGTGCCACAGAGACAGCTATAGGAAAGCCCTCAGGAATGGGACTGCTGGGACTCAGTGACAGACAGGCTTCAAGTCATAGCCACTAACCCTACTCTGGAATAAAACCAACCTCCTCCCACCTGGATGTCCCTGCACTGAACTCCTTAGGCAACCCCACCTCTCTTTTATACAGAACCACATCCATTGGGTCCTCCTCCAGACCATGCCCCTGGCCACCAGACCCCTCCTGCTTTGCAACACCACTATGTCCCACCCATGGCTTAACCACCACAGCTCCATCCAGCTAACACCACAAGGAGTCCCTGATTCTCCCCTCATTCAATAACCAGAGAAGCAATGGACAAGGAGAGCAGTGGTGTCCTTCAGTGCTGGAGCAGGACCTGCTGCTGCCCTGAAGGGCAAGGTGCTCACACAGCCATGCTGCCCCAGTAGCACCAGACCACACACCAGGCTGAGCCCATGGGTGCTGTCCTCTACCAGCAACACGGAGCCTGCCTGCCAACACAGCTTACCATTGCCAAATCCTCTTCTCCAGGAATTCAGAGCTGGATTCAGACATTCCCAGCCTCTTATTTCAATGTTTTCAGCTCTCGGAAGTACAGGGACATACTGTCTTAAACCTGCAGAGCCTCAAGCCAAGAGGACATCTGCTTGGAAGGCAGCCCCTCTGGCTGACCCAGCCCTGGAAAGATGCCTTCCCAATTCTGCAGGATCCCAAACACACCCTTGCACCCACAAAGCAAAGCCAGCTCACAGCAGAGCCAGGAGCAAGAAAAGCTGCTCAGGCAAACCACAGCTCCCATTCCCACTTCAGAAGCATTGGAAGATTTTTTTTTTATTATTTTTTTTTTAAACCTTGGAATAATTTCTTCCTACTCAGGGCATTTTTAGGTTAATGGTTCATCAAACCTCACAGTCCAGGAAACCTTAGTGTGGCTGACCAGCACGTGGGTGTGGGAATGGGTGGGGAAGAAAAACCTCTCAGGCATCAGCCCTTTCCACAGCACTTGAACCACAGGATCTGTGCTGAGCTAGGAGCCACCAGGAACAAGTCAAAAACCAGGCAGGCAGGCAAGGGAAAACCTCAGCATTGCCTTGTCTCTCAGATACAGGGAACTCGGAGAGGAAACCATCACCCATGGAAAGCAATCGATCTCCCTCCCATTGGGGATACTCTCCAAAACATGGCATTCCCACATGAGGGGCAGCCAGACCTACTAAGCCCTTCTGCAAATCCCCAGAGCTGCTGCAGGACACCAGCAGTGCTGGGCAACAACAACACTGGCAGAGGGAACACGTGGCATCTGAATTCTCCATTTGCCCAGGAGCAGGTCTCCAGCATTACACAACTCTGATTCCCAGTACTCATTTCATCGGGCTTGGTCCTTTTTGCCTAAGCCCTGCTTCACATGCATTACTCAAGCCCAAAAGAACAAACCATCAGTGTTTTCAGGAAGGGCCCTAAGTACTCAGCAGCTCACCCTGCTTGAAAAAACAATGCTTTCAAGCAAAAGCCCCAAATTTGGACAATTCCCATTAAGTCATTCCCCCACATCACCCATCCTCTTTTCTATAGTGGAAGGTGAGAAGCTGAGCCATGTCTAGTAACATCCATGAGGGTTTAACCAAAGAACCTGAATTTTATGTAGTGTGGTGGGGTACAGGAGGCTGTGTGTGTCAAACTCAAGACAAGTAAGATATGGAGACAGCTCTAGGAAGGGGAAGCAATGCACATTTCCATGCCACCCAGGGAAGGTTAAGCTCCACTCTGCATCATTCCCGTCAGTGGAGCTTAAAAGCACTTCAAACCCCACTGCCTGTTCTTGGTCATCCTCACAAGCATCTTCTTTGCACTTGTTGGTGGGTAATATTTTCCGCAGTGGGGAGGAAGAGAACAGAAGCAGCACACCAAAAGCCAACAAGCTCACAATCACACTTGGTCACAAACTGATCACAGTTCCTCTCCATCAAAACCTGCCAGAGCTTCTAAGACCCAACCTCATCATGAGCCAAAGGGCCATAAGGGGACATTTAACTCATCCTACTTACCACCTTTCAAAGAAGATAACTCCTTAAAACTGGCATTCTCTCCTCATCCACCCTCCAGAGGTTATCTCCTAATGCAACAGGTTAAACAACACTGCAGGAGCCACCACAAGAGGAGCTGGATGGGGACCACTCCAGGAGATGGAGTCCTTTGAGCTCACTAATAGCATCTGTCAATTATAGCAATAATATTGGCTGTCAGAGACAGCCAATCTGCAGAGACCTTCAGTCTCCATCTTCAGAGAGCTTAGCTGACCTCAACAATTTCCCAACACACCACAAAAGTATTTACAAAAGTGATTTTACACCCTTATTTTGCAATTTCCAGGCCAGCTGCCCCTTGTTTAACAAGTACAACAAATATGGCTAACTCACACCTTTTTAAGGCAGGATTAAAAGAGGGGAGGCTCAAGAGGGAGAAGATTCTTCCCAACAGGAAAAGAAGAAATATAAGATTTAGCTCAAAATTTAACAGGCCTGGGGGACAAATTGAAAAGGGAAACAATGAAATTATTGTCTAACTTTTTTAATTCCTACTTCTGCTGCTTTACAGTAAAGTTTCATTTACTGTTTATAATTAATATTCTATGATTCTATTCAGAGACTCATCTGTACAGGTTTTAACCCCAAAGTAGTTTTAAGTGCAAAAATGCTGCAGTACGAGCATCACCTCATGCAGAAAGGTCTCAGAGATGCTGCAATGTAAACAGGTTGAAGTTTCAGCCCATGCTCTGCAGACTGAGCAGCTCACTGCTCACCTTCAGCTCCTCACCTACGGCCCTGCAGCACCAGGGACATTTTAAAGAACTACACTTAAGAGATCAGTTGCAAATCCCTGACCCAAAGCAGCGCACCAAGACCCAGAAGCAGCAGTGTGTTGGTCCCAAAACCATGCCCATTCTGCCTGCCTGGCTCAACCCAGCCTGGGCCACTTGCTGCTCCCCCATCAGCAGGAACACTGCAGAGGGTTGCAGCAGACAGCATGACAACCCTACCTAGAGAGGACCTGGGGACAGACTGTTTTTATGCACAGCATGTTCAGACACTAAAATGTTCAGACAACCAAAGGCCACGTGCTGTCTCCCAACCCATTGCCCCTGTATTTCCTACAGCAACCACAAACCCCAGAACCCAAAGGCACATCTCCTATCCAAGGTGTCTCACAGTTCCACCAAGCTCCTGGATGCCCCAGGGAAGTTCTGTACCAAACAGCCTTGGCTACTTGGCCTCCCCTGACCAGTTCTGTGGATCCCACCTTCAGAACCCTGTTGCACTACAGCAAGCTCAGGGCAAAGCCCAGCAGGTTTCTCAGAACACCCCCATGCTCATCCCAGCCCAACTCCTGCAAAATTTTTGTCTCTTCTTGGGAAAAGATGAAGCTTGCTTGGGTTTTCTTGACCCATGAAAGGGTTATTTCCCAACAAATCAGAGAGACAGAAGGCCACGGATGCCAAAACTAATTGTTCTAGCATAAAGAAGATCTCAAATGCCTTTAGGTCATGGTGCATCTCCTGGAATGCTAGAAACCACCCATCAGAAGCCATCAGAAGCCATCACACTTTGTAATTAAGCACTAAACTGTGCACAAGGAGGGATGGAAACTGTCTCCACTTATATGGAAAGGCCCAAACACCTTATGCTTTACTGGGGTAGAGAAAAGACCTTCACGACTTTAAACCACCCATCCCATTCCCTTTAGGACCTGTGCAGCTGGCACTCCTGGGAGAGGCTGATCTGACAGTGTCTCCACCAACCGTGAGGAAAACCAAGGCAATAAGCAACACTAGACATCCACCAGCCAAGCTAAGGGGATGATGCATTTCTTTGGAAACAATTGGGTTCTCTAATAACAGGGCTGCAGCAGCAGCATGAAAGGGATGGAGGAGGAGCAGGCGGGGAGAAAGGGACTAGCTGGATATTTATCCCATCCTCATCTTTGTGTTATCAGTACCCCGGTATCAGCATTGTTCAAAATGGCTGCTTAGATGGTTGCCAGCAGCAACAACAGAATCGGTCCATCTGCTGGCATTCTCCCTAATCCATCTCAAACACTCGTCTTCTTTTTAAATGCACGCAGGGGAAAGAAGGGAAAAAAAGTCTGCCTTCTACAAAGAAACAGAATCCTCCTATAACAGAGCCTTTTAACTAGATTTTATGCCACCCCTGTTTCCAGGACACACAGACAAAAGTTAATTTTACGATAAAAGAACCAGTGTAAGGTGCTTTTTTGTTATGAGATCAGAAAGCAAATGGAATTTGAATTGTCTGCAGTGGCATGTATCTGACAAAGATTAATTTAAACAGATATTGTCTCTGAAACCAAAGTCCATTGAGCGGCTTCACAGCCTATCAACCATGCGAAAGCAGCTCCTTCAGCAGCACTGCTGACTCCACCACTTTCTTTAAAAATGGCTTAACCTATTTCTTGTAAGATAAAAGGTCATATATAGTTCTATTTTACAAACCCATAATAGCCAAAGCCACACCAAGTGAGGACAATCGAGAGAAAATAATAATGGGGGGGGATTTCCTCCCCCTTCACAGACAGATGCTCGACACTTGCTGGGTATTTTTCAAAGTGTGCTGGTAGCGAGCGGCTGCGGCGCCACCAAAACGTTTCCACATCCTCAGAAGAGAATTAAAAAAAAATCCCAGGGGCCTCCATAGGTCAGGATGGAGAAGCCCACCCTGGGGTGGGGATGCTGCAGCGGGCAGCTCTCCGCAACCAGGACAACGGGACAGGATGCTTCCCTCCCAGGGACATAAAGCCCTGAGGATGTAGGGAGGAACATATCCCTTGGTCCTTGGGCCAAACAGGCTGGGGGGGAGAAGAGCTGCACCTCGGGTGCTCGGGTGCTCACTCACCCTCCCCCCAGCCCCTCTCTGAACACTAGGGTATTATTTCTGCCTTTAATCACACGAAACAGATCTGTGCATGCCATCAGTGGGCTGTGCGGATGGAGACAGCTGCTCAGACTTCAATGAGACACACACACGCAGAAAAAAAAAAAAAAAGAAAAAGAAAAAGAAAAAAAAAATCTACAGAAATCCAAATCCTGCAATTTCTTCTCTTTTTATTTCCAGTTTATACAGAGCACCGCAGGGAAAATGCTACCAGACAGTTTCAGAGCATTTGATACAGCAATGACCCAGCTTTGGGAAAAGAACGAAGGAGAAGCAAAATAAAAGATGACAGCCAAAAGCACTTTTAATATAGTTTCAGTACTTCAAGAGAAAGCTTCTGTACACAGAGCAGCCAATGAACTGTTACCAAAATAAACACAACTGGCTTTAAAAAAATTAAAAATTTCTTTCTGATGATAAAGAAAATCAAAAGAGACGAGAACCAGTGAGTGAGACAGAAAATACATTTATTTTTCATTCTCCAGACACACTTCTTTTAATTTTGCATCCAAAGCCATAGTAGTTCATTAATGCAAATTTTACTTATCTCGGGAACCCATTTGTTGCTCTGCCACCCCTCTGACAGGGCACTCATCTTCATCAAGGCAGCCACACACCCAGAGCCAGGGCACAGCCCCTCCTGCCATCCCTACCTTTAAAAGCCACATGATTGGCATCCTGAGCCATCACCCAGCAGCCAGCATCAGCTGAAGGATGGAGGTCAGGGCTACCCGGACAGCACAGCCTGTCCTGACCTTCCCAAGGTCCCAGACACCAAGTCTCCAGCATTCCCACGGGGAATCCTTCCCTGCCAGCAGCTGCGGGCCATGGGCACTGACTCCAGGTGCAAAGCCAGCAGCCAGGCAGATACCACCTCACCTTACGCTGAGAGAACCTCAGTAATGATCATCAGCCCCCAAGTCAAACGAGCTCGGGGGGTGTAGGCAGCTTGTGAGGAATGACTGACAATGAACGGGGCATAGGAAGGGGGATGCAGACCTCCCCTCTGCCACGTTAGCCCCCGTTAGCCCCCAGGCAACAGCAGCAGGACATTTGCAGACAACAAACTGGACTGACGTACCCACATGCAACCTTTCCAAGCTGGCATCCCAGCAAATCTGCCTCCTAAGCACATTTGTGGCTTTGTTTTTAATGATGTAAAAAATGTCAAAAAAAAAAAAATTTCCCTGGCAACATGCACCTAGAATGCGACAAGTAAAAGCCCAGGATTTTATTATTAATTTGTGCACTACTTTAAATGCAGCATTCTACAAGAGCTAACCCCAATCCTGCACAAAATCCTAAGCCTTAAGCTTGAGACAAAAAAGCAAATGCTCTTAAAATGCGATGGTAGAAAATCCATTTGGAGAGAAATGTGGTGGTGTCGTTCACAGGTGAATCCTCAGCATTTAATAAAACACCCACCACATCAAGTGGAATATGTTCATATTTAAACATAAGGTTTGGAAAAAAAAAAAAAAAAAGCTTTTGAAAAATTCAATTTTTGTTCCTGGGACATTTCACTGTAGAAATGTGAATATACCTTTTCCTCTCCACATCCCTCAAGAAATGGTTTTACTATCTGTACCTCTCTGCAAGACATTATCAGGCCCCTTCCCAACTCCTGTTGCAAAGGCACAAGAAATCAGGGGTCAAGCTTGTGTGTCAGACCCTGCCTTTGTGAAAGGCAGGTCAAAAATGAAATGGGGCTCAGTTTTCCTTTTCCAAGCACGCAAGTGAACATCTCCAGGGCTTTGGTAGCTTTGCCAAGGGGAAGGGAGAGCTCCCCACTGCCATCACACATCCTGACTCCAAAACTGGCTCCAAACTGAAGGCAGACTTGTCTCATGGTACTTACTAACGTAGCCAATGTTTAGTGCCTTCAAATTTTTGTTTTCATTGGAAAACTAATTGACTTCTATTGATGCTGATGCCAGAAAAAGCCAGGATTCAGCAGAGGCAGGAACCAGTTACTCAAAAGAAGCCACTTCTCTCTGCTCCTCTCAAGGCCAGAAGACCAGGAGTTTGACAACCCCATGACACAATCTCCTTAAGATAGTACCAAATATAAGGTAAGACATACTAGAAGTTCATTTTAATGCCCTCAAGATAGCTATTTCACACCTCCAGCTCCTTGCAAAATGAAGACACCAACACCCGCCACAGATAGAGGGATCAATCGGAAAAAACAAGTTCAGCCATCACCTGCCTCCTCCTGAGCAAAGGAAAGGACCTCAGCACCATCCTTCCCAAGCCCCCAGGAAAAAAAAAAAAAAAAAAAAAAAAAAAAAAAAAAAAAAAAAAAGGCAGCCCCACCAGAAGAAATAGCAGTGCAGGAGACAGGGAAGCAACCAACAGCCCCTTCCCCACCACTTCACCTAGGACCTAATGCAAAGTCTGCTCCTCAAAGTGTGTCCAGAGGAACAGATACCAACACCTCACACCCCCAGGGAGAAACACCACCACCACCACCACATCTCCAGATTTTCCTGCTTTAAGCATGAAGCATCATCATTCAGCAACAAGCTGTTACCTCTCACTGAAACTGCTAAAGATCAAGCTTTTTGTGCCACCTAAACGCAAAACCCCTAAAAATTAATGGCAAGTACAGCATTGGCCTTGCTGTACATCCACCCCAAGGTGAGCTAACCCCAGACAGGAGCAGATCTCCTGCTGGGAAAGAGGAGCAGGATGCAGCCATGAAACCACCAAAGGCTTGCCACCTCCCCCAAGGGCTTCACATACACCAGAGAAACACATAGGCCCACAAACTCTCTTTCACTCTAATGCTACCAAGATTATATTTTTTTTAATACATACATTTCCAAAGAAAATTAAAAGCTTGCACATCACAAGAGATGGTTGGCAGCTGAGTATGACTTTACAGAGCTATTGGATAGACAAGCTCATTTAAGTTTTCCAAAAGTCCTATCTGATGTTAGAGGGACTAATCATAAAACATCTAACATCAAAGTGAGCGTCAAATAACAGCAAAGCACATTCCCTCACAAAAATCTTCAGAAACAAAGCACACAGGCACATGTGTTTTATGTTACTCCAGTTTTAGCACAGTTAAATATTTCCTAAGATTCCGCCTAGATGTAAAATTAAAATCTGCTGTAAATGACACGTGTCTTGGAAGCGGAGAGAGCCAGACTGTCACCTGGGCTAAGCCTTATAAAAGCTCAGGTAAGCTGAGAACTAACTCCTACTGCCTGCTCAAGCCAGAAACCAGAACTTCTCACACTTTCCCTCTGAAAAATGCTTCAATCCTATTTATTCTTAAAGCCAAAACTAAATATTTAATTTCTTGTGCTTTATTTTTCAGGTCTCTAGCCTCTTCAAGCTAGTATAATTTTGCCTGCAGTAATTCCCCTCCTAGTTAAAAAGACATCCCAGCTTCAGAAGTTCTGTTTACACTCTTAAAGACTCAAAAGCCAATAAATACGTCTGTTTTTAAAAAAAATTAAATGTTAAAATTCCAGCTGCCAAAGTTTTCCTAGCTCTCTCTGCATGACCAGCAAGAAATTCTGGTGGTTTTCATCATCTCCAATTCCAGTTTCTTTAATACAGTCTACAACATGCTCAAGAAAATACCTTGTCTATGAGGGAACAGCTATAAACAGATCTGAAGTTTTAATGCCTTTCTTTTAATTATATATGTTAAGAAAGAAATAATTGGAAACATAAAGGGCTTAATGTATATTTAAAATGTTCAACTGTTTCCATCAGGATAGGGCTAATGAACCTCTGCCAGCCCCTTTTATGTGGTTTAAAGTATTGTAATATACATGGCAGGATAACGTAATCTACCCGTAAAGAAAAATAAAGTAAAAATTAATTAGCAAATTGGAAACATGTTGTACAACAACCACCCCACCCAATAACTAAGAGGACAGAGGAAAACCAAACTCCCTTAGCAGCAGCCTGACATGAGACACCAGTTTTCAATGTACAAAAAAAAGAAAGAATACGTTTCATGACCCATGGTGTTCCTTCCAAACCTGCTCCTACTGGATACAGCCTTAAACCTACACCCAGAAGGAGGCTGATCTTTACACAAAACAAAAGCAACCACAACTGGCCCTAGAGAGCTCCATCAAAGTGTTTTCCCCAAAATAAACAGCTCTATAAAGCAGCACACCACCTAGACTATTAGAAACAACTGGATACAAATTTAGACTCTGCCCCTTAGGACTTCACAGGGGAGGAAAACTAAATCCTCGCCTAAATGTGAACGTTTTTAGAAAAGAACAAAACCTAAAAGTAGTTCTGAAAAAAAATGAAATAAAAGTTGTTTCAGCCATGCTAAGAGCATAGGAACCCATTGGTATTTTTACTTCTGAAGCTGATTTTCATCAAGCATCATTGCAAATAAAGAACAGCAGAAGCACAAAACTACAGTGTAACAAAAAACTTCCAAATCAAAACAACTCCAATTAAAATGCATTTACAGGTATTATTTACAGGTGTCAGGTCTAGCTTAACCTCTGCCCAGGCAGATGGCTGTGTAAGCAAGGTCAGAAAATCCCCTGTGCCTGGATGTTCAGCCTAAACACCGCTGACTAGGAACTCCAGGAAGGTGCCCAGGACTGACCTGCAAAGCATCAGATAAAGTATTCAGAATTAATTGCAGGTTTGAAAAAAACCAGGCTCCCTCCAAGTGTTTACAAAGCCAGTGCATTTTAAAGCCCTGCTTCATTGTTACTCTAACAGCAAAAGTAAATTCTGCCTATGTACTTATGGCCGGACCGCATACCTCCCCACCGGGGCACAAAGGCTTATCTGTGGGTAAGGAGCCACCGGCAGCACACACCGTACAGGCTCCTAAGCAGTTGGTTAGAACCCAAAGAACAACAGAAAGCTTGGTACTTCCTCTCACCAGTAATCATAAAGGCAATGAAAAAGGATAATTCCCACCTAAAACTGCCACGGACACTCGCCCACCCATTGGCAGCCATGACAACTCGAGGGGCAAACTGTGCAATATCAGGCTGGGGAGCGCAGGCGAGAAACATGAATTTGTTCTGCCGGATCACAGCCCGCTGTCAAAACCCACCAAAGGTCTTTTCTCTCTCTAAGAACCCAAGAGATAATGGCATAAAAACTTTTGTTCATAAATATTTATGCAAGTGAACTTGTTAAAAATTAACCGCCATCGTTAAAGGTTTTGTATCCTTTAGGATTCCCGGCATGCAGTGCAGTTGCATGCTTTATATTAAGCCTGGCATTTCTGCATTCCTTTCCTGCATGCTTTTGTCATTTGTCTAAAAATTAAAAGAAAAAAAACCCACACACCACACACACACAAAGACAGGATCTGTACACATAATAATAAAGCAGTTTTTAAGAAGACAAAGATGCCTGTGTTCAACATCCAAGATCTTTCTTTGAGCAGAAAGAAAAAAAAAAAAATCAATTTAATGACTCCAATGAGATCAGGGTTTAAGCCTCGTTTAAGTTTTACTAAGCATGAAGGAATTATTGGTTGATAATGTTGCATATATTTTTTTTTGCAGACCTGCCAGCTTTGTAAGCACAAAGGAGGTGGAGCCCAAAGCATTCTGTCCCCACAAGTCCAACCCTCACCATTCCACACCACCTTCCATCACCAGAAGGCCATTCCTCTTGGATTCTGGGTTTCAGTTTTTCAAAGAGATTTTTCCAACCACAGGGAGAAGGAATTTCACATGTGTACAATTCTTATTTTTTCGCAGGTCTGAGTCAGAAACACAACTGTACAAACATCTGATCTTTATTAACAGCAAATCTCAACCGTGCAAACCATAGGTCATGACGCCGGGAGCTGGCGGTGTTCATTAAAGAGATCCTTAGAGGGAAACAGTAGTTTTGATTTAGCGCTGGTGAGCATCAAGTAAGCCAGAGTTGGGTTTTTATTTTTTTTCCAAGACATAATGGTTCCCATATAAGCTGACAACCAAGTTCCTATCTTAATTGCAAACACACAGAGGCAGCCACAAAGTGTTTGTGTCTCCGGTGGCTGGAGCTCTTCCACCTCACCTTCCAGCAGCATCTGCAGGATGGACGTGGAAAGTTGGCGGAGGACACCTCAGCTATGCCTCTCGTCCGCCCCGGATAAACACGCAGCCCTTCACAGCCTTTTGTTTGATGTAAATCTTCCTCCTCTGGCTCAGGACTGCTCCAGAGACACAAACAGAGGTGTCTGATGCCACATCACCCACTCGCTGGCATCCAAAGAGGAGCCATGCTACAGCCAAGACCTGAACCCTCTCTGCTCCAAAGGCAAACTCCCACAGCAAGCATCCCACAGGCCCCTTCCACACTGTAAAAACAAGAAATAAATCGCATGCCGACTTTGTGGCCAGCGCTTCCAGAACATGCTGCTTCGTCTAAAAAGCTGACGTATCGGAGGACAATGGGCTCAAGCTCCGATTTCAGAGCTGGTGAGATGGCTTAGACTTGTGAGGGCATATGAAACACTAGAGCCAGGACCATCCTCCCCATCCTCTGGCTCATCCAAAACAGAAGCAGAACACGCAGGGAGATGGGGCAGCCGTGATACTGGATGCCAGCGCTGGACGTCACTTTGGGATAGGTCGCTCTGCATGCTCCACATGCACCTGACTTCAGCACCTACCCAGCTCCTTCCCAGCATTGGTTAAAACGTCATTAGAGGCAAATTTCAAAGATAAATAAATTTTTTAAGATTTTGAAAATTCTTCTGTACAGGAGAAGTCCTGGTTTTAGGCAACTGCAACCTCCATCTCCCATTCCCACGCCAGCTACCCACTGCATACACACCTTCTGGGGCAGGTCAATAAGGCACTGCCCACAGTAAGCTATTATTTCCTCCTCCCTCAGTTTTAAAGCTCCTGTAGAGCTAGCCCTCAAAAAAAAAAATTACTTGGTTTTGAGTTGCAAAGTATTTTAAACAGACTTAGATTAATTAATCATCTTAACACCGCTCTTAGAAAATATTAATTCCTCCAAAAAAAGGGTATAATCATAACCTCAGAGAAAAACCTTTTGTGTTACAGGAATTTTCACTGCATATCCTCAGAGGTGGAAGGAGAATTCTTCTGCTGTCTCCTATTTTCACATCTCAAATGGAAAATGTTTTGATAACGCTATTCTGAATGTAAACTGTACCAAATGGGATTTTTTTTTTTTAAGCTCCTTTTTCCCCAAAAGGAAGAAGGTCTCTTTAAATAAACACAGCCGAACTAACCATTCCTTACAACAAAAACCACCCTCCCTTCACTCATTCACGCCATACTCTGGCACAAAACGAATTTACATTTCACATTTGCAAAACAAATTCTAGCCTAATGTCATTTTAACGGGAACGCGCATTTCAATCACTTCCAATAACAAGCAGGAACGGGTTATTTTATGTAAAACACCACAATTTGTTTCTCTTTGCATATCTACAAATATAGGGTAGATTTGGGATAGGGAGAGGGATTGTAAGGAAGAGGGAAGAGGAACATTTCCTCTCTGACAATCCCCCTCCGCCAGCGCACACAAAAGCCACCTGTCCATGGAGGGAAAACACGATGCTATTATTCCCACCATCATTCCCACGGCCCCTTCGTCACCAAGCGAGAGCGAGAAGGCCGCGCGCATCCCTCCCCAAAACGCGCATCCCTCCCCAAAACGCGCATCGCGCCAGGCCACCAGTGGTACCCACCAGCCCACCCAACTTGTCACCCCAACCCTTTCTCTTCGCTTTCCACCACTCAGTCCCACCGAAGGTGTCCGAGCGGGGGTGGGAAGGGGAACGTAGGGGGAGTTGTTTCCCCCCTGGAGATGTTCCAAAGGGGGAGAGCCCCCGATGGAGAGGACAAAGGCAAACGTTCCGCGCTGCCGGAGAGACGCGTTATGTTGGTAAATCCACCTCGCGGTGATAGAGCCAGAACCCCCGGGGGTGGGTGCTCAGGGGTGAGAAGGACNCCCCGCCGTCCGTCTAAGACCTGTCGGTCACGCAGCCTAAAAGCAAAATGCTCCGTGGGTGACAGAGGGTATATTTCCTCCCCCTCCTTCCCCCTTCCTTTAGCGGTTAAGATCCTCAGCTTGTCCTCTCCCTCACCCCCCACCCCCGTTGTTTTTCGGGGCCGGGAGAGAGTGTTGTCTAGAGAGGAAACCATTTGGGTTTTGAAAGGATGCGTTTCACTCTTCCCTTTAACCTCTTGCTTTGCTGGTTGCTGCAGCAGCCCTGCCATGTGGTAACGCTGAGGGGGAGTGGGGGGGAGAAAATTTGCGGAGGAGAGACGGGGAGGAGGAGGAGGAGGAGGGGGGCATCGGGGGTGGAGACTGGAGGGGGTGGTCCCGCCGGCCGGGAGCCGGCCCCTGGTGGGGCGGGACACTCCGCAGCCCCCTGCCCGCCCCCACCGACCCCGCTCTGGCCTGCACCTGCAAGGGAGCGGGGGACACAGCCCCGCGGGGCAGGGAGATGGTGCGGGATCCTACAGTCCCCCGGGGTCACCCTTCCCTCGTCCCACGGAGCTGTGTCCCCAGGCGGAGGCGAGGGACATACTGGATTGCGTCCCCAGAAGAGGGAGAGATGCCACCGCTCTCCCGGAGGTGTCCAGCATCCATCCTTCGACACCCGACCTCAGTGCCCATCCCAACCCACCGCCCAGCCTAACCCACAAATCACCTTCAGGGTGAGTAGCTGGGTAGCAGAGCAGACAGCAGAGCCCGACGATTTCGAGGGCATCAGGGTTTTCTTTTTCTTTTCAAGCCTTGTAGTAAATATGCTCACCCCACACATCACTGCAGTGTGTGGAAGAAATCCCAGGTACTGTGACACACCTGGCCTTTGGCAGAGCAGGTGAAGGAACAGAGGCAGTGCTGACTCCCAGGGAGCTCTGTTCTGCTCTTATGTGGGGTCTCTTTAAAGTGAGGTCTTTTGGCATACATTGCCTGAGATGACACCCCAAATCCAGGGAGCTATTTCTTCACCGGGCAGGGGGTGATGGCAGGACCCCTGGGACCAGCACAGCACAGCGTGCTGCTGTCCTGCCATGTTGGTTACTTTGCTGCCATGTCCAGCAGGACACTGTCCCAGGATTTTCCTCAGAAATACCGTCCAGGTCTTTTATCCTGACTATTTTTAAGTGACAAACCTCTGAGGAAGAGCAGAGCTCACAGATCTCAGATTTCGGTTTTCTTACTTTGTTATTCTCAGCACTTTAAGAATCTAAACCGAGTTCCTTTCTGCCTCCAGTTCAGTCACATTTAGACCATTACTGGTGGTTCCCTCATTGCAGAGATCTCCTATTTACTCTTACTGACAGAGCAAGAGTACATTTCCTGGAATAACAGGGCGATGTAATTAGGGAACAGGAAATAATTATGTGCCTTTGCTATGCCACGAGGTACCTCCAAGCCCAAGGTCTCCTTCACAGGACTCGGAGGAAAGGAATCAGATCTCAGGCAGGCAGTGAGAGGAGGCAGAGCTACTGTAAGGAGAGATCTCCATTTTAGTGAATAAGCCACATGCTAATCGATGAAGGTCAGAAAAAGGTTTTCCTTGAAGGCTGAGGTCTTTCTTGCTGCTGTTGTCTTGTTCAAGATAATCAGTGCTAACTGGTGGCAGGCCCTGGCCAAAGGCAGCAGTTACACACAGCTTTGTTTATGTCCCAGGAATCATGTCCCCATTTCTTTAACCCCGAAGGGCATTTCACTCTCCATAAGGCATTGTTGAGACAGGAAGCCCTTGTGAGCACCGCATTTTGCCCACCACCTCTGCTCGCTGTGGCAGCAGCAGGACAGGGAGGGATGAGAAGGTCTTTGTCCATGTCTGCTCCTCCCTGGCTGCACAAAGGGACCTCAAGGGGCCATTTCAAAGTACCCTCCTGCCCCAAGGCAGAGCACGCCTTCCCAGCAGAGACCAGTCCAACAGGATCTTGAACTCTTCCGATGATGGAGGCTGTGGGACCTGGTGTTACAGCAGCCTGACTGCCCAGGAGTTTCTGCCAGCACCCATGACCCCTGCAGCCACCAGGTCTGCTCAGGCAGGGTGGAGCCTGCATGAAAGCTGGGACACAGCACCCCAGCTTGTCTGCTTCCTCTGCCACCGGTCTTTGCAGAGCTCACCTAGTGACAACCTTGAGTGTCCTTACTTACGTCGTCCCCAGACGGTGCCAATAGAGAGGATTTTAGACTTCAGCCTGAGCAGGGATGTTATTCATTCCCAACAAGCTGACTTTTCACTGCATAAAACATATAATCCAGACTCAAATCAAAGCAAGGTCAATGCAGTGGCTAGCCAGCCTGTCTCTGGGGGGTTAGCATGTTATTTCAAAGACAAATCAATCTATTTTTCCTCTCCCTCTTCATCTAAACATTTGTTGCTCCCCATTCCTCCCCTGTCTCTCCCTGTCTCTTTCATTACAGCCTTGAATTTCACAAGGGAGGGAGCTCTCCTCCTCCCAGAGAACATGGACAGACCTCTTCTCCCCAGGGAAGGATGTGAAATGTCAGCCTCCCGCCCAGCCCCTGATGCTGCTCATTCAGAGTCTGGAATCAGGTACATCAATAATTCACCACACGCTTTCCTGAGCCCAACCATTTGCTGAGCCTGTATCACCAGCAGCTCCAGTTCCTCTCCCATCTTTGGGGCTGTTTGGTTGGGGCCCAGGCTCTGACCCACCGACTCCAGCTCTTCTGGCCTGCACACTGGTGTTACTCATAAAGAGCTGATTTTTCATGCTGACCCCAGAAAGTATTTTATTTTGAGTCCCTGGACAGAAAATTTACTGACCAAAGGGCTGGAGCCCCCATGGCTCTACAGTGCAGTTAGGCAGCAGTGCAAGGCAATACTATGGGAATTTTCTTGGGTGCCAGTCAGAAGTCCAGCTTTAAGTTGCAGGTGCTGCAGCACAAGAAATCAACTTTCCTCTTGCTAGAAACTATATTCAAATGTTCCAGCAAAGAGAGGGGAAAAGGATGCTGCTGGGATGTTTGCTGTGCACCTTTTTCTCTGGCACCTGTGCTTTGTTTTGTGGCAGAAAAGGCAAGTGCTGGTAAGTCTCACCCCAAGGGGATGCCACCTCCTTGGCTGCTCCCACCCACACAACTTTGTGTAGCTGCTCTCCTCTCCCCACCATGCCCAAACCCCACACCAGCAGAAAGACTGCTTTTCCCTGGGTATCTTCCCCTCTCTTAGGTGCTCCCATGCCTCTGACATTGCTTTGACTCTGAACAGTCAATGTTGTGCCCTCACTAACATGGGTAACACTGACTGAGCTTTACAGAGATGACAGCAGAGCTCTGCAAGACCCGGTGAGCACCAAGGAAGTCCTTTGATGACAGATGAAGATTTGCAAGAAAAGCAGAGGCTTTATGGCCAGTAAACGGTGGGAAAGGAGGTAGGTAGAACAGTTAAGGCAGTCACCAAGCTCCTGCTCCAGCCACCGAGAAGATTTCCTGCTCCAAAACAGGCTGAAGCTGGGCTTAGCAGCAGCCAAGCTCTGCCATAGCTGCCAGCCCTAGGCACTCATTGGCAGCGTGGTGGTTTCTGCCTTTCCTGTGTTGTTGGTGCTGTTCAGAGCAGAGGTAGGAGGGAAAGGACATGGGAAGTAACACAGCCTGTAGCTCCCCTGCCATAATGCAGGAGCAGAGAGATCTATTGCCCAGGAGAGTTATCCCTGTGTATCTGACATTCAGGAAGAGGTAAAGGATGCTGCTTATGAAATACTTGGCTTGGCAAGCAAGAGGACCCATAGCTTGCTTTGGTTGCCCATAGACTGGAGCCTCATTTTTAGATTCTTCAGTGCCTTGTAAGGTCCCCAACAAAGTGTAAGCCTGAGCTACCAAACTGTTTGAATCCCCCATGAATTCTCCACTGACTCATTAGTGCTGAGCTATTGCTGTGCTTCCCTTTCAGCAGGGACTCTAATGAAGTTCCTTTTTTCTAGCCAGCCAGTTATTTTATGAAACTTTCCAGAACTGACAATCTCAGATACCTCCTTCAGTGACTGCGATTGTCTGTGTACTCAAAAGAGAAATACAAGGACTGCAAGCACCACCTCCCCTCTCCAAGTGGGGTCTGACTTCAAAGATCAGGTGCAGGATGGCAGCTCTCAGCCTCACTTTGCCACAGGAACAGCTCTGTTTGCCTGCATGTCTCTGTACCCACTCAGGGATGTGCGATGTTTGGGATGTTTGAAGCAGAGGATGCTCATCTACTGCCAGGAGGGACATCAATCTGCAAGAAGAACTGCCCCTGCCCTCCACAGGGCACTGTGGGCCTCATAGGCTCTGCTTGCCATGCAGCACAGGCAGTGGGAGGTTGGACCTGGCAGGGTTAGAGGTCCTGAAGGACCTTGGCAGGAGTCTAGGAGGGGTGCAAGCAGAGGGAGCTAGCAAGCCCTGCTGTGGGGATGGGGTCTGTGGGGCAGGGTGGATGTTGGGAAGCTCCTTTGTGGGGCTGGAGAGAGGGGAGGAGGAACCACCAGACAGTTTGGGGCAGCAGCAAGAAAGGGAGAAAAATGGAATGAGGTGCTCAAGTACCAGATGTCAGACTGGGACTGGTCAGACACAAACTTCTCCTTGTACCCAGCCAGGGGGTCGTGGCTGTCAGGAGCTATTGTTCCCTCTCTCCCCCACACACCATTACATCTCTGGCTTGCCAGACTTCCACCAGCCCCCATAAGATCAGCAAAGTGCTGAGCCGCTGCCTTGCCACAAAATGTCTGTACCCTTCCAGCAAACACATTTTCTGTGCTGGCCAGCGATTAAGCACAGAGGAGCTGCTGGGAAAAGCCCCTTGGCTTCAAGGAGAAACCACCACCTCCCCAGGATGAAGTCTAAAAGCACAGAGCACTCCAGAAAGTTACTCAGCCCCATTGCAGAGAGCAGCATCCATGGGATAGAGGAGCATAGAGGATCAAGGGTTGGACTTGATGACTTCTGAGGTCCCTTCCAACCCAGCCAGTTCTATGATTCTATCCATCCTGACCAGCCTGGCTGCTGTGGTGCTGAGCTCAGCAGAAGGCAGCCCCCAGCCCATTGCCCTCCTCTCAGCTGCTGAAGCTCCCTCCCCTTAGTTAGAGATGCTAAAGTAACTGTAGAATCATTTTGCAGGCTACGAGAGCATGAATAAATGATGGCAAAATGAGGCATGAAGAACGCTCCTGTCAGCTTTTGCAGCAGTCTGCCTCGGCTTCAAAGATGTGAGAGGGTTGCAGGTTCTGGCTGAGGGGGAAGCGGGGGTCAGTCCAGGGCTGGGGCTCATCCCTCCAGTCTCTTGTCACTCTGAGTCCCACTGCTCCTCCTGGGCTGGGAACCGACAGTGGGTTCCACCATAACCCCTTTGCATCAGGTTACTCCATAACCCCTTGTCATCACCCCAGCCTTTTACCCTCTGCATTTAACACACTTTGCAAATGTTAACTGGAATGTAGATAACCCTGGGTGGGGAACAGTCTTCTAAGGGAGGAGAGAGATATTAAACAGGTGAGAAACAGCACACTGAACCTACTTCATTTTTTGCAGGAAAAAAAGAAGAATATCTGCAATCTGGAGAGAAGGTAACGCACGGGTTCTGCTACAGAAAGCACAGCCCAGGAGAGGCAGAAAGCTGGGAAAATTCACCCGGAGAGAAACATGAGCATGGCTGATTGGCTGGAAGGTTACAATGCCCCATAGACAATTGGCTGGGAGATTACAATCCCCCACAGCTGATTGGCTGGGGGGGTTCCAATGCCCCACAGCTGATTGGCTACGATGTTACAACACCCCAGGGCTGCTGGGCTGGGGAGCTACAGTGCCGCGGGGCTGATTGGCTGGGTGGTCACATCCCTGGATGCTCATTGGCTGTGACCTTACTATTGCACACTGATTGGTTGGGGGAGGGGGGGGGAGAACAAATAAAAAAGCAGCTTTAACTAAAGTCAGATAATTTCAGTTTATAGTATTTCTCCTCATGGCTCATACTGCTGGTCTGTGCAGTTATCTGTGCTGCTCAGACCATCACTGCCACATCTGCCATGGTAACAGGCTGCTCTCAGCAGCAGGTTTCAGGAGCCAAAGTTCAGACATCTGGAGCATCTGGGTCACTCCTTGCCATCCATTTCAACAATTTATTCAAATGAAAAAAAAAAAAAAAAAAGGCTCCAGCCTGGGAAGTGTTTTGATTGTGAAAATCAACAATGTCACCAATACAAGGTTTTCTTGTATATCTTTATCAGGGCTCTCACAGTAGTTGGGGGCTGCCCACCCCAGCTCAGGATTGGGGCCTTTTCAAGAGGTGTTTCAGAAGCTGCTCCGTGGGTTTGTCCTCTTCCTCCATCTCTTTTACAATGCAGATAGAAAGAAATACAGCAAACCTCCCCTCACATGGCAGCAAAAAAAAGGAGTAGTTACCTGATTTGCTTGCAGCAGAGTGATGCCAGGGAGCCTAAATTTTAGTAAAGTTCCTTTGAACAGAGGGACCAGTGTGGAATCCAGTCTCAGCCTTGGGCATCTCCATGCCTCAAATCCACAGATGATGGGCTGGTGAGATGTGTCTGTCCTGGAGTGCTGGTTGGGATTTGTCTGCTTACACTGGACTCCTTTCAACCCCCAGATCACAACCATAAATAACAGAAGCAGTTTGTTCCCTGTGTGCCATCAGCCATCACCAGCAAACAAAGGTAGCAGCTAGAAACCAACAGCAGGGAGAAATGATTGTTTTGTTCTTCCACAGTGATGGCCAGACCATGCCTGGTGGGCACAGAGAGGGGATGCCACATAAAGCTGTCCTGCAGTGACACTAAGAAGCATCCATGGTGGGGTGAGAGTCTTCATGTTCTGCGGGGCCAGGGCTCCAGCTCTGCCTCCCTCAAACCACGCTGGACCCACCAGGAGGGAGGAAAGGAGCTGAGATGGATCTCTTGGTCAGCAAATGGCCAGGGAGAGACTTGGAGACCTTTGGAAAGGAGGACAGAGGCTATAGAGGAAAGAGCAGGAAAAGTGATGTTGTTGAATGCACCTTTGCTCTAAAGTCAGAGAGATGCCTCCATCCCTTGTCCCTGGGCTTTGCTTTGGGGTGACTTTGCCCACTCTCTGCCAGCAGATTAGAGATGACCAGGGGACTGGGCTCTGTCCTGCTGGTGGCCTCATGCTTGGCCAGGACCTCTGTTGATGGTGGGGAGGGAGATAGGAATGAATGAGGCCAATATCTGACATACTTCCCCAGCCCTGTCTTCACCAGCGTCCAGCACTGGTGGAGGGGACACGAGTCACTGGGTCTGGCTCATTTCTGTGGCTGTTTCTCTGCTCTGTCCCATCTCCTTGGGTGATGCTACATCAAGATGGGTCTGTATCTACTCAACAGAGATGTCAGCAAATTGAATGAAGCTGGGGACAAGACCAGCAGCTCTTGTCCCCACCTCCTAACCCACAGTGGAGACACATCCCTAGGCAGCAGCATTCACCCTCACCCCACAGAATCAAGAGGCCTGGCTGGACTGGATTTGGGGGACAAAAATGCAGCCGCCTGCATTTATTTTGCCTAACAACAGTGATCTCCCTGTATATTTTCATTCTGTTTTCCTAGGCTCAGCTGCCTCCTCAATGAAATGTTTCCAAAGCAGCCTGACTTGGCGGCATGCCAGCCCTGGCTGCTAGATGAATGGGCGGAGGAGGAGGGACCCATTCCTCTTCTTGACACAGCATCGCTGCACAAGAGGCCTCTGTTGACACTAGGACTGGCTGTTCCCCCTCTCCTGAGAGGCTCTGCCTGGCTCTTGGCAGGAGCAGCACACAAGCCCAAGGCAGCAGGCTGCATGTGATGTGAGACTGGGGTCTGTCCTCCTCCGGAGCGGTGGCAGAGCCACAGACACCTAGGGTGCCATGGCACAGCACTGACAGGACCTGAAGTCAGCCCTAGTTCCTTGACCTGGACCCTCTGGTGCTGAGCCAGCCCCCCTGACAGCTGAGTGCTCCTTGGAGCTCTCTGACTCTGAGTAACAGCATTACTGCCTCCCCAGGCAGCAGCAATGTGAAGAGCCTGATAACTCTGTAACAGTGTCACAGCTCTTTCCATTGCCTCAATTTCTCCACCCAAAGCAAAATACCAACCCAAGCCTTCAGGGCTCAAAATTCGTCTGCTGGGACGTAGCCAACTGGTAGCAAAGCAGCAGAGTGCCACTAGACAACCCACCATCACCAGATGTGATTCCTCCATCTGCCACTGCTAATTGCAGATCTGGTCATCAGCAAGGGAATGCAAACCTCTACATGCCCCACTCATCACAATGTCACCTACTGGCGTAGGACACCTTTAGGAACTGTGCAAGGAAGGATGTAGAAATTAATAAAAGGGCTAAGGAAGCACCAGAAGGCAAAAGAAAGAGATAAAAGTCATCATCATCCTTCCAGTATGCACCTCTCTCCCCTGGCTGGCTCCTCTGGCATCTCCTGCTGCTGCAAGCCAGAGGCTGAGTCAGATCAGCACACTGCATGGGCACAGGCTGCTCCCAACAGCCTCTTCACCAGTGGTGGGGTGGGGGTTCTGCCTGAATCTGGTGGAAAAGAGGCCAACCACACATCGATAAGATGAATTAGTTGTCTCAGCAACCCCAGCAAAATGAGCAAGAGGAGTGGAGCCCGTGAGGCCCGGCCTGCTTTGTTTCAATTACAGCAGCTGCCAGAAGAAAAAGATAACCTCAATATTGATGGCAGGAGCAGCGCACAGAGGTGCCCTTGTGGGCTGCTGGGAGCAGGTAGAGGAGGAAGGGGGAGGAGAAGGGAGTCAAAGAGATGGAGGAGGGGGAGCAGGGTCTCAGGCAAGGGACCTGTGGGAGCGCCTGGCTGGCTCTCCAGGTCTGGTGAGAAAGACACACCTGATCCTGTTGCCCTCATCCTGGTGAGGAACAGCTCCTCTTCACCCTGGTCCCTGCTCCTGTTGGTGGGCAGAACATCCTCCTGCAGAGGCAGGGCAGTGGGGTGCAGGATCCCAGGACGTGGGACAGAAAGTCATCCCAGAGCAGCATCATCAGGACGCACACCACAGCATAGTGCCTCAGTGCTGAGCAGAAAAATCATCCCTGTACTCCCTGCTCAGGCTGTGGGGCCCAGAGAGGAGGTGGAAGGTTCAAGGGAGGTGTTGAGTGTGGCTGTGTGGGATGATGGATGGAGCTGGAGTGAAGGGCTACAGGGCTGAGACAGGCATGGGGGTGGCCCAGAGTGCAGGCAGGCATGGCTGCTTGCCAGGCATGCAGCAACCCACAGCTTGAGGGCTGGGCAGCCCCCAGCACTGTGCATGCAGTGGGGACCAGGCTGGGCACTGGGAACAAGATGCCCAAGATGACCTTGGACTGCATGTGGGAACACGGTGACAGCTCAGGGCAGGTACCCCAACATTACACTTACAAGCCAGAGATCAAGGTGCAGAGACAAACTTCTTCCCAGTGCCCTGCCCTGGAAGGTGGACTGAGCCCTGGGTTCATATCTGGCAGGAGGTAACCAGAAGGTGTGAACAGATGGGATGTCTTCAATTTTCAGCTGCTATACTGTCTGGTCTCTGAACAGGGAAAAGTTTTTTGGGGTCCACATCCATCTCCAGGTCATTCCCTGTGTCCAGAGAGAAGCTCAGGGCCAGCTCAGTGCTGAGTCAGCCCCCCCCTCTCCAGGGAAGGGGCACCAGAGGCCAAGCTGAGCAGGGTTCGCTTCACAGAGGTTTTATTTGTACTCTGGATATCCACATCACCCTCCGATCTCACTTCTACCCCAGGATCCTCAATCCCGTTCTCCCAGGGCTGTAGGCCCGGGATACAGCCCCTACACATCTTCAAGAGGGGACAAGACCACCATCTTGCGGCCACCCATCACCACTGCACATACCCATCTGCAAGGCCTGGAGGGTCCCCAGGATGTGACAGATATGAGGGTACTGGGTCTGGACCACGATGAGCAGCGACCTTCTACCACTCTATTCCTCCCATCCCCTGGGATCACATCCTGCAGGGCACAAGCTTTTCCTCCCTCTTCTCCTCAGCCAAGCTCCCTGGGGGTGCCAGGACTGGGAGAGCATGTTGGCAGTGCTGCTCCCATCCCAGTTCTGGCCCCTCCACCTCTGCCCTGCCAGTCCATGCAGTGTCAGCCAGCAGTGACCGGGGACCTCCCGGTTTGCACGGCGGGCTTCATTGAGCATGGAAAGGCAGGTGCTGGCAGAGGAAGGCTCAGAACCAAGCCCTGGGGCTCGAAACGCAGCACCTCAAGAGGTCTGAGGGAGATTTTCATCCCTGGGCATAGTGTGGGAGTACAACCCACATTGAAGAATGCTGGAGGGGGTTATTATACCAACACTGATGGTGACCACCAGCCCAAAGCAAATCCTTTCATGCCTCTGGGAAGCGAGCTGGCATGGTCTGCACACTACGGGGTTCTTCTGCAAGGCTGCCCAGCCTGGCTTAGTGCTCATTTCCTTCCTTCTGCTTCTGCCCCTTGGGATGAGACTGGCCATGGTCTCCATGGTGCTGTTGAGCATGGGCAGCAGGTTTGTGGTCCCCACTCAGGTCTGTGGCTCTGTCGCTGCTGACTTCATGGTGGTGGTGAGGATGAAGGGGATTGTGCTGGTGGATGGGGGTCTCTGACTCCTTCCCCTCTTGTTCCGGAAGTGGGCTTGGGCTTACAGGAACCTCCATGGTACTGTTAGCCTGGAGAAAATAATGCAAGGGCTGGTGCAGTATGTGAAGGCACACAGCCCTGCAGCGAGCCTGCAAGCACACCCTTGAGCTGAGATGAAAGCCAAATAGCATCTGTCACAGAGAAACCTGTGTGGGTCAGACCCAGGGTGCAGGGAGGACAGAAGAGGCTGGAGAACATAAAGCACAAGCCTCTGGCCCTACATCCCTTAGCTCGAGCAGTCTATGGTCCAGCAAATTCCTGAGCCAGGAAGGGACTTTGCATTTAATATTTCTAGGTGGATTTTTCTCCTAGAAAGGGACTAATCCCTTATTGAGCCCAAACCAACATCCTTTTCTTTGCTCTGAGCTTGCCACATCCACGTCCATTGCCTGCCTTTCTCTGTATCAGAATAGCCAGGAGCCCTAGTTAGCTTTTCCAGATCTGGGCTATGACCCCTTTAGTCCCCTTCTCCTCAACCTGAAAGCTCTGACCTATTTAACTGCCCTTCCTCCAGACCTTTCATCATCTGCCCTCTTAACCCTGGCTGAGGGTGGCTGCCAGCACAGAGCCTATCACTTATATGAAGGTTAGCTTTTTTTTTTCTGATGTGCAATGCCAGAGGAAAGAAGCAACCATCCCTTCTCCTTACCTCTTGGGTGGTGTTGGGGTAGAGGGAGCAGTTGCCACAGAAGTCCTTGCTGTAGGTGAAGCGGATGGCCGACTCCACATAGGGGAAGTGGAGGAAGCTGTAGGGCAGCTGGATGTGGAAAGCCAGGCGGCCACACCTGCAGGGAGAAGCCACGGCCCAGCTCAAGGTGGGGGCTCTGGGATCCCCCCAGCCATGGGGGGAGCTTTGGGAAGCCCACCAAACACTCCTAACACCTCAGGAAAACTTTGACCAAGATTGGGGGACACTCACCGGTCATAGATGAGGAAGTCATCCTTGTCACCCCCCAGGACCTGCCAGATATCGGGCTCCTCGGGCTCTGGCTGGAAGACGGGGACGCCTGGCGGGGCATGGCGCTCCAGCTCCCCAAACATGGCACGGGAGAGTGGTGCCTTCTCATTGACAATCATGTAGTGGACGTCAACCATGCCGTGACGGGCCAGCCTCTCCTGCAGGCCCCTGAGGCTGCAGGGAAGGAGGTGCTGAGAAGGGGGTTGCCAGGCTGGGGGGGCCACCATGCTGCCCCCCAAGATGGCGGGGCTGGGTTTGGGGTGGGTAGAGTGGGGCTCACCTGCGGGCCTGCAGCAGGCAGAAATGTCAGCTGGCCTTCAGCAGGGCGACCACGGTCACCTGCCCTGCTGCCCCCTCCATGGGGCTCGAACCATTGACACTCCAGGACGGTGCCTCCTGGCAGAGCTGGCTGCTGTTGGTCACCCCCTCGGAGGCTGAGGTCAGCCCCAGCCAGAGGGTGAGGGCCACCAGCAGCAGCCCCATCCTGGTCCCCTCAGCCCTGGCAGGGGCAAATGAGGCATTAATCTCCCCTCTGCTCCAGGCCTCAAGCTGGTGGTGTCCTCCCAGCCCTACTGGAACCCCGTACCCCTCCCTGCACATGGGACACCTGCGGTGGTGGGGTGAGGAAAGGGAGATGAGGGACTGGAGTAACCAGGGACTGGGGTGATCAGCTCCCAACAAGCACTGCACCCTCAGTGGTGGCTTCTCTGCCAGAGCCAGGTGCCTCGACCTCCCCCAAGCAGTGGAGGCACCTACACCATGTGTCGGTGAGGGGCAAGGTCCTCCTCCCCCATGGTCAGTCTTTGCCCCAGAGATGCAGTTTCCATAGCCCTGGACACCAGCAAGGAGTCAGTGGGACAGAGATGATTTCACCTTCAGGTCACCTTGAGAGTCTTCAATGCCTTATGAAGAACTCAGGGGGTGCACAGAGTCCTTAAACCCCCAGCCCTCCAATATCTGCCTTAAGCCCCTTCCTCCCACAGCCCCTTCTTAACTCTGCCCACCCCAAGACGTGCCCCATCCCTCCAGCATCCAGCAAGCTTAATGGGGAAGGAGAGGACACAGGGTGAGGGATAATTCTGGGAGGTGAGGAGGGAGCAGGGGGCTGCAGAGTGTAGTCAGGATGGATGTACCCCCAACCCCCAACCCTCTCCCCCATGAGAACGGGCCCTCAGTACCGCTCTCCTCGCTGCCGTCCTCTGGCCAGACCTTGGCTCCAGGCACCAGCAGTTCTCGCCAGTGCCCAGCTGGACCCAGTCTCCCTTTTATCTCCTGTCCACTCTCCCCGCCCAGAAGGGAGGAGAAGAGCCCAGCGTGAGCGGGACTGTGCCACTTGTTGCTGCCTCAGGGGACAGCAACAAGGCCGGCACTGTCCCCCTCGGTGCCATGCAGCTTCAGGGTCCTGCTGCCACAGAGCAGCCTGAGCAGTTCTGAGACAAAGCAGCGCCTGGTGCTGGGCTGAAGCAGGGGGTGCCAGGCAGTGCCGTGGGGTGAAGCTGGTCATGGCCACTCAGACCCCTCACACAGACACAAGAGGGCCAGCAGCATTGCCGCTTGCATCAAAGGGTTGCTGGGCCATGGGGTGACATCAAACAGTACCACCCATGGGCAAGGTCCCAGGCGAGCCATCTCACTGTGTTCAAAAAGGGAGGTACCTGCTCCACACCCTTAGGATGCTGGAATTCCCTGCCCCACATGTGCCACCCCAAAGGCCATGCTGCCCTTCCACACGGTGTCACATCTGCTCTTGGGCCATGCTTGTCAACACAGCAAGCCCCTGGTGTCCAGTCTGGTGGCTCCTGCCTGGATCCGCACCAGTGGGGCTATGGTGGCCAGAGGAGCCAGAGATCCCTTGGGAAATCACAGCACCAGTAGATTTCCTCCCCGCCCCCCTGCAACCAAACAAGAGGAGCTCACCACTTTGGCTGCACATGGACATCTCTGCAAATATTTGAACAGTTTATCGTACCTGGGCTCAGTACAAAAACATGATAAGGCAGGGAAGGGCAGCACACACAGACACAACTGGCGCAGCGACATGGGACCCATGCTTTGGGATCAGGGAACAGGCACAGCTGTGCAGGGTCAGCATGGAGCAAACCCACCCCTGATGGACTCCAGACCCTCTGCAGAGCTGTCACCCCCCACCCACACACTGCTCCCCTCCAAGTTCCCACGCACCATGAAGCACCCAGCAGAGACACGTGTACCCCTCGTTTTGCCCTGCCCCATGGGATTCGGGACAGCAGGGAATAACCTGGCACAGCCAGAAGCCATTTTGTCACCGGTCCCTGGGGAACGCCATCCACCACATGGCAGCCGGCTCCTAACCACCCTTTGCTCACGGTGTCTGCAGTCAGCAGCCCAGGAAGCTTTTTTTTTTTGCTTTTTCTGCAAACACAGCACGGCACCTCCGGGGCCAGTGCAAACTTTTGGCACCTACACCGGCTGGGACAGCTGCAGGACCCGGGCTTTAAACCCTCCGGAGCATCTCCACGCCCCATGCGTCAGCCCCAGGAGGGCACCCACCGACCCCTCCCTCCCGCCGGGAAGGCTCCCCCATGGCGGGGCAGGTGGCTTTGCAGCCTCCGTGACACCGCCAGCCCCTTTCCCCGTCCCGCCGCGGCCTGTTGCATGCCGGGGAGGAGCGAACTGAACCGCCTCTCCAGGGCCGGCCCCTGCCCCGGCATCCCCTTCGCCCGCAGCCTTGACCCCGGTGAGGCGCGGGCTTGGGCAGGGGGGTGGCGGGGCCTGGGTAGGGGGCCGGTATGGGGGACATTGCAGGGGTGGTGGGAGCAGGGCGGGACTGGTGCTGATCTCGCAGGGCACAGAAAGGGAAAAGAGGGCAAGGAGGGGTCACTGTCCCCTGCCCATGTGGTCACCGGGTTAGGGGTCCCAGCAAGGAGCCCCCTCCCCCAGGGGAGGGGGGGTGTCCGGGTGTTGCTCATTCCCCGCCCCCAGTTTTGCAGAGCCCTCTCCCCTGCCCAGCATCCAGCCCTTTTTGGGGGTGGAAGGGAATATTTAGACAGGTCTCCTTCCCCCACCCCCATGGACATCCGTGGGGTCCATCCAGGGCAGCTGGTGTGTGGTATGGGGCCAGGAAGCCTCCGTGGGATGCTTATGAGATGAGTTTGGGGCAGATGTTTCGTCCCACATTCAGTGTGACAGCTGCTCGGGGCAGAGGGAGGTCACTCCCTGCAACACCCCACCTGTTTCACCCTCTGTGCCCCTAGGGCAAGGTCACCGCCTGAAGCATGGCAGCTCCATGCTGTCCCTGCTGGGGAGAGGAAGGACACAGCAGCCTGCTCTGACCCCCCCCCGTTCTCCCCCACCATTTGTGGGACACCATTGACAAGTACCAGGGCAGCACAGGAGCACTTTAGCTGTAAACAGCACACTGCTCTGTTTGCCAGTCCAACCTCCACGTTTCTGGTACAGCGTATCCCTCCCCACAACCCTTGTCCCTGTACTCTGGTTATATGTGCAGCACACCCAGCTCACCTGGATTCCCCCAGGAACCTCCCTGCAGAACCCGCAAGGGACACATGGCTCTAGAGGGGAGCTGCTGTGGCCAAAGGTCAGGGCTTTGCTCCTCTGAGACCCCAGGCACGGGGCAGGGCAGTGGAGTGACAAGTGGTGGCACAGCTTAGCATCCTCAGGTAGCTTGCTCCATCTGATCTCAGAAGGTCCCCTGCACAGCATGCATTGGCTTATGAAACACACTTAGTTAAAATACATGTATTTAAGAAATGCAGATTTACATCTCTGCATCTGTGCATGCAAACGCACTCAGGCTCTGCACAAGGTGGAGGAATGGCTCCTTCCCACAGCCAGCAAGCCCTTCCTGACCCTGTGCGTCCTCCCCACAGCCTGCCCAGCCATGGCAGCCTCGCTGAGCCGCCCCTGCTTCATCTCCCTCCACATGCCCTACAGGCAGGGCTGGGCCCAGGATTTGGTCAACACCTTTCGCTTCCAGCCCGTGGCCGTGCGGGAGACGCCCCGTGTCCGGCAGTTGGCCTTGCGTCGGGGAGCCGCCATCTTCCTTGTCAATGAGCGCCTGGCACCGGGGCCCACCAGCACCTCCTCCTGTGATTTCCTCTATGACGTGGACCCCCAGCCTGCCCTGGGCACAGCATCCAATGTCTGCTTCGAGGTGGATGATGTGCCAGGGCTTTGCAAGCAGCTGCAGAGCCAGGGATGCTCCCTGACGGTGCCCCCCACAGAGGTGAAGGATAATGGTGGCTCCGTCATCTACGGGGTAGCAAGTTCCATTGTGGGCAACATCAGCCATACTCTTCTGGACCGGTCCCATTACCGGGGACTGTTTCTTCCTGGTTTCCAGCCCATCCAAGGAGCCCCCTCAGCTGCAGGGGATGGGATAGAGATCAACCACTTTGACCACATCACATACGTCTGCCAGCGGGGCACTGCCCGGGCAGCTCTGGACTGGTACCAGCGCTGCTTTGGCTTCCACCGTTTCCTGCTGAACCCACAGGAGAGGCCAGCTGAGGGGTATGTGCTTGGTGGACAAGGGGTGGGCATGCTGCTTATGGCACTGCAGAGTGCCCAGGGTGCCACAGCACATGGCTGCAAGCTTGTCCTCGCCGAGTCCCTCTCAGAGGATGGCACCAACCAAGTCGACACTTTCCTCGAGCAGCACGGTGGGCCTGGGATCCAGCATGTCGGCCTCCACACCACTGATATTGTCTCCACAACTAAAGCTTTGCAGCAGTGGGGTGCACAGTTCTTCACACCCCCTGCCACCTATTACAGCCACGGGGGCAAAGCAGAGGAGATCCAGAGTGCTGGGCAGGACCCCCACAAGCTGGCAGAGCTGGGCATCCTGCTGGACACCATGATTCCCAGGGACAAGGGCCGGCCAGGCACTGATGTCATAGAGACCCCTTCCCAGGAATATTTGATGCAGATCTTCACCCATCCCATCTTCTCCGAGGAGACCTTCTTCCTGGAGCTCATTGACCGCCGGGGAGCACTAGGCTTTGGGGAAGGCAATATAAGGGCACTGTGGAAAGCTGTGCAGGTCTATATGGACCAGCAGCAGCAGTAGTGACAACAGTGCATTGCTCCTCCCTCAGTTCCCCATCCTCTCCAGCCACTGTAGAGATACCAGCAGGTGCCTGTGACAGGGCTCAGGTTGGCAGGGACCAAGGTAGGTCTCTGGGTCAAGCCAGAGGAAAATTCAGTGTGACAGCAGGTTGCTTAGAGCTAGGCCCACATCCCCTGGGATAAATGATTTCTCCCTGGGTTCCCATTGAATTATCAGCCTCACATGAAGAACTTTCTGCCTTAGTTTCATCTTGATCTAATCAGACATACGGCATGGCTGAGGACACTCTCATCAGAGCAACACCCCCCAGATGTAGAGGGACGAGGGGCAGCCAGAGGGGAGTGGATAACATTGGGGCCATGAACACTGCTCTTGTCAACAGTTACCACCCAGAGCATGACCAGCCCCTGTACAGGGCAAGTGATGGTCTCTGGCTCCTCTCAATTAAAGAATTAACCTGCAAGCACTGCTTTGGGTTTCTTTCTTCTTCCATTTAACATCTGCCAAGTGCCAGGTGAGGATAGAAGCACACTTTTCCACCCCTTTTCCATGGTCACCAACAGCTAAAGCTTAGCCAAGAGGCTCCTTGCTACATTAACCAAGAAACCACTCCTGTCCCCAGCCCAGACACACACATCCTGACAGCCATCCTCATCTTCCACTGCAGACTGCCTGACATCCCCAGCTTAGCACTGTGCAAGAGGCAGAAAGCAACTTAAAAAACCCAAACATTTCAGATTTATTCTTAGAAAGCCCGTGGCTCAGGTTCAGTAAAAAACAAGTGTATAAAAAGGGATGTTGGGGGTCAGGAAGGGCATGGAAGCATCCACAGTCACTGGCTGGTGGCCCAGGTACAAGCATGGACCAGGGCATGTGGGTAGCTGGGGACAGACTATGGAAGTGACACAGCCACAGTTCTCCTGCTGCTGGAGAGAAACCCTGCTCTAAACTAGAGCAGTGGCTGTACCACACCAAACAATCCCAGGAGGGCCACAGCCAAGTGGGAAAGGCTCTGGGTGACATCCAGGACCACAGTGGCCACAATAAGGTGCAGTTCCCAGAGGGGAGCCATGGACTGCAAGGAGGAGCAGGAGAATATGACAGGGCCATGGGGTGGGCACGCAGCAGTGTGGGGGACACCATCCCCATGCCCTAGGCATGACTCACTGCAGCATGGCTCTCTGGTGGTCTCAGCTGTTGCAGGTGCTGTCACGGGGAGGTGGGTGTCTGGAGGAAGGCACGGAGGGAGAGCTGTGTCCCAGTGCTGCCTGCTCCCTGTGGCTTTGGACCACGCTTCCGCTTGGAGCCCTGTGGGAGAGACACAGGAGATAAGCCAAAGCCCAGGATGCCCCATAGCCTCCAGGGATTGCCTTGGAGACAAAGGGGGGACCCTGGTATTACAGATACCCAGGGGCAAAGCCAGCAGATGCAGCCCTACCCCAGGCTGGGGATGCTCCTGGGACTGACCCCACAGCCCAGGAGGGCTCCAGCAACCCAGAGCAGCTCCCAGGGCTGCACCCCCACCAGCGATGCCCACCTTGCCCAGGCTGCTCTCCTCCCCACGCTGCTTCTCACACGCTTTCAGCACCTGAAGGAAGCACAAGAGGGCAGAGTGGCTGAACTGCATCCCAGTCAGCCCACAGAGGCTGGGGGGCATGGGGGACCCTGTGGAGACAGAGGAAAGTGAGGAAATGCCCAGATTCTCCCAGTACCTTCTTCATGGCTGTGGACACAGCTGAGGCATAGAACTCCTCCTCTGTCACCCAACGGGACGGGGACAACGCAGGGTCCAGGGTGACATCTGCATCCAGGGGCAGGGAGTAGACCACATACGTTTGATGGATATGAGAGAAGATGTGGACAACCTGCAAGAGGACGGGAATGGGCAGCCCAGCATGGCTGGCACAGCTGGGTCACAAGTGCAATGAGTCTGCTGGGGCTTTGAGGAGCAAGGCAGGACTTGGGAGGGGTGACAGCAGGAAAGGATGACCCTCTTCCCCCCGTGCTGTGCCCCCACAGTCAAGCACACCTCTGGCTCCAGGCTCACCTCTCCAATGAGCCGTAGGCTTCCCATTGCCACGGGCTGCCCCATCCAGGCTCGGAGGTGATCTGCCAGTACCTCCCTCTGCTCCTGCTCCTGCAGACCCTGGGCCAGCGGGAGGCTGGGGAACTCCCAGAGCCCAGCCAGGAGACCTGGGGAGGGGGCACAATGGGGACATAAGCCAGCAAGAGGCACATCTAGAGACTCTGAGTCTCAACACATCCTACTCCCAGGCTGCACGGTCCCTCGTGCAGGTGCCTTTGCTGCCTTCCCACTCAGCCCCATTACCTGAGCTGGGTCTCTGCACGATGAGGTACTCTGGGGCCCCATGGCAGCCCCTTCGCTCCAGCACACACGTGGCTGTTCGTGCCACCCGTGGCTGCTTCTTCGCTGCTTTCCGGGGGAAGTTGGTCACCCCCAGGCTGCTGTCCCACGGCTCTGTGGCTGGGGGGCACAGGGGGCAGCCCTTAACACCTGCAAATGATGCAACAGTCACCACATAGCCCAAACCCAGAGCCACCACAGGGATCTCCCCAGGTGCTTACCACAGTCCTCAACATCAGGCACTAGGGCAGGTTTTCCAAACAGCTTCTGAGAGGCAACAGTTAGCTCCTTCTCCACCTGCAAGGGAGGACAGGAATGGGGATAGGATCATGTGCCAGCCCATCATGCCCCCATGCACGGTGACCTCTCAGGGCTGGCACCCAGTGAGGATGCAGGATGTGATGCCCAGCCAAGTACAGCTTGCAGCACTGGTCTGGGACAGCGACTGCTTGTAAGAAGCTCCATCCTGGGATGACCTTCTGCCACCCCTCTGGGACAACCAGCAGTCCCTAGATAGCCACTGTTAGGGAGGAGACAAAATTTGGGGCCGTACTTACCCTGTGTCGTGCTTGGCAGTGCTGCTTCACAGGGCACTCCCCACACAGTGGGGCCTTGGGCACACACACAGTTGCCCCCAGCTCCATCAGGGCTTGGTTAAAATCCCCAGGGCGGCTCCTATCTACCAGGGTATTGGCCATGCCCCTGGGAGAAATGGCAGTGAGTGACACAGGGCTCTGCAGGAAAAGGCCCTGAGACCTCCACCTGCCTCTTGCCTGCAAGAGGGGATGCTCCCAGGTAGGCAGAGGCAACACAGGTCCTTTTCCCCATCACTCCCAGCAGCACCGGCTTCTCAAGAGCTCCCACACCCCAGGCCACTCTGCCTTTGCAGGCTCAGCTTCCCCAGGATCCTGCCCTCGGCCATCAACAAGCACAGCCATGATTGCCACAGCTTGGAGCAGGGATGGAGTGTGGACAGAGTGTTCCCCTTACCAGAGCCAGTCGATGACAGCTGGGCTGCTGGAGTCAGCACCAATGCACCGCAAGCGACACAGGACCCGGATCACGTTCCCATCCACAACACCAGTAGCCTGGGAGCAGGAGCTGGAGGTTACCCAGCTGGGAGGTACCCGTGCTCCCAGCAAGGCAGGAGCTCCCAGGATGGAAGGGGATATACATGCAGCCAGCCCACAGGTCAAGCTGGGTGGTAGGAGACACACCCCAATGTAAGGAAGAGTTGGAGGCAAGCAGAGCCCTGGGGAGCCCCCAGCTCATCAGACCTGCCAGCAGGACCCTGCCAGGAGTGGGGCTGTGGCAGAGAGGGGATACCCTAACGTGTCCCTGCCAGCCACTGACACCCAGATCTCACCTGCCCATAGGAGATGGAGGCGATGGCTCCTGCTGTGTATCGGCCCACGCCCGGCAGCAGCTTCTGCAGGTCCTCAGCTGTCCTGGGCATCTGGCCTGCCAGCTCAGACACCACCTGGCAGAGAGGAGACTGGGGTCAGGAGAGCAGCAAGGAACCGCGCGTGCGACCCATTTTAGCCCATAAGACGACCATTTTCAGCCTCTGTATCCTGGTGCCAGCAGCACCCAGCCCCAGTGAGGCAGGGCAGGTGGGAGCCAGCACCCACCCACGGGCCACAGAGGGCTTTGGAAACACCTCCCACACCCCTGCACCAAGGGCACCTTCCTTGCTGCCTCCTGCAGACGTTTCCCTCGGGAGTAGTAGCCAAGTCCTGCCCACAGCTCGTTCACCTCCTGCTCCAAGAGACATGGCAGTGTTAGATGAATATCCACAAGGACAGGGAGAGCACCCGGCCACAGCTGTGCTCACCTCCAGGGATGCCTGCGACAGAGCCTGAAGCGTCGGCCACTTCTGTGGTACAGAAGGAAGAGGACAAGTCAGGGACAATCAGAGCTGTGCCCTACAGCCAGGGATCTGCCACAGGCAGTGGAGAAGGTCTCCAAAAGGGGAGGAGAGGACTCTGAAGAGCAGTCACCTGCATCCAGCGGTTGTAGTACTCGATCACTGTAGCCACCTGTGTCTGCTGGAGCATGATCTCAGACACCCACACTGCAGAGAGCAGGGCAGGGATCAGAGCAGAGGCACCAACACCACTCACACCTTGTGCCACGGCCACTAAGGCTGGCTACAGACACCACTCCTAGGACCCCTTCCCACCCCCTGCCTTCCACACTTGCTATCCCACAGGAGCTCCCTCAGACTAAAGTGGGTTCTTGGATCCCCCAGTGCCTTGTCAGTGGGGCTCAGTGGCTCTCAGGGCAGCTTGTTCCAAGGATGGTGATTGAATCCACATTTCCTTACAAGGCCATATTGCACATCCATGCCAGGAGGCAACATGCAGCAGGGGCCCCGTATGTGCTTGGGGTGCAGTCCCTGCTCCCCACCTGCGTACGCCCTCCTGTTGGAATCCACCTCAGTTGCAGCCTGAAAAAGAAGATGATGGAGTGAGGGAACCAGGGTGACACAGGACAACAGCACAGAGGGGACCTGCTGATGAAATATGTTCTTGTGGTGTGTTCTGCATGGGACTCTGCATAGGAATATTTCCCTCAACTGCTCAGAAGTTCTGAATTTGGGTTAAATCAAGCAGCACCAAGGTACCTTCTTCCTGATGAAGTACAAGAGACATCATGCATCTTCCACCTAAAAACTTTAGCTCAGAGGTTCAAAAATCCCACCAGAGGTGTCCCAGCCCTGAGCCCCGCTGCAGAGAAGTGATCACAAGCACGTGTAAATCCTACAGAAGGGCTATGCATTTCCAAGCACCATTCCAACAGATGTTGCTGTAAAGCTGACAACCACCCCAGCACCCCAACCACCCTCTGACCTCTCATTGCCAGGCCCTACCCTGAGCAGGCAGGAGCCCTAATAAAACACTCACATAAAGCAAATACACGGAAAATGTCTTCCTTGTAGCACTCGTTACTGCTGGGTGCCACGGGGGCAGGAACAGGAAAGATCCCCAAGCTGGAGGTGATGTTTGTGGTTTCACCCTGAGCCCTGCCTTACCCCTGGTACCCCGGGACCGGCTACACACCACCCTCCTCGGAACTGCCCGGACTAGCTGGGAGCACGCTCCTATTTCCATCACCCTTTTCCATGCACCGAACAGGACAAGACACCCTGGTGACCTCGGCAGCACTCCCCCAAGGCAGAGGGACTGGTTCCCCACGACAGCATCCCCTTACCAGCCTCCTCCAGGGAAGGTCCCGCTTGCATTCATCGTACCAAGCCAGCAGGTTCCTGCGCAAGGCCTCCACCTCAGCCGGGTCGCTGAAGAGATGCCGGGCGGGGGCTGGAGGAGGCGCGGAAGCCGGGGCCCCTGCAGAGGAGCGGCGAGGTCAGGACAGATGATGGAGAAGGGCTGCGGAATCTGCAGCACCACAGGAACCCCAAAAAAACCGATGCCGGACGGGCGAGCACCGAGCCTTTCGAGGCTGCAGCAAGCACCGGCAGCTTTCCGGTGCCCCTCCGGCCCCCACCCCAACTCCAGCCCTCCCACTACCGGCCACCTCGATGGAGCGACGCGCCCTTCCTGCTCCGCCCCGCCGGGACCGACCTCCCGCTGCCCCTCCGGAGGCCCCCGGCAGCCGCCGCCCGCAGGTGCCTCATGGCGGAGCCGGGACTGGGGTCGCGGGAGACTTTCCCGGGAAAATGTTTCCCCGCCAGCGCCCCGCCCCCGCGGGGGAGGCTCCGCCCACCTGCCTCACGTGAGCCAATCGGAGCGAGGCGGAGACGCTGGTGCCCCGGGGAGGGGGCGGGGCCTCCTGGCGCGCCGGAGCCAATCAGCGTTGTCTCTGCCCATGGTCCCGCCGGTCGCGCTGGAAGGACCTCAACGGGCTGCCGGGGCTAAATGCCCGTTCACTACAAGAACAAGTTTCGGTGGAAAATGGGTTTTTGGAAAAGGGAAAAAATGCTTCTGGCGGTGACAGGAGACAGAACGCCTGCGGGAACCGTCGGCGCGGGGCTCGGGGGCGGGCGGGNCGCTGACGGTGTCTCTCCGCAGGAGCTGAGCGGCCTCGGCGCCAGGAAGTCGCTGCTGAGCCCGTGAGTGTCGTGCGGGGGGGGTGGAGGTGGCTCAGCGGGACTTACCGGCTGTGAGTGCTCCGGAGCCTGTCCCGCCGGTACCGGTTGCCCGGTCCCTGGGGTGGGCGGTGTGAGGGGGCGGGGCTGGAGCCGTCACCTCCCGTTGTTCTGCCGCCCAGGTGCATCGAAGAGCGGTACAAGGCCGTCTGCAGCGCGGCCCGGACCCGCTCGGTCCTGTCCCTCGGTGTCGCCTGTTTCAAGCAGCTCCCGGAGCAGGTACGTGCCGGGGTCACCGAGTCCCGGTTCCCTCTCGTTCCCGGGGAGTACCGGGACTCCGCTGGGAGGCGGCACATCCGTGCCCCGTGGATTCGCCCCGGCTCTTTCGGCAGCTCTCGCTGACGCTCCCCGTGTCGCTCCGCCCGCTCTCCCCCCGCAGCCCCCGCACACCTTCCTCTGCCAGATCTACAACCTGACGCTCCTCTGCACCGAGGATTACGTGGTGGAGCCGCAGTCGGTGCAGTTCCTGGTGCAGCACGGCTTTGACTTCAACAAGCAGTACTCCCAGGGCATCCCCTACCACAAGGGCAACGACAAGGTATAAAAGAACTCACTCACCTTCAGACACCTCAGCTGGCCCTGCTCCAGGCCTCCGTGGAAGTTCCTGGCCTCCCGTGGTCCTGGTGTCCCTCTCTCACAGCTGCTGAGGGACACAGGCTCACGCTGGGGTCTGGAGTGCAGCCTCATCCCTGTCACCTCCCTGCTGCTTTATACCCCTCGTTGCTTTCGCTTTTGAAAATATTTTGGCATCTGTTTGCTCAGAGCAAGCCTTAGCTGGGGGCAGTGCCGTGCTACAGCAGACACTGAGGACTTCCCAGGGCGAGGGGAGGTGGAGGCTTGGTGACTGATCCTTCTTCTTGCAGGGCAATGAGAACCAGAGCCGGAGCGTTCGGACTTTTTTCCTGGAACTCATACGAGCAAAGAAGCCACTCGTCCTCCATAACGGCCTGATCGATCTGGTCTTCCTCTACCAGTGCTTCTATGCTCACCTCCCAGACAACCTTGGCACTTTCACAGCTGACCTCTCGGAAATGTTTCCAGCAGGAATTTATGACACCAAATACGCTTCAGAGTTTGAGACTCGCTTTGTAGCATCCTACCTGGAGTATGCTTACAAGAAGTGGTAAGCAGCACTCTGGTGTTTAAAGCTTACAGGAAGAAAGGCAGAGTTGGCATCAGTGTTTTATTTATTTTTTTAGGCAAGGGGGATGGATCTTTGTATTATTCTGATGAGTGAAGAAAGATGCTTTTCAGGTCGCTCTGCCACGTGTTCTATTTTTAGGACAGCTGCTGAGTGCATAAAGGTGCACTTGTAGTACTACTTATCTGTGCAGTGGGCAGCTGCTGAAAGAGTATTTCAGCCTTTGGCTGGCAGCAGTTTTGATCTCTGAGTGACCTGATCTAGCTGAAAAATAACTGATCTGCTGCAGAGCCACAGGGCCCTGGCAGGAACCCCAGCAGGAGAGAGACCCTTAAAACTCAGCTGGAGAGCAAGCAAAAACAGGGCTGTGCCTGCAAGTTATAACTTAGTTTTGTAAGGGATGGTGCAGTTAAAGGGTGGGTGCTCCCTGTTCCTCCTGATACTGACCAGCTCTGTCCTGTGTCCTGCAGGTGACACTTGTGGCCAGCCACGACTCCCATTGCTTTCCTTCCAAGCAAAGGTTGTGCTCATGTTCCAGGGTGTCCTGTCTTGCTTCCTGCCCTAGCTCCTCATGGATATCTTCCAGGCAGACACGTTAGAAGCAGAGATGTCTGCTGGCTTCATGTGTCACTTTGGCTCCTCGTTCTGTACTCCCCACACAATCTAAACAAGGTCCTGGCAGCAGTACAGCCCCTTGAGTCTCCATTAAACTGGAGTCACACTCTGTGCAGAAAAGAAATGGTATTTTTAGTGACTGGTTTATATCAGGAAATGCCATTTTGACAGGTCTGAAAACATTCAAGATGACATTCTTCAAACATGAGAATGCTTTGTTTTGACAGGATGAAAACAGTTTTTAAACCAACCTCTTAAATGTTTTAATCCACAATCCTAGTTCCATGGAGCCTTCCAAAAGTTTTGGGTCTTTTAGCCAGCTGTTGGAACAAAACAGTTATTTTCTCACAAGATGGAAGATGTTTCCTTGCTGTCTTAAGGTCTGACCTGTCTGGGTAGTGGCTGCTGGATGTGCCATATGATACCTCATTTTGGGGCATTTCATTTGGGGCATTCCATTAACATTATGAGGACTAAGACATAACAGCCTTAATATTTAAAACCAAGCTGTATGTACCCTTCTCCCATTGTTAACCAGAGACACTGTTGTCCCTGTTGACATAAGAGAAACCAACCTGTAAGTCAGCACAGACACAGCTGCTTACTAAAGTTGTTCTCCCAAGACTGAATTTCTTTCCAGCAGGCTGCTGAGCTGGATAGAGCTCAAGAGCAGGAAACTGGTGGAATTGAGACTTGGTGGAGAGCAGCATGTTTGCATCAGCTCCACGCCATGGTACCTTCAGTAAGTTAACCACAGTGTCTGAACTCCTGTTTGTTCCAGCAAGCGAGAGAACTTGAAGCTGAAGGACTCCAGCAGCCAGCACCTCACCATTGAGTTCTGCAACTACCCTGCCAACGTGTCCTGTTACATTGACTATCGCCACTGCTCCCTGGAACAAGAAAGTCACAGTGTGGGAGGGGAAAATAAGGTGCCTGTCTGTGAGAAATTTTCGGTAAGTGACATGAATCCCTGCTTCCTCCCTGGCTCCATGGAAAGAGCCACACGTGACCAGAGAAGGAAGTGGTAGGAGAGCACTTGGGAGCATCCTCTTGCTTACTTCTCACAGTACAGGGAAGATTTTAGAATCATAGAATGGTTACAGTTGGAAGGGACCGAGATCATCTAGTTCCAACCCCCCTGCATGGGCAGGGACACCTCCCACTAGACCAGGTTGCTCAAGGCCCCATCCAACCTGACCCTGAACACTTCAGAGAGAGGGCAGCCACAGCTTCCTTGGGCAACCTCTTCCAGTGTCTCCCCACCCTGAAGTGAAAGAATCCTCATGTCTAACCTAATTCTCCTGTCTCCAAGTTTGAAACCATTTCCCCTTGCCCTCTCACTACACACGTGTGTAAAAAGCCCTACCCCAGCTTTCCTGTAGCCCCTTCAGATATTGGAAGGTTGCTATAAGGTGACCTTGGAGCCTCCTTTTCTGACAGGAAGGGCAACAGCATACTCTGTTTGGAGGTGGTGAATTCCAAAGGTTACATTAGACACGGAGATACAGAAAGAGATTATGTGGCCCTAACTAGGGGGATGGCATGAGATACAGTACCCATTGCTGTCTTGAGAGGCTACAAGTTCTAAATTAGTTGTGTTGTTCTTGCTGTAAGTTCTAGATTAGTTGTCTTGTCCTCTGAGCAAGAAATGCTGCCTCTTTCCTCCCCCATATCCTGATTAGGTTTAAAAAAAAAGCCATTACCTGTTTGCAGCTTCTGGGACTGTGGTACGGTGTGATTCACAACACTTCAGGTCCTGGTGCTGCTGCAGCAGTAAACAGAGTGCCTTTCTGATCAGACAGTAACTGGTTTCAGACGCTTCAGGGAGGAAAGGAGCTTTTCCAGATGTTGCACATTACTGTCACAGAACAACCAGCAAGGGTCAGGGAAACCTCTGAGGTTTCTCATCCAACCAACCAACTCACTCAGTGTTGCTTACAGCTGCCTTGTTTGGTGAATTTTGAAAAATCTCTTAAGGGCAGAGATTACAAAACCCTGCCCCAAGCCACCATTCCATAGTGTGACCACTCATTGTGGAAAATGTTTTCCTCTGTATCAAGTCAGAATTTCCCCTGATTGTCACCATTTCCCTGTGCTCACCTCAGAGTTCATCTCCATCTTTCCGAGAACTGCTGCTTTAGGTATCTGCAGAGATAAGCAGCAACTAGAGATATTCCCATACCCTTAGCCTTGTCCTCTTCAAACCCACTTTCCCTGACCTCTCCTCATACATTGTGTGCTGTGTCTCGACACTCCCCTGCTGTGCTCACAGCTGGTCAGTGCCTTTCTTGTGTGTTGTGGGGCTGCAAGGAGACACTGCTCCCAACACAGCCTCAACAAGCCTTCAGCTGAGGGCAGTAACTGGCTCTGGTCCACGTTATGGTGAAAAACTGCTCTAACCAGGAGGCTGGTGACTACAGACTTCTTTCTCCCTCCCTAGGCCTATGGCTGGTGTCCAAAAGGGGTGAAGTGTCCACAGTCTCATAACATTGACCTTATAATTGATGAGGATGACAAGCTTTGGGAGGAAAAGCGGAAGAAACGGAAACACAAATGGAAACGTCGGAAGAACGCTGAAGAGGCTACGAAAGCATTTGAACAGGAAAACTCAGGGAAAGAGATGGAGCCAGCTCGGAATGGGGAGGAGGGACCACCACGAAAACAGAGCTGCTACAAGCCTGCAGCTGCTACAGAGCTGGCAGGGATCATGCCCAGCAGTGAGGGCAGGTCACGGGAGAAGAACTCTGTGGATATGGAACCAGAGGTCAGCTCAGACACCATCGCACAACAGGAAGAGAATCTGGAGAGCATGGGAGGAATTGCTGCCCACGCAGAAGCTGCTCTGAGCCCTTCTGCCAAGGTACCCACCTGTAATGCCTCTAACAGTGACCAAGTGGAGGGGAAGTCAGAGGTTCCTGCCAGTCACCCCGACATCCCAGAGACTGATGCAGCGTGTGCTGCAGGAAAGGAAAAGGAGAACCATGGTCCACCCTCACAGGGGGGCACACACCGAGCTGGCTTTGACGCATTCATGACTGGCTACATCATGGCTTATGTCTGGATGCTCAAAAAAGGAAAAAACACGGACGCTGGCACAGGGCCCTGGTTGCCAGACTGCCACAATAAACTGTACCTCAGTGGGAAATCAGTGCCACTTCAGATAGTGAAGAGCTTGTTTTCTAAATCTTCCAAAGCTCACAGCCAGAAGATGAAGTTGGCCTGGGCCAGTGGATAGAACTAGAGGACTCCTTCCTGAAAGGCAGTTTGGTTCCCCCCCCCCTCAAGTTTTAATGTTCTTTTTTCCATCAAGAACTGACTAGAAGAGGAGCAGGTTTCTTACTCTTGTTTTTGGTTTTCACTTCTGACAGGTTAAATTGCTCTCGATTTAAGTTCCCTCTGTTGTTCCTTAGTGGCATGCAGGGCTGTGGAGGGTTGAGGTTGGAGAGGAAGGGGGAAAATGCACCTCTCCAACAGCACCCAGCTCTGCAAGTTTCAGGTGAGTGCTCTGTACTCAAAATGAGGTTTGAAAAAACAGCCTAGGGTTGCCTTTCTGGAAAGACCATGTGCTAGCTACTTAGACATGCAGAGGGTGGTAATCACTTGATAACAAGAGGAGACCAAGGCCAGAGATTCCCACTTCAGTGTTTTAGCATGTTAGAGCCCCAGATTGCTCACAGGTCTCAGCTTTATCCTTACTGCATCTGCAGCCTTACTGCCTGCTGCAACTTGACCTAATGATTTAGGGTGGGACAAACATTTTCAAAATGAACATGTGCTAAGGCTCAAAATTTACCTACAAAAATGCATCTGAAAGCTTCAACAAGTTGTTGAACAATCAGCTTGGTATAAAATGCTGTAAACAGTCACTGGAGGAAGACGTGATGCTTCTGCTGGACACCAGAGAGCTGGCTAACTCCCCAGGCAAAGCACACATTTTTTATGAATGTTTAGTCAAGTGTTATTGCTTCCAGTCAGTGCTGGTAGGGTAGTTCCCTACAACCCCCATAATTATTTCCTGCATTTTTAAGGAAGAAGAAGGAAAAAAAGTTTCTTTTTTAAAAACATTCAAAACCCAGACAAACAAAAAGGGACACCAATCATGGTTGGTTTAGAACACACAAATGGGAGAAATATTTGTACTTTACCTTGATCTTGCTTACATAATACAAAGATCTTACAGGAGAGAGAAGGAGAAATCTCCTCCAAATGGGCCCACTGGTTCTTGAGGAGGGCAGCTGCATGCAGCACCAAGCCACAGCAGGGCTTCAAACTTCTAGTTAAGAAGCAATGCACTGGGACTTAAAGCCAGATGTGGTCCCTCTAAACCACACTGCTTCCTCTTACACTGAAGGTATTCTGTAGGGCTGGTAGAGAGCAGCCACAGTGGGCAGCTCTGCAGGCTGAGTGCCACCAAAAGCCATCTGGTCAGTCACAAGTGACTGCCTACTTTTCAGAGTCCTATAAGGGAGAGCAGAAAAAGTCCTTGAGTATATTAAATCCTTGAGGATTTAATCATGTGACACTTTGGCAAGATGCAGAAGAGAAATAATACTGAATAAGGATGACAGTTCTTCCCATTTATAATTCAGCACTGAGTAATAGTGAATATGATCCCAAGCCAGATACTAATGTCATCCATCGCTTAAATAAACATGAGCCATCTTTTTAAGCCTAGAGTTGTCCTTTTAATCACAAGACTCAGGCCTTGATTTTATTTTTATTTTGAAAGCAAGTTGGGAAAGTTTACAAAACCTGACCAAGAAAAAATTACGAAAATATTTAACTGGATTCATCTTTGGTTACTTCTTATTGCAGTTCCAATAAAACATACACCATTTCTATAGTTCAAAAAAAGTCAGAAGATCAATCAACATAAAAACAAGACGTGCTTTCTTTACATATTCATAAATACCCACAATATTAGAAAAGTTGTTTTGCAAAGATTTTTTTTTTCTGGCAGTGTTAACTTACTATTATACACAGGCTACAAACTTCTTCCTAAGCCTTTAATTACACGTTGAGCTATTTACAGACTGCAAAATATTAAGACGTAAAACTCCTTCATAAATACGAAAATAGATCATCTTGCAAAGATCTTTATACTTAATCAAATATCGGGCTGCCCCTCCTCCCCAAAGAAAGGTTATTTGTTTTGCATAGAAATGTAGTGACATGCAATATAAACAATAGCATTAAGTGCAAACAGGAATTATTCAAGTGTCTTTAGTTGTACTGGCAAAAAATACCAATGTTCTGTTACACATAGTACATCAATGCTTCTCCCAACACATTTAAGTCTACCATAGCCCCTTGTATGCACTGCTTTTGAGGGGCAGCAGTTCACATGCATTCTCTTGCATTTTATCAACCTGCAACCACAACAAAAATAGCTTATAACAGACATTTAAATGAATTCAACATAGAAGGATTTAAAGTGAATTAAAAACATTTCTGATCTCTTCAAGGGAACCTAGCAGTGTGTAGAAAGTGTTTTAAAAGAGCAAGAACTGCTCCTATAAGAAAGTCAAAAATCATGATAAAATCCAATCACAATAAAACTTTTGTCACATCACTATAAAACAAGAAGTTTGCTGACCACACATTTGCATTCATGTTCATCAGTAGCTGTCAGAAAATGGCCCCCAGTAGAAAAGCACCCTCAGGTGGGCAGAGAACAGGAGTATTTACTAGGTGCAACCTAGATTCAGCTTTACACAACCAGATGTGTAGTGAGTCCCAACTGCATCCAGACCCCTGGAAACACTGGGTTTTAAGCAAGCACTTGGCTGGTTTAATATGGCCTTTACTCCAGTTTCACACACATGCCTCTTTTCCCAGGCTGATCTTGAATTCAGGAAAGGCCTGAGCCACTGTCCCTTAGCATTTCTCATTCTGATGTCCCCACCTCAGTACAGAGCTAGAGAAGTTGATGTGCCTTATACGTGTCAGATGGTTGTGCTCAGAGTGTATACTTAAGAAAATAAAATTTTAGCCATGCTGCTTCCTAAGAGAGCTATTGAGGGTAGGGAAGCATTAAGAGACAGTGCTGTAAGAAAACAGATGAGGTCACTGTGATGGGTGCCACACAGGTACCCCAAGCCTGACTGCACAGGCTTTGCAATCAGTGTCAGAGAGGGCAAGAGGCTTCATGATGAGGTGTCAGAGCTGACAACCAGGGCTCATGAGAGAAGCCAGTGGTGTGTGTGTGCTCTCTGGTGAAGCTGCAGGCAGTTGCTGGATGCTGGGCAGCTTCCTCACAGCCTGGTGATCCAGAAGTAAACTCTTCCTGATTATTGCTTTTTGTCTGAAGTCACACACCTAAACGCATCTTGTGACAAGAGATGCTGGTGCTGCTGGTTTTCCTCCCAAAATACTACAATTGTTTAAAAGATTAAAAAAATATTTAAAAAGGGAAAAACAAAAAACAAACAACAACAAAAAAGCAGACACCAGGCAGGCAACTACCTGGCCATTGTGTTCTGCTGTTTCCCTGACCCCAGAGGAAATCACACACACACAGCACCGGCCATATGAGCTCCTCTGCACTCTGCAGCCCCCAGCCCTGCAAACAAGATCCACAAGACAGATCCAGCACCTCTGCCTGGCAGAGAGGTGTGGGCCACAAGGGGTGATCTTGGGAAGGATAGGCATTTCCTCTTTCGAACTGCTAACAGCTGCCTAATCTGCCATGGGCTGTACTAAGTACCTCAGCAACATTGGGTTTCCCATTTAATTCTTCACAGCCATGGCAAAAGGATAACTGCTGCTGAGGTTAGCACATATTTCAGAAGATGAAGTAATAATTATAACTCAGAATAGTGATGTACACCTCTGGAAAGAAGCATCTCAGCCAAGAAAGAACTAATGGTTTCTCCTCTATCCTTTCTTTGAGATAGGAAAAGAGTAGGAATAGTCTTGCTTCTGTCAAGGACTAGTTTACATTTTCCATCCTTAAAAGAGAGCAGGAAGAGAGTGTAACAGGCTACCTGGGTGAAATTCTGGTTTCCACTGCATCAGCATCAGGAGGCATGCAATGCATACCTCTGCTAGGAATAGTAATATAGCTTTTTTCTGTAAAAGAAAAAAATGTTAATTTGGGACAAGCTAATTTTCTTCAGTTTGACAATCCAAAGTCTTTCTGTGAGTCTAGTGTCTGTCCTCCTCCAAGAGCACTTGAGTGGCTGCAACACTGCTGCAGCTTCCCCTGGGCAGGGGACTCCTGTCCTCTGTCAGACAGCCTCGTTTTAAATAAGCAGCCATGGTTACTGAAGTGATATCAATGAGATAAGATGTCGTACCAGAGGGGGAGGTGAATGTGACCCTTCTAGCTTAGTGGTAATAGTCAGCTGTGATCTAGATAGTGTATTTAACTAAGTATTCTGCAGAAACAGGTCATGATGTTCATTCAGCCCTTCAGAGATAACAGCCCACACTCCCCCAAAGCACAGTACAACTGGTAATTTCAGTGGCAATTTCTATAGAAGCCCAGAAATGACAATGCCTGGAATATGGCTTCCCCTTTTTGCCCTGGGCAAATCTTCCTCTACATCTGGGTTGAGGAACATGCAGAGCTGTGCAAGGAGGAGAGCAGTGCTTACCACATCCAGCTTCCCTGCCTTAATGTATTACACATAATTACCAAATTCCAAGCCAAAATGAAACACAAGGGAACAGATTCTCCTTGTTAAGTACAAAATACTCATCATGTGATTCAGCCTGCAGAGTGCCACCAGCACGAGGGGCTTTGTTTTTTGCTGCTTTTGATAAAAGAGCTTATTTAATGCTGCAACAGCACTCATAGCAGCTTTGGAACCAGAGAGCATTCCTGTATTCTCAACATAGCTCTAAAAATCTCTGTCCCTTGCTAAAACAGAGGCTCTGACTCACGTACACTGCTGCAGAATGTTAATGTAAAATCTGCAGTGGCTGAGAGCAGCTGATCAGTCAGAGGAAGAGGGAAAACCTACAGGTCACTCTTTCTACCCAACATGGAGCTTAAGGCCTTGAAATGCTCCATGTTAGAATCCAGGTCAAACTGCTTATACAGTGCCTGCTCTGGCTGCTGCCTCTTGTAAGGACTGAGAGGCCCACACGGCCACTCTGGCTGGAGTAGTTCTCCCTCCTAATACAAATCAGGGAAGGGAATAAGCACAGTTTGAAATAAAGTTAAAATAATCAGTCTCTTCAGACACTGTCTGCAGCTATCTTTTTGACAACCAGTTTCTAACCATGTGCTGAGTCTCTTTCAAACGTGAAGCTCAGCACTATAGAAAAACAGAGTTTAAGTCAAGGGGAACAACTGTTCCCTCAAGGACACATTCAGTTTGAGCCCTCTCTTCATATGTCACAAGTTGAGTGTGTGCTGCCACTTGCTGAGATGTTGGAGGAGGTCTGAGACAATGGGGTAGGACTGTCCCCATCCTGCTCCCTGAAGGGCCATGCCTCTCTCTTGAGCTCAGTGGAAGGACTAATACTGAACAGAGGCTTTGTAGACTCTAGTAGAGTATTTTTCAGTAGGCCATCTTCCACTTCCATCTCTTCAGAAGGGGGACAACCCACAAACACTTCTGAAGAGCCATGTCCCTCAGAGTTCACTGAATTCTCAGCTGGGAGCTTTTTGTAAGATAGTGGCTCAGGCCTGGCCAGCACTAATGGATGGTTACATGTTGGATTTCCACATGTGTTTTCAACAGGGCAAAACCCATTTTCTTCCTGGGCCACTGGCCCATCTGAACAGTCCATATCCTCTTCTTGTCCTGGTACAGGAAAAAATCCTGGCCTGTGAGGCTTGGCTTGAAAGGGAGGAATCTCTGACACACCATATTTACTGCTACTCAGGAGTTTTTGCCGAACCTCTGCACCTAGCTGGGTTGGGTCACACCTGCTGACAGTTGAAGACAGTCCCCCAAACAGGCCATATTCCTTGTGTGGCAATTCAGGAGAGAGTGGAAGTGATCTGCATCTCCTCCCAGGAAGGAGGGAAAATTCTTGCCAGTCTGTGCTACATGCCTGCCGGAACTGGGGCTGGCTGGCTTTTAGGCCTCCACCTGCCTCTGGAGAATGCAAGTCAAACACGAGGGAGATCACAGACTTGCTTGGCATGTCAAAGAATTTGATCTTCCCACCCTTGAGGTCCTCCCGGGCACTGAAGGGATTAACTTTTCGTCCCAAGCCTTTGTTTGGTGTATAGTAAGGGTCCTGCACGTTTATCTTTCTGGAGGGCTTGCGGGAGAAGATATCTGACTGGCTGCGGGACAACCAGATATTCCGACGCGGCCGGGGTGACTTGGGTGGGATCTTATCATCCAGGGAACTCAGACGTTTTACTCCTGGTCCTTTTTCAATTGATCCTGAGTAGAAAAAAAGAAACGCTTTTAGCTTAAAGGAGCTATATACCTGCATGTCTGCTCACTCACAGAGCCTTCATGGCAACTGTAAAGAAAAAGCTGTATTTCTGTTGTTCCAAAGTATGTTCTATAAACACGTTTGCACGTTCTGTACAAGTTACAAGGACACCATTCTCTTCTTGGTGTATTACTGGTTTCAAATGTGGACATTTGACAGCCCTGCCCACAGAGCCTTTTCGATGTAAGGCAGTGAAAACTACATTTAAAGTATTCTATCCTCTTTACTCATGCCTCAGGTTATTTAAAAGTCATCGTGAAGACTTGAGGAAATGCAAATTCAGTTACTGCCATCTTACTGCCCTAGTAAGATCATGAACCCCAGATTGCTTCTTTATCATTTTATGTTTAAATTTGCTGCCCACATTATGGGGGATGCTAATTTGGCAAGACAATATTTTCTTCAGAAAATACAAAGGAAACAACTGTGGATAAACTAGGAAGGAATTAAGTCCTTTCCCTCCTCTATCCAAACCCTGTATTTTAGGGTCTTTCCAAACCTCCTCGCTGCCCGTATACTAACACAGCAGAGATGGCACAGGATGGTCTTGGAGAACGAGTTGTATGTTCTGCTTCCAGCAGAGGTGGCCCAAGAGCTCTTGATGGTAATAACCATAAAAGAGAGCAAGTATAAAACAGTTACCAAAGCATTTGGGACTTTTTCACCCTAATGGGAAAAGTCAAAACCAAAGCAAATGCCCCTCTTGATACCATGAACATTTTAAATAATTCCATCCCAGCCTTCATCCAGTACCTTATCCAATATAAAAACTATGGATGAGAGAATTTTACGCTAATAAATAGTTGTTGAAAAACTGCACAGTGTGGGTGTATTTGCACATACACAAGCACACATCCATAAATAAAAACTATCACAAGAACAGGCCTGGAAAATTCTAGTTGTTTTAGGAAAAGATGGTAACTCCTTGAGTGTATGGAACATGCATCTGCCACTGGCTCTCAAGTTGACTCTGAAGAGCTGTGGTAGAATAACAGGTATAAAGAAGTGATATTTCCATTTCCAGAATAAGTACATATGGATTTCCACTTTTCCCTTTAAATACTCCTACAGTTTAGACTGTAGTAATTCCATCTAGGAAAGACCATGAAAGTTAAAGAACAGCATGTAGCACTTCTGCAAGAAGATGCACATGTGACATGCACTCCAAAGGGAGAATGCCAGGAAAATGAAAGAAACAAACCCAAAACAACTCCCCAGAACAACAGTAAACCCAACAACCGAAAAAGAAAAAACCCAAACCAACAAACAAATTTTCCTTTTTAAGTCACACCTTTTAGATGCTTTCCAGGTGTGGGAGAACTCCATGTGGTTTGCAATACAGAACTTACTTCAACCTGTAACCACATTACAGATAGATATGTATATATATATTGTGTGTTTATATATACACATACAATATGAGAAACTATTTTACTGTACTCTAAGTTTCCAGTGCCAGAAGTCTACCAACATAAGATACCCAAATCAGAACATGCCCCAGCCCAAAGCACTGCTTGCAGTTTTCTCCCCACACCAGGTGGCACTAGACAGCTGTAGATAAAGCACTACCAGCGTTTTCAAGCGCAATTCATCTTTTCCCCAGTCTAAATTCAGATAATACTCTTACATTTTCTCTGCTCTTCCTCCTAAAGGAATTTAAGAAGCTTTTAAGTGCTACACATAACATACAGCAGAGAAATTATGTATATGCATTAAATGTGGCAGAGACAAAGCAAAAGTTGATGGATTTTCTTATACTGCTAGCAACTTAGAAAACCATTTCCAAAGGGACTCTGGACAGAATCTTTCCAGGCACTTCAAAAACAGTTAGATGTTTTTTCCCAAAAGCTACTCTGCAGTGCAAGTATATAGCATTGTTTCAGAATAATTCAGGCTTTGAGTAAAATAATTCTTAATCTGTAAATAATATGATATAAAGCTGAAATCCCAGTCTTTAAAATACGAAGCATTGTGCGCTCTTTGCTGTTAGCCTGCAGAAATGTTTGTACAATACAGACACTTACCTTTGGGTTTTCTGTCACTGTTGTCAAGGTTCAAAAACTTCCTCTCCCTCTCTGAGTCTTCACTTCTCAGGCGGTTTAAGATCTCCTCCAGTGTTTTGACAATATCAGCAAACGAAGGACGCAACTTTGGATCCATCTGTGAATGAACACAAATAGAGTAAAATAATGTGGGTTCATCCTCCGTGACATTCTACTTAGGCAGGGGACAGAGAAGCAATCGGAAATAACTGATAAAACTCAAGGCTGCTGTAAGAAGTGTGTGGTCATTGCAAAAAAACTAAGTAAAGCAGGGGGAAAGTAGTATTCTGTCCCTGTTTATGTCTAGTATACCTCTCACATTTAATGTTCAAGTTGTAAACATTCTATGAAGAGGACACTTTAAATTGAAGAGGTGGGAAGCTGTTAAATTCAGGGCCTTAAAAAGGGCTTTGCTTTAAACAGCTTTCATAGTTCAAGGATTTCTTTCTGGACTCCAGCTATCAGTCAGAGATTATATATCAAGGTTATTTCAAAACATGCCTGAAGCAATAAGGATGAAACAGAGCAATTTGGCTGTGTCATTCTTTAAAAGTCTGTAATTACTCTATCATCTCCTTGTGGCTTTAATTAAAACCCACTTAAATGACATTACTGATTTTTAAAGTTTAAAATGTTGTATCTTTCCATCTGTTAATTAGCCTTACTGCTCAGTGTATTGGAGGAAGCAAGATTGGTTGTATAGTTTGACATAGTAATGCAACAGAAAAAAAAAAATGCATCTTTGCCCAAGTAAAATACAGACACCCTGGTAGAAATGGATCTCTAAACAAAGTCCAACATTAAAATTGTACTAAAGGGCAAGCAGCTTAACTGAAGTAGCAATTTAGAAGGCATTTCATAATTCTGAACACTGACCCTGTATATATGCTACAAGTTAAAACTACTGTAGGTAGCAATGTCTAATTCAGCAGCTGAAAGTTAACTTCATTATACTATTAAAAAAGATTCCGCTTGACCTGATTCCTGTTTCCAGCCCAGGAGAGGCTTTTTTCAGAGCAGACAAGTCCAGACAGATCTCACCTCTAGTACAAAGGGAACAGTGGTGCTTTGTAAATTAAAGTATCCAAAGACCTCCCTAATACTGCTTGCAGGCCCTGCAAGATGGATCATTCTAAAGAGAACTGGTACGATCAGCTTTGCCAGAACAGCTTCTAGCAATGTAGAATAAAGGGCTAAAAATTCGTATGTATAGTAATGAAAAATAAAATTAAAAACCAAACAGAAGAAACAAACAAAAAAACCCCAAACACACAAATAAATTACATTTGAAGAGCTACAGAACAGCAAGAACGTTGTTATGATGCAGTAATTGGAATTTCCTGGCATAAGAAAACATTGTTTTCTGCTTTTCCTATTTCACTGAAAGAGTAGGGCAGGGGCAGCACTAAAGCACACACTCTAGTCCAACAAACTTATGAATTTGGGAAATGGAGAGAGCCGTTGCAAGCTACAGAAAGTAAGAAATGCTCTCTGGCTATTCTAATTTGTACTAGGGAAGATCCAAGACAAGAGAAGCAATGGGAAAGTGACTCAGAACATTTGCCTCTTTCACCCCTGAGCAGTTCAGATTCTGCTCAAGTGCAATAGAAGGTTCTCTCAACAGCTGCCCAGAGCTCAGCTCATGCTGGTTAAGCTTTTTGTATCGTCATACATGACTGTTTGTAAGTACTTGCACAAGTAGGCTTATAGCTGTTGGGGAGCTGTAAGTTTTACCCTTCCTTGCATGTACTAATTTAAAAAGACCCCCACACTTCGTAACAGTAAATTAAAGAAATTTTAATCCACTTCTCATACATGTCAGTTTTTACTGGTTTTCTCAGGTTGCCCTATAACACATTTCCTGGCTGCAGATAACCCCAGGGCTTTGCACATTCGCTCAGCTAATCAGCTGAGCCAGTTTACACTGCTTGTTGACCTATGAAATAATAAAAAAGCTATATAAACGACTGTGTCTAAAAGCAAATTATCACAGAGATCACCTGTTATTGAAGCACAGCATGCTTTGGACGATAAGAAATTTGTATCTGTTCACCACAGTTTTCCTTTTACTAGGTAAGTGGTAAGTGAATTACACCATGCCCCACAAGGAAATCAGCATATTAATAGTCTGATCACAAGACAGTAATTTCCAATTTCAGTTCAGGAGAGGGACATTTATTATACAGGAAACAGCATTTGACAATAATCAATAGGAGAAAATGCTTTTTCTTTGAACATACCAAATTCTTACATAAGAAAATAAGATCAGCCACTTCCCCTTTCTTCATGAGTATAGTTTTACACCAAATTTCACAGGTACTGAAAAAATGCTTCAAAGCACAGACCACATCTTTGGATTCAATACAATTTATGGAGTCTACAGGTGGGAGCTGAGGTCAGATCCTACCTCTAGCCAAACCCTTTAGTGCTTATGTAGTCAAAACACTTCATTAACATGAGTCAAATGTACCACTGTCCTGCTGAAGCTAGCTCCACTGTTCTAAGGTGAAATCAGAGAAGTGAAGTAGCATGTCCAGAGTCCACAAACATATTTACAATTAATTTACACTATCTTGTGTTAAAAGCAGCCATCACCCCCACACCTGCTCACAACCTCACCTTTTATGCTGCTCTGCTCTTGAGTGAGCATGTGTATTAACACAAAGATAGAACAGAGAAAAAATAAACATGAAGAGCATGAAGAGATAAGACTGCTCCTTTCAGCAGCAACATTGTCATGAAAACAAAGCCTGAAAAATGAGTAATAAGCAGGAATAGAAAGCCTGTTCTGAGACTTTTCTTACAAACACTCACTTGGACACAGTGCTGGTATAGGCTTCATCATGGCCTCATTGTGGAGTTCTGGGCAAAGCTTTGTGCAATAAAATTTTTAGAAGTTGCCTCAACTTAAGTTGTGCAAATTGGACACTTGCTACTCCAGCTGAATTTCATGGAAGTTCCAGTTCTTATAATATATATAAACCAGTTTACTGTACAAAGCTATTAGCAATCTCTGTTATGGGAAAACCTATGAAAGAGATCTACTTCCTTGAAATTTTCACACAGAGAATCATGAAGGTATATCCAGCACTAACTATCACAATTTAACAACTGGCAGAAAATTGACTCCTTATTCCAAAGCCTTACTGACTGCTGTAGCCTTACTGATATTAAATCATTTAGGTCCAAGTTTATTTTTTTTTAAATGCAGGCTAGGGATGTGAAGGCTTACCCTGCTTTCTAAAAGGTAGTACAGGAACTTTTTAGTATAGGAAGTTTAGTGTCTAAAGTATACCTTCTAAAGTATAGAAACGTTAAATTACTTTAGTGCCTGCTCTTGATTTGTTTGTCCCTTCTGTTTGTGAGAACAACTAGGAATTCCTTCTTTACAGCTCAGTAGGTCTGTGCACAATAACAACTGGATTTTATTGGCCTAAGGGCCAACCAGTGTCAATAACATACAATTGGTTATGACCAGCCTGAGCAGCCTGTAAGAAGCTGTTCAGTGTGCCAGACCTGTTTTTTTAGCATGACAGAACACAGAATTATAAGAACACAAGATAGACCTTTTTTGCAAGGGGAAAGGAATAGTTATAAGAACTACAAGGGACTTCCTGGGTTATCAGAATGTATGCTGTTTTTAAAGGGAGGATCTTCAAGTCTCTTCTGTAAAAGTTTTAATCTGTATCTTTAAAAGCCAGAGAGAACTCAAGTTTAGGCCTCTCCCCTTCAAGTAAGTTACTCACATTACAGCAGTTGAAGGCCAGCTGGAGAAAGCCAGGGGGACAGTCTCCCACCATGTGCTGGAAGGCATCATAATCTAATCCAAAATTCTGTACAAACAGAAACACAGCACAGAGATATCAGTGAGGTCTGCTATCTGACCCAAAGCATCTTCTTTTCAGGAGGTTCCCACATGGAGCTATCAGGAATAACCATGAACACCATCTCAACACCCTCATAAAGAGTTTTTTTAGAAAACATCATGCACACTCTGAAATGCAGCATTCCCAGTGGGGATTACTTGATAAAAGGTACCTGTTAATGGAATGAGTTGACTTAAAAGCCCATCCTTCTTACTGGACTCAGCAGCAGCCCATTGCACTTGAAATGTTGCATGTGTCAATGTGGAAGCAATATCCTACACTATGGTATTTCACCATGGTCACTTTCACAGTGTAAATTAGAAGGCTGCTGTAAAACCAGAAGTTTTGCTATGATGAAAATTTACCAATTAAAATGGTTAATTTTTCAATGGATGGTAGACTGGTAATACAAAATATCCAGTTCCTTAAATGCACTTTTATAAAATCCAAAGGGAGAGAAACAAAACTATCTCTTATTTACTGAAGTTCAGGACTCAACCAAATTTTGCATTTTCAGAACTGGAGGCAGATAGACAATTTGGAACATTCCCCATAGAGGGCCAAAAAGGTGCCCTGCAGCCAAGATTCAACCTAAAGGCAAATGGAGAAAGTATCTCATTTGGTTAGTCGATTCCTGCATTGATTCACAGTGCTTTAGCACAGCCTGTGGAAAACTAAGGCTGAGCTTATTTTAGCTGCTGGTAACAACTCCTGCCCCTTTCCCAAGGAGGGGCTGCTTAGCAGACACAATGAGCCAAAAGTCTTTTGTTCTGAGTCTGGCAAGAAGTCTACATGAGCTGTCCCTCTGCAAAGAAAGGTCACTGCAATGGCTCTCAACTTTGTCAGGGGCAGAAAGGATCTCCCATGAGGACTGCAGCTGGACCAAGTCTCTGTTAAACTGCCTTTGATGGAGCTTCTTACAATTACAGTACAGAAGAATAAAAGCCTTTTACAGGCTATTTTTAATGTAACACCTATTCATCATATCTCTGGCAGCAGTGACAAAGTTCTGAAGGCCAGCCATTATCATGGCATACTTAACCACCTCCCACCAGTGTTATAAACAACCACGTACCTCTGTGCGAGGGAGATAGTCTGGATCTGCCTGTATTCTTGCTATAATCTCACACAGAATTATACCATAGGAGAACACATCCGCCTGAGAGAGAAAAAAAATAAATAGCCACATGGTTCAGCTATGAATACTCAAGTAAGTTCTCCTTACCCCAAATGGTTATAATGAAACACCTAAACCAACACCACAGCTTTACAACACTAAGTAACTGTGTTATGGGACTCTAGCCTGGAGAAGAGAAGGCTGAGGGAAGACCTTGTTAATGCCTCCAAGTATCTAAAGGGTGGGTGCAAGGAGGATGGAGCAAGGCTCTTCACAGTATTCCCCAGTGACAGGATGAGGGGCAATGGGCACAAGATGGAACACAGAAGTTCCACTTAACTATGAGAAAAAAACTTTTTTACTATGTGGGTGACAAAGCACTGGAACAGGTTGCCCAGGGTGGCTGTGGTGTACACTTCTCTGGAGATATTCAAAACCTTCCTTGATGCAGTCCTGTGTAATGTGCTCTGTCTAGGGGATACTGTTTTAGTGGGAGAGCTGGACTAGATGATCTCTAGGTCCCATCCAATTCTGACAATTCTGTGACTGTTTTCCATGTGAAGAAACGTGCTCACAGTAAAGCATCCTGGCTGCACAAACAGCAATAATAGCTTTAAGAAAAAAACCAGCAAACTATTCTTAAGTCAGCGGTGTTAAAAAAAAATATTAGAAAAAAAAAAAATCCTTCTGTGAATGGAGAATGGTGTCTTACATATGGGAGTAATTAAAAACACAGCCAAAACATGACAAGCTTATATATCACTGTGGTTAGAAAGACAGGTTTAGTATACACCTGATCGCAGATTATCCAGAACTTTAATGCTGGTTTTAAGAAAAATTACATTTTTCTCTTCCCACAGTTCTGTACCCCTGGAGAAAACAGTTCTTTCTCAAAGCTTGAGTTATCTAGTAAGACTGTGTACCAGCATTAATATCCATTGAAATTTCCATGACACTTAACAGTCACTTATTGGACTACTCCTGGAGATACACAGTTCCTCGGATTTCCACCCACCTGAATTCATCACATAATAAAATTTGAGAGAACATGAAATACAAATCTACAGAACAGATGCTGGCATCCTCCATCCTTTAGCACTTAAGGGATGGCTTATATGTCACCTTTCATGCTGATGAGGTAGGAGACCTGCTTTCTCTTTACTCTTCCATGCCCTAATGAAGAAGGTAGCACTATAGATTTGGATACTTTGTTATTACCTGAGGTCAATTGGAACTCTAAAAAGTGTTGGAATGGTAATTATTACATTCATTACTGAGACAGCTACTGCTTTCCTGCAAGCTAAAAATACCAGCAATTAAAGAGATCATTGACTACTAGCTATAAAAAAGGTACAGGATGTGGGCTTTTATTACAGATAAGCTGCACTTGTAGGGATGAAACAGACTAGAAGATAAAATTATGGGTAAAGAAGAGCTTGATTGAAAATATTATTTCTAATATCCACTGTGATCTGATCCTCCTCTGAAAGAAACATTTTCTAATGCCACAAGTAGGAAAACTTAAAAATACCTCTGGAGAATGTTTTTACCCACGTATCTTACCTTGAGAAATGTTAATTTATTGATTGATTTTTAATTTTAAAAATGTTGAGTTTACATATAGACCCACCTTTTCATTGTAAGGTTCATCTCTGAGAACTTCTGGTGCCATCCAGAAGGGTGAACCCACCACTGGTAACTTCTCACTAAACAGATATGGAACAGATTGGTAAAAGGGAAAGGAGAAGAGAGAGAAGAACCATTCATTAAATGAAAGGCATTGCTACTACCTTTCATAACTTGAAGTATCTACAGAAACTTTCACCTGAGGGAAGACAATACAAGTGGGTTCCATAACATACTGTATTTCACACTGGTTTCCTACTGGAGTCACTGGAATATTCAATAGCAGAAGAAGATGATGAACAAAATACAGTTTCAATCAATTCCAGATATTTTATTTCCAGTTTCTAAGTGCCTGGCTACTTCTAAAACAAATTATTATTTTAAGGTCACAAGTGTCCAATAGTTCCAGTTTCCAAGGTCCTAGCAGTGTGAGCTCTTTCACCTATACATAAGAAGGTTTGTGGACACCAGTTACAGGTTAGATGTCAAGTCCTCCACTCATGTAGAAAGACATGCAGGTATCCATCCCTGTATGTAGAGTTTTCAGGGCATCTCACAACTATGTATTAAGAGAACATCTTAAGACATCTGTGGTGGCTTCCTGATTTTGTGACTGGTTCATATGAAGACAGCTGAAGCTTTCAGCACCGTAAAAGGTGGAGATTCTACCTTTGAATGCACAAGATACACACTGGCTGCACTTACCAGTAGCTTGGAAATTAAAATGTTCACTTTAAGCTTTTAGATCAATATTTCATCAACGTTAATGCAGCCTTCAGACCTCACGAGATACAGTTTTAGGATATTTACAGCTTTCTTTCAGAAGAGTACGCATCCAAGATCAACTTTTGTCATTTTCTTGGTAGTCAAAAGAGCTGAAACTCTTTTAGTTATTTTACACAGAAGCACACAGTGGAGAAAATCAGCACATTCAGAATACTTGGAAATACACAAATCAATATACAGAGAGAACAATGAAAACATTGTCCTTGATCTCCCTAATGGAGGAATGACAAAAGGACTTTTTCCAATTGTGGCAATAGCTTGTGACAGTCACCTGTGCATTCTTCAAATGAGTACAGATTATAATTTCACCCTAGGGAGAGCAACTCAAAATGGTGAGCTACTGCTAGGCAGTAATTTTAGTATGTCTTTGTTATAAACCTGGATCTTGACAACTAACACGGAGTTTCAAAAGGATAATACTGGAAAGCCACTAAATATTGTTTATAGAAATGGAAAGAAGATCAAGTTGTGGGGAATCAACAGAGGACATTCATTATAAAATCATCCCAATCCAGAATGCTGGACAGTATTTTTGTGTTTGTTTTGTTGTCGGTTTTTTGGGTTTTTTTTTAAACCAAAATTCCCAAGTACTCACTTAAAAGATCTGCTGAAAAGCTTGAGTAAATCAACTACACACTGAAGCATTTTTTAAGAATAAATGTCACCACTACATCTATCAAAATGGACAACAATTAAGGCTGGAAATTTTGGTCATTCATCCTACAGGTCTGGACTGAAGACTGAGGATATTTTTTTCAAATTTTGTATCAGAATGCAATAATGGCCTTAGTGATCCACCTTAAGAGAGCCTCTGACCCGTAACTGCACTACAACTCACTGTATTTTGATAACTTCACATACCTGTGATCAGGAATTTTCTCTGCTAAACCAAAGTCTCCCACTATTGCTGAGTATCCATTCTCATCATGTTTTATTAAGCAGTTCTAGAACAAAACAAAAGAAACAAACAGAAGAGTTATTGTGTAAGCATGAAACCCATATACCATTTGTTTTATTTATTTTTGATCTGGAACTAGACTACAAGGTATTGTTTGGAAGACACTGGTGTATAAGAAGCTTTTGTCTGAAAGCAACCATCCTTTTCCCCTGCCCTTCCCCCTGCACAATCACATGTCTGTCAAACTTAAGATGCTGCATACAGCCTTACACTTAGTTAATAATTCACTTAAGAACTTGCTGAGAAAGCAGGCAGCCACAGACAGCACATACCCAGCCAGGCTCCAGCAAGAATTAAGATGACTGAGCTCCCTTACTGCTCAAGTATGTGATACACACTGTTCACTGTGACACTTAAAATTTTTTCTTTACATTGCCTGTACCTGACCAGAATGCAATATCGGATTCTACATGCTTTTGTATATTTTGCTACATTAATTACCAAAAAGAAACTCATTGCTTTGAAGTAGATTAGCATCAGAAAATGCAAAATGTTAAAGTTATATGTGTTTTTAAAGTCTCAAATAGAATTATTTATTCTACAGTACATCATAAAACATGATTTAAGGGAAAAGTCTAATATGGAAAAGCTGTCCATCTTTTCAGTTTAGATGTGCCCTCTGGTGTCAGGAGGGAGGGCATTTTAAGGACACAGATAATTCTGGACTGGCAGCATCACATCATACACAGGGTATTATTGATTTATTTTTCTTATTTATTTACAGCTCTGAGAAATACGCATTGACCATTCCACTACCACATCTTTTCCCTTCTCACTGAATGAATCAATTACTGACCTCCCTAAATTTTTTGCTGCCCTGTAATAGGTGAAGCACGACAGAAAATTCATTCCCTTACCACATGCCTTGCATCCCTTCTGCAGGCAGCACAATAGCAATGACAGGCAGCAAAACCACTGCTGAGTCCTGCAGAGTGGTACCCTGCATTAATTAGCTAGTCAGCAGGAAACACTTTCAAAGTTTATTGTGCTTGGATGTACAAGACCCCCTCGCTTACCCCAGAGTATTAGCTTGTCTGTATAATGCAGCTACCAAGAAAAGTGAGTCTCTTGTCTAAAAGATCAAGTTCAGGTCATCACTGTTTACATTATTCAGGGGATGATTGTGGCTCAGGCCACAAAGTGAGTTTTCTTCCTGCCAATTAAAAGGATAAGCAAGCCACTCCTGCCATCATCTAACAGAAATGCATGCCAGCCTCTTGACACACATGCCAGGCTCCTGGGATGCAAAGTTCTGTTTGTTTAGCTTGACTCAAGTATAAGTAGTACAGTTAGTTTGGAGATTCATAAACATATACCAAGTTAAATCAACCATGCTTGCCCAAAGAGCAAGAAGGCTTCTCAGTTACGGGCTTTGTTATCTTTTATCAAAGAGCACATTCATTCAGTTTGCCTCTGTCTAAACATTTGGTCACTGGAAGTGGACTTAAAACTGAGAAGGATAAAAATTTTCTGAAAGCATCTTACTCAAATGATTCAGACAAGTAGAATTTTATTTGTGTACCACAGAGAAACAAGTCCATGAGGACACCAGAGATTTTGCTGTGGAGAAGAATGCTTGTACTATTTTATGCAGCAAAATACCAGGTTATTTTCTGCCATAGGTTTCTCAGCAACTTAAGATGATTCATAATTTGATATTTTTTTAAAAGACTTCTATATTCATAAAAGATCTAGTTAAAAAAAAAAATCAGTATTTCCTTCTTGCATTACCTTTGACAATTTACATTTTGTACACTTCAAGTAACAGTAGTTACTTTACCTTCTGGATTTTGTGGATTTGGGTTATTCGCCAATAACCCCTGGTCTCTGAAATTTCAAGGAAATATTTAAACTAAGACTTAGAACTATTTCAAGATAACGTAAAAATCTGTAGAAACATTTCTACTGACCTTAAGATCTGCAATAATTTACAGGGCTGCATTGATAGCAAAAGGAAGCTTAAATGACAAACTTTCCTTCAGCTTCTTACTAGTATACAATCACACCCCGTTAGACAGCAATACATCACCAACTGAAGATGAACAATCTTAACCCTAGGCAGTCTCAGCTCTCAGGTACAGCACTGAGCTATTACACATGATTATTCCTGGAAAAATTATAAATTAGCCCAGTAATGCATCCAATCTAGCTGCCAAGTAATGCTACCTGACAGCTCTGAGCTCCTTCCCAGATGAGCAGGAGCTGCCTGCAGCAGTGCTAGGCCCCTGTTCAGTGCAGGCCTAGCAAAACCAAACAGAGTGGATATCCCACCACTGTGGGGTCCAGAGGTCTTGCAGGAGAAACCAGTGCAGCATGAGAAGGCAACAGGGAAAAGCCTAGGGCTACATTTCTGCTATAAAGTACTGACAAATTGCTCTGCTGGGGTGGGCTACACATGTCAAATGATATAAAGAAGGAAGCTGAACTATTGTCTCTGGTTAGTGGAAGCTTGTCTTTTGTCTGCAAATGAAGAAGTGCTGAGTGTGAATTTAAATTCATTAGGATACGTATTTCAATACAAGAGTGACTTTTGTATTCACACTGAAATCAGCCATGGGCAGGTGACATGCGCCAGACAAAAAAAATGCTAGTGTGACTAAAAATGCTCACTATAGTGAAACTAAAGTGATTTAATTCAACTGGTGCAAAATTTTATGTAGCCAAGCACCAATCATCATGGAAACCAGAAAGTATGGAAGCCTATTCCTATCAAATTCAGTAGTAAAACCCTTTTACAGATACTAAAGTGGTCAGATGTCACCTTTCAAGACTGTACTGCTCATTCAGGACAAAGTTCTGCAGACAGCAATGCTTCATTCTGTGCTGAGACTTTCCAGGTGTTCAAGGCCAGCCCTCAGCACCACCATACTCCTCCACCCTTCCCATCCTAGTAAAGCCATTACACCACACTACACCAAATCCACAGGGCAGATAGTTACCAGACTCAAGAAGCAATTCTTAAAAAGGTGACTTAACACAGCTCACAGCAACTGGTAGCTCAGGTGCACTCAATAAAAGATATTTCTAAGCATTTACATTCTACTGCCAAGACAAATTAGGATCAAAAAAGGGACAAAGCTTAGAGACTGAATGTTGGAAAGAGCTTTGAAATTTAACCTAGAGGTCGTATCTTAATAGGAAAAGCATAGACATACTGCACTGTATGTCTGACAAAGTGATACTTCTCAGATCCTACAGAAAAGAAAATTTTTGTACCAATTTGGTATGAAGAAATTTCATTAATGGATTTTGGCACAGAGACACAAGTGTTCAAACACCTCTCTATTGCAAAGAGCCTCTCAAGAACTGCCAATGAGGTGAAATGCCAAGCAGCTTCACAACACTGACTCTAAGAAAATGCTTTTGACTTACTATTGCACTATTTGTACAAGCTGCTAGGCAGTAAAACATGATGACTTTTCCAAGCTTTCTCTTTGGACCTCTATAGACAGGGATATTCTTTTCTTTGGCAGCTCCCACAGTCAAAGAGGGCAGTATTTGTCTTCTTGGGGTCAAGGTTTTTTTCCTGAAATGAGGATCCCATTAGTCTTTCCCAAGGCAGTCTCCTAATAGAAGCAAGAAGCTGTGTACCTGAGCCCTAAAGAGTTAACAGAGCTGTTTATGCAGAGACAGATGTGAAAGAACATAAAGCCCCCTTTGTGTGTTACAGGAGCTTAACATCTGCTTTGCACAGCATAATCCTACTAAGACAAATGCAGTATTCTGTTCTCCCTTTTACATAAACAAAAATGAAAATAGACTCAGGTTTCAGAGTTTAAAATAAGTTGCTTAGGTGAAGAAACCCCATAATTTTATTTTACAATATGACATACAAGCTAAACTTGTCAGAGCTTTTATTGCAGTCCAGAAAATACAGGAATGGTACTACAGTGTCATTTGCAACCCTCTGATGACTGCTACTGAATTAAAATACTTTGCAATTGATGCAATACTTGATGCAATTGAGATGCATCATCTGTTTTTAAAGTGCTATCCCCTAGGAGAAACACCACTGACAATTAAATGTACAACAGGAAGTTTACAATACTAGATACACTTTTTGAAATAAACCATTATGTCTAAGGAACAATCTCCATTTGGGTCCCAAAGTACCAGTAAAAGCTTAGTACCTTGACTATAATCAGAAATAATTATCTCTAATAGCTAATTTTTGTGGTGCAAGCCCTCCCCTGCAGTACAAAATCTCCAGGCAAGAGCTTAGTCTAGCACAAAGGGGACCTTACAGTCGCAGAGGCAGCTATGAGCCCCAGCAGACAAAGGTTCTGTTCATTGCTTGGGGGTTTTTTATATTGTGTTAAACAAGCAAATAGCACACAAGATAAAAGTCAGGGTATGACACTTTCAAGCCTAAAGGCAGTGAATTTATGTTACAGCAGATAACCCACAGTAATTGCCTACATCCATGATTCTGATCTGCAGTAATTGACACTACTACTCTCCCAATGAAGGAGGCTGAGCTATCACACATTTACTGTTAAGTGAAAGCATATGCTGGCAGTGATACACACACAAGTTATATGTGTGTGTACATACATGTGTGTGTGTGTGTGTATGTATTAGGCCTAAACATTAACATTTCTTCATAGATTTTATCATCAATGGAGCTCACAATGTTCCCCTAAAACTGTTCACAACCTACTGCTGATTATAAGATGACATTTTGTACATAATTCTGCAAAACTGAAAGGCAGGAGTTTGTGTGTTTTTAATTAAGACCTTTGGTAGTGGATTTCTGGGGAGGGGAGTATTCAGCTAAGGTAGCTCAGCTTGCTCAAAAATATTATGGTATCAAACCCAGATTTGGCATTTCTCAACTTGAAACGTGATGAGACCTTTTTCCACCCCTGCAAAAAGCAGACTGGGACAGGTCATCTGCTGAGTGTGGAATTTGAAAGTGTGAATAAGGTGACAAGACAGAGCAGGATTCCAAGCTAGGGATGGCAGAGACCAAGACCAAGGAGGAAAGGCCTGTACACTAGCATTGTACACTAGCAGAAAGGATTGGGTAGTCACAGAGTAGGTATGATTGGTCTCAGAAAAATGGGCAAAATCCTAGATTTTTGCTTCTAACTGCCAAGGAGTCTCTTGTTCCTCTATCCCTGCTCTGTAGAGAAAACAGGCAATGTGTATTAGTAATTCTAATTAACGGTAGCAATAAATACTAACAAAAATTACTTCATGTGTTACTAAAGCTGCAGACACCTCTGCCATGAATCTCAAGCTTCTAAGACTACAAATGAAGTGCATAATGCCATCAGGTTTTTTCCTTTTTTTTTTTAATTGGTATGAAGTTGCACAAAACATACATTACATCAAAAAATTATTATTGCATAGAAGGTGGGATGTAAAACTTCCTGTGAGAATGTTCAGTATTCCTTTTATGTAATGCTCCCTCATGTCCCTGAGGTCAGTGAACATACTGCCTTGAACTTAAATGTGTGTAAAATGCCAAATACTCTGAAGTCTTAAAACACATACCAAATATTCACCAATACTCTTGCTTTTAATCCATTGGGATAAGGCTGAGTTTATTAATCTCTCTCATCTCAGAGATACTCTTAAGAATAAATTCACTGATATCTGGACAGTCATCAGTGTAAGCTGCCAAGAAAATAACCAGTGCTTCCAGAGCAGAGTTTGAATGCAACGTGAATGAGGGTAAACAAAGTGTTGAAGGAAATCTCTGTCTAATAGCAAGATACTTGTTTCAAAGAGTGAGTCACAAAAGGTTTTTGCCATTTGCTTTTTGCAGGCTGAACACTTCTTTCCTGTGCCTTCCCAAACACTGTTATTTTCGTTATAAGTAACAAAGACAGAATGTTACAAAAACAAGTCAGATTAAGAAAAACTTCATCATAATCCACTGGCTCCTACTGAAACACTTTTAGTGTTTCACATTATGATTTCTGTTTTAATGACTGCAGCTTCTATGACTAACAGAGTTAAAATTCATAACCAGACCTACTTCAGAATCACTGAAAGATGAAGAAAATCCTCATTATTCTAGGATGCAAATTCTCTTTGCACACATTGCAACAAGCCCCAAATAAAAAAAAGATTTACAGGGCTTGCAGTAACATGGATAGAGGACTGGGAATGATCCAATGAAGCTGGTTGTCATAACTCATCTACAGCTTAATCTGTGCATAAATTTCTTCATAAGTCAAAAGAGATGACATCACATTTATTGGCTTACAAAATATACAAGTTACCTTGTCCACACAACTACTATCTGCAGGCTGGAAACAGACAACCTGACCACTCTTACCTTCTGACAGATCCAAGTTAGGCTGTTGCTGTTGATCAGGGCAGATCAGCCTGACCAGCAAGAGCAGCCCAAAGACAGAGCTGCTCACAACATGGGTAAGTCCCACCAGCCTGGGCAGCACACCCTCTTCCAGCAAGCACTACCTCTGTCTTTGACAGAAGGGCAGCAGGAAGGACACCAGTGGGATGTCAGGCCTGACATCCCCTCTGGGCTGCCACATCGATTATACTGACCTACATCTACTCTACTATTCTTCCCCCTGGCTTTCTGCACTATCAGTGCTTTCTACTACTCTCCACATGGTGCAGGTTAGGGAGGGAGATAACCCTGTTGTATACTAATTGTCAAAATCACTTATTTTTCAATCTTGGATTGCCAAGCATCAGGAATTTTTCCCTCTGTAAGTTTTTATGCATCCAGGACATAGACTCATGTAATGCCAGAGCATTGGTGTCTTGCCAGAGGAAGACAACTCTGCTTCAGAACTGACAGAATAAACTTTGTGGATTTATGTATAGAAAAAAACCTCCCTCACTGCCCCAGCAACCTCACTGTCTGTTATGATGTTTGCAGATGTCTAAATCCCTGTCTTTGTCTTAATTTGATTAATAAAGCTATCACATCAGTTACTGAAGTTTACCAAAGAAAGAAGGACAATACAGAACAGCTCTGAATCTTTCTTTATCAAGTCCAAATCACAAGTTCTCACCGGAAGGAAAAGTCCATCACACCTTTCTTCAGCTTGGTCACAAACTGACTACTGACTTGTAAAAATGAAGATGATAAACCTGGTAAAATACAAGGCACCTCCTCCAGCCGTAGCCAAGCCACACTCTGAGAGCTGAAAATTTTGGTGACTGACTTTTGCTATGGTTATCATATTTTTGTTTTTTGGCTTTGAACAAAGTGACTTCTTTAAAACTTCATCAGCCAGCAGGGCAAAGATTTGCCCAATAGAAGAGCCATTTGTCCAACAGATTTAAAGTATATTTCATCAATACAATAATATACTAATAAAATTCACAAGTCCTTGGGTGTTTAAGGCCAGGTGTTTTATCTGCTTCCCTTCCCAAACAGACAAAACATCACACAAAAAAATTTTAAAAAAACCCAAAAAACAAAAAAAACCCACCACGAAACAAAAACAAAATACAAAACTAAGAAAATAAAGAATACAGATAATGACTTAAACGTTTATATGGGCAGCTTCCAATGTGTCCCACAAAGATACTATACCTCCAGTGCTACAAATTACCCAATCTAGTAACTGTTGTTAAATTCTTAGGGTTTGGATAAGTGTTTGGGGTTTTTTGGGGTTTTTTTGTTTTATTTTTTTAAATCACCCTTACTACTACATCCTGTGTCCACCGATGAGTTTGCTACTGCAGTGAAATCATGCACTCCTCCCAGTGGGTGTGTTTGCTAAACAATTGACATTCAACAATAGATAACATTGAAGCATTGGTAGGGCAGCTCCAGAGAATGACATACAATTATGTAAAGCTTTGAACAAAGGCATTCACAGAAGTCTCAGGAAATAGATTTTCATATGATCAGCCATCACAGGACATGGTTATGATAAATGTCACAGGCAGAGTTCTTAGTTGCTTTGGTTCCTGGCAGTAACTCCCCCATTCTTAAGTGTATTAAAATACATCCTGAACTGGAAAAAAAAATAAAAAGGGGGGGAGGAATTGGTGGGAACACCAAGTTATCTTTTTTATTATTTTTATGCATCTCACAGCTGCACATTCCAAGGTAAATGAAATTGAGCTTTCTTAGCGTATCCTGTCAAAGTGACATGACATGTCCATGTCTGTGTATTTTTCATAAATTAGATATTCTTCTTATAGAATTCAGCACTTTTCACTTGAAAGGACATTCAAGGAAGTATTCAATTACTTCACTGAAATAATTCCTTCACCTAGCAATTGATGTATTTCCCCCCTTGCCACCCCTTGGCTAAATGGACATCCTTCATCTGTTTAACACTGCACTGAGGTAGCTTTAAAAAACCTAAAGCTAGATGGAGGACTGGTAGTCACTCCCATTTGCAAACACACTGTGCTGCATTTCATTTTTGAAAACCATTTCTAATCTTAAAAGATAAAAACACATTATTCTGGATGCTTTTGATTGAAGTAATGTTATGAAGTCTTCAAGAACAATTTTGGAGTACTTTCATGTAGCAGGTCCACACTGAGCTTAAAGTAGTTCATTAGCTCCAGACAACAGGACAGCAAAGTCCTCAGCACAGGCTGCAGTGGATGGCAAGACTCAGTGTGAATACTGGGGCAATTTGTTCACAGAGCTTAGTGCTACTATGTCAATATCTCAAGCTGAGCTTGAATTAGCTGGCTAATTCAGACAACTAAATTCATATAAGCTGTCACCAAACCCGTTCAAACAAATCCATGTTCATTGAAAATCTGCCACTGAAATATTTGGGGAAAATTTTGAAATTGGAAAATTTTAGGTAAACTAGTTTGACATTACTGACTTGGGGAATGAAAGAAACACAAACCAGGACTATGGACAACACTTAGTGCTAACTTAGTGATGAAAAGACACTCTTGCTACTGAAGCAGATTTGTGAAATACACAGGGAAACAAAAACAACGAGGAAGTTTTATAGTGTAGATGCAATGATCTCCTCAACTTGTGTTCTTCATATTATTGACCTATTCCAAATGTTAGATTGTTATGCTTACTCATCCAGGGATTTAAATGCTTTACTGAACCGTAATTCAGAACTAGAACTTTGCAACTGCTTTCTGAGAAATCCTAATCTGAACTCACTTAAAGAACCACCCTCCTTCATGATAGTTATTACTCCAGTTCCCCTCCAAACTATCAACATGTATTAAAAAACATTTTAAACCTGCAAACTCCTTTTCATTTTGTTTCTCAAAATGTCTTAGATCACACCTTATACCACAGCAGTTCTTTGCTGCAAGGAGGAGAAAGAACTAAACAACCATTTATAGTATCTTCATTAAAAAGTTGCCTTAGTCTTATTAAACAGTACCTTGGATGTAAGGTCTCGGTGGAAAATGCCTTTATAGTGAAGATAACTGATTCCCATAGCAATGTCATAGGCCAGTTTCACCCTTACTGTCCAGGGCAGATGCTGGTTACCGTCTAACAGCTGTTCCAGGTTACCACAGTTGATGTACTGAAAAGACAAAGAAACATTTGTAATTCCACTCCTGACGATATATGAAGACAAATAATGAAAATGCATCATTACACAAGTGTCCTCAACTACATATTATTTTATTTATTTTTTTTCAATGGCTAGGCAGGCAAAGTGTTCACATATCCAGAGGCTGAAAATGCCTCCCCTCACCACCTGTACCAATACATTTATGTTAAAAATGCACACAACGGCCACCACTCCATAACTCTACAGTTTTTACATACTGGTATTTAAACCAACCCTTCAAAAAACACCTACAATGCAGTAGTGCCCTCTCATTACAGTGTGAGGAAAATAAGGACAAACACAATGAAGACCTGGCTCTCAGGCAGAGTAAGTCAAAAGAAAAAGGTCTAAGTACCCAAGTATAAGTCACGGAGCCTGGTCAAGTTCCAAAATATCAATTCCATAAACAGCTTCAAAGAAAAATATTACATGTTGCTGCCAGCTATGCTTTTTCAGTGCTGTATCTGCAAGTCCTAACTGGCAAATTCATTCCCACTGTGTTCAGTTCTACATCAACACCATCAGATGGTGGACCTCATGGAAAGAAACCTACATTAAGTATAAAATAAATGCTAAAAGTAACAGTGAAACAAAGCAGCACCCAAATCATACTAAGTAGTATAACCCAGTGTTCAGACACAGGAACTCCACAGCTTCTCAAATAATCATTACAGCAACACTGGGTTTATGCTTTATGTATAGACCCTTTACACCACAATTGCAGTTATGCCATGTTCGAGTAGCTTCTTGTTCCTCTCCAAGCCCCAAGCCCCTTACCAGCCACAAAGCAAGCAGACTGGCTCACCCCAGAAAGAAAACCTGGTTGCTATGCAGTGTCTCCTCTCAAGAAAATCTAAGGGATGTAGAAAGGATAATTTTCTCCCAAGACTGGTCCAAGCATGTAACACTGTGGCAGGCTGCACCAACTATGCTCCTCTGTGCCAGACAGTCAGTCCTCCAACACTCTCTCAAGATGCTTTGCTCTTTCCTCTGTCATTCAATGCAAAAAAATGTTCACCACCATTATCAACTTAAAATACAAATTGTAAATGTAGCTGTTGATATTTCAAAAACTTTCAACTTGCTTGTATTTTCTTGAGCTGCTTTTTTTCTTGAATCCTGGTGCACAAGTCAGATGTGACCCACACATCATGCAATGTGGATGTAGCTGATTTCCTCAGACATAAGCCAGACACTACCAATCAGTCCAGGGGTCATAGCTTACCTCCTAGATAGCCTACAAGAGACAGCTCCTTTGTTACAGGCAGGTCCTGTCTTCTTCTGAGATTATAATTTAATTCTGAAAATCTTTTTCAGCAGATATGCAAGTCTCACAGGTTATTATTTAACTGGGTTCGATTGTTGGGGCAGATGATGCACAAACCAATTTTAACTGTCTCAAAGCTTACCGGGAGAGGGCTCCCCTGCTCCCCTCTGCTTCCCTGCACACCCCTCGGTAGCTGCCTTCATCCCAGCCCACGCAGAGCAGCACATTTCACTGGCAGTCCAGGACATGACCCCTCTCTTTCTCTTGCAGATGCTCTGTCAACTCTTGGACAAGCCGGGAAGTACACAGGCAGCACGTGGACACAAAACATCCACATCCTCAGCATTTGCTTTTCTCCTTTTAAATACTAACCTTTGGCCCCATCACCATGCTGTGTATCCACCTTTTGTCCTTGAGCAACAATCATGGCCAAGGGTGAGTACAAGAGTTATTTCTTTGGACTCAATGTTCTTCGCAAAATGATTGATTGACAATTGCTCCAGTCTGAGCCAGACAGGGCTGGCTCCAACTACCTTCTCCTATCAGAGGAGGCAATCCCACACAAGGTGCCTGGACCTAGGAAATATTCTAATATTTAGCAATTTCATGTTCTTATGACTATTTCAAGATGCTGTTTCATATCTTTTGCATTAGACTAGCAGGAGAAATACTCCCATGATATATAGGAACGGATTTAAAAACAAGGTACAGAGAAGCAAAATGCTTCCTCCTAATTGACTATTTCTACACCAGGTAGGCAAAAATTATGCATTTTCCAATTAGGGAAGGAGAGTTCTTACACTCTAGAGTAATTTGACTGACATTTTAAAATGCACTGTCCTGTTCTTAGGTAGTAAAATTTTACATCAAGCTGTTCTCTTTTGTGCTGATGATTATTTATTTATTCAGAAATTTGTTCTTAGTGCATATTACTTTACAAAATAAAATGCCTGATGGCCCCTCTCCAAGAAACAAGACAAACAAGACTTAGCAATAATAAAAATCAATGTCCAGGTTTGCTAGATCTCAGGCACTGCAGCTGGGGGGAAGGGTGTTGATCAGACGACTGCACTGGAAACTAGAAATTGCAGGCTGGTGCAGGACTGAGATCCAAAACAACCTGTCCCTTATGCTAGGAGTCTGTGTGTCAAGAGAACAGAGCAGCCGTGGAACAGGTCACTCAGAGGCTATGCAATGTCCATCCTTGGAGATTTTCAAGACTCAACTAGACAGAGCTGCAGCCAACCTGACTTAATGTTGGAAACAATGCTGCTTTGAGCTCTTCCAACTTTGATCTTTCTCATTGCTTTTATTTGAACCCCTAAGGGAGCTAGATGACCTTACAGAGCACTCAAGAAAAAAAACAAAACAATACACTGCTCAGTATCATTCAATTTTTTTAGTTTATTTTTCAAAAAATCTCAAGTTGCTAGCATGCTTAAGGAAAAAAATGCTGAATAAGATTTCTACATTAACTTCATATACACGCTATACACTCACACATCCTCACCCTTGGAACAGTGCAAGTAGCACTTTTCATCCAGTTATGTTCAAATCAGAACAGCATCGACCAACCTGGAATAGAAGGCACCAAGCACCTAACCCAACTATAGAGAGACACCAACTATCTCAAACCATTTCACCTTTCTGACTGGGCAGTATCAAACCATCCATATGGCACTGCCATACTTGTGTTCATTGGCAAGAGAATGCAAGGGGGAAGGAATCACTGGCCTGGCTTTATATTTTAGTTAGTGTTACATGGTGCCATAAAATGACAGTAATTGCTCCAGAAATGCTGGTATAGAAAACAAGCAACCCATCAGAGCATTGTCACATGCTGAAATGTGACAATAGCTAGCTACTATTCTGAGCATGCTTGTGCTTTCCTCTTCAATAACGTGGCCTACAGATCTGATCCAGTGGTGCCATGTTAGCTAAGTGCATCTGATATATCTATTCCCCCAGCACTCTTCCAGTCAAATTGGTTTGCAGGGTCACTCACCCACCTTAACAGCAAGGACTAGATCCTAGTATAGGCTGAATGAAAACTGACACACACATAAGACATATCTCAAAAAAGCTGCAAGAGCAAGAATCAAACATGACTCTAGCACACATACAAAACCCACTAGGCCTCCTAACTCAAACTGGCACCTTGCAAGTGCTCAGACCTCATTTATTAGAGATGTGAGTTCTGGCTTTGGCTCTCATTTCTAGCGTACTTCTGTGAAGAACAGCAGGCTAATCATCAGGTGAACAACTGAACTAAGATTGTCCTATAGACACTTTTAAGACTCTCGTTGATCTCAGGTTTTAGCTGGCCAGCAGGTAATACTTGCATGCAGAGTCCTGAAGCATCCCTAAGACAAGCAACACAGAGTTCAGTGCTCCCTCAGTGTCCCATAAGTAACCCAGTTCTTCCTATCATGCAGGCTGGTAATGCAAACAGCCAGCCTGATGGCCTGTTTTTTTTTTTCAGAGCCCTTCAACAACACCTTTTCAAAATAGACAAAAGTTATGTACATTATTTCCTAATTGCCAGTGCAACTGAAAGAAAAATACGCAATCTCTTACTAGCACAAACCAGCTCTCAGTGGTAAAACTATCCTAAAGGATGGAAAGCACACTTCTCCCAAAGAGAATACTGGATTTTACTTTGTGCCCAAAACTTTTCAGTGCTGGTACAGTAAGGTACAGCACACACATCATCTCAAAGCATTATTTTACTACAACAACAACAGCCATTGCATAAGTTTACAAGCAATTGGAGCAGAGATCCGATCAGGCTATTACAATGAAAGCAAAGGACACCACATTTCATAGAGACCTCACAGATAAATGGAGCAGTGTTCAGACCTTTTCAAGCTCTGTATCATCAGGTTGCAGTGAAACAGCTACCCATTATTCCTCCTGCTAGATTTTTGTCTCGTAACAGGATACCAACAGTCAGTTAATCTGGTTGCCTAGTTTTAAAGTAATTTCTTTAGGTTGTTTACTACAACTTAACACAACAAATTGAACAATGGCTTGAAAGACCCTGGCATTTTAGCCCATGAAAATATTCTTTCCTCAAAAAATTACCTGTGGTAAGAGCTCACACTTTTGTTACTGGAATGAAAGTTGAACAAAACTGTATTTATTACACTTCTCCCAAACCTTATGAGGAAAGAGGGCGGCAGTTTCTTTGAAGGACAAGTTTCCCAGAAGCTCAGCCAAACACAGGTGCTTTCTGGATCAAAGACCATTGAGGAGGTTTCTGATGAATTGATTATAGCTTAATGGTATTATTTGTGAACAACAGTATATAACCCTTTCCCACACAACACTCAGGACATAGGGAAACATGCTATTTTAACTAAAGAAAACAGGACTACTTCCTTGCAAGACACTTGCAGTCACATTATCAGACTCAAGCATATGAAATGAGGAATGGGATGAAATTCAGTGTATAATGGTACTTACAGCATTACATGCTCCATTTCAAGAAACACTAATATGAGAATTAGACCCTTTTAAAGAAAAAGCACATCAGATTCACATGATTCTAGCAGTTGTTGCTCAAAAACAAGGACTCCAAACATTGCCACAACTGAGAGGTAAGACTGGAGGGAACTGCAAGAGTTTTCATTTCTACTTTGAAAACCAATGCTGTTTCAATATGTAGGTCTAATATAAATAAGCCACCAAATACTGCACAGGAAAGCCAGAAAGAAAGTTGGTCTGCTCTTTACTCAGCTTTAAATGTCACTGGTTGACATTTTAAAAAGCAACAAATAACAGCAAGACACCCCTTTAAATTAGCCCAAATGTTACCAAAGGTAACACATTGACTGGTTAAAAAAGTAGGTGTGGAGAGTACATTTGGGATGACAAACCAGATGAGGTAAAGAATAAGAGTCCTGGGAGCCCAAAACTCGTCAAGACAAGATAATGTACTGGAGAAGCCCAATGGGGAAAGCAGGCAGAGGAGGAGGAAAGTGAAACCAGACATTACAGATACAGCACCTTCACTGTGGAGATGTCAGAGCAAAAGCCAGACAATGTAGCTGGACTCTAAGAGACCTTGAAAGCAAAACAGTAACGTTGCAGACATCCACTACAAATGTATTGAAGCAATGTCAAAATAGGTAGAGCTTGCCTCTGTGTATTATTTCTAATGCTGGAAATAAGAAGGTAGCTCTTGTGCCAAATAAAAGGAAGTTGAGATCTTTTCACTCAGCTTTCTGAAGAAGTTAAAACCCAAAAGTTTTAAACTACCCATTTCAAGGAGGACACAAACCAATCTTCAGTTTTTATGTTTCACAGTCACCTGCTCACTCAGCACTCTGACTAATTTGAAGACTTCTGGCTTCAAGACAAAAAGCCAATGTACCCTTCTGCCAGGACTGGCATAATTAGCAACAGTGGGAGGACTGGAAATTTCATTTCCCCCAGCTGTTTTTATTACCTTCAACCCTGTAGAACTGGAAAAGAAAGATGGTATCAATACATTCAAAACTATGAGATACAAGATGATACACTGAGACTGATTACCAGATAAAATTATAAAATTGGTTTTGAAGTTAATTCATACATCTCCACTTGGTTAAAACAAACAAAAAACCAAACAAACATAAAAAACCAAACCAAGACAAAACCACACAAAGTTTAAAAATCTACAATCACCTTACCCAAGTATTGAACAGTCCATTTCCAATTCCCTTAAATATTTAGCACATCAGTTTCCCCAAACAAAATAAATTTAATATTGAAACAGAGCAAGGTGGATGTTTAATTTGGGCTGTATATTTTTGGACATCATGTGAACTAATGTTGCCAGGGAGCAAACCACAAGTACTGAGAGAGTCAGAACATGCAGGTGAAGCAAACACATTTCCAAACAAAATTCAAACTATTTCATGAGAGACCAGAAGGGGTCAAGTGGCTAGGAAAAACAGCCTGACTGAAAACACAGAGGAAAAGCCAAGGCTTCTAGTCTAAAGACTACTTTTTCTTTCCTGCTTCTCAGCTACTGAAAACCAAAGGGAAAAGAGCCTGTAACCTATAGTCAAATTCTCTTTTGCTTTTCAACCAATAGAAACAATTCAGCTCCTTAATAATAATTAAAAAAAAAAGTATCTTCTTTAAAAGTCTTAACCATTACAGGATCAAACTAAACTTGCTATTAAAATTGTCAGCTATTCATAGAGGAGAGGACAAGCCTCCTCATGCAATTGGAATGGCACGGTTTCTCATCATAACTTGGGTCCAAAAGCCAAAAAATGCACCAGATCTACCCCTGCGTCTCTTTCTGTGTCAGTTTTGCCATTGATTGACTGATTCACTGGCTCCTCCTTCTAAAAAGGCATGTACAGGCATGGCTTGTTTTATAAGGGCAAACAAGAATTAACATACACTAACTCAGGAAGGAGCTATAATGAAAACCACTTGTTGCATTCCAAACACGTAAGTGCTGGCATGGAAAAGAATATGGCAAGATTTGTCTTCCTTTAATTCTCTACATACAACAGCTCTTATGGTCGGCACACCATGAACTTCGCCCCTTCCTGTCATTCCATTCAATCAAAATTTAATATTCACTTACTTGCCTGCTGCTAGAAACAGATTACTGTACATAAAGCTTCAACTGCAGGCACAGAGCATCAATGCACTATTGCAACCCATATGTACGAAGGGTTTGAAATATTTGAGGAAATAAGCTTATTTTGTTGGAACCGGAAAACACTCCCAGTGTATCTATACAAACTGACCTTGATAACCATTTTTCCTGTGATTATATTTGTAGAAAAGACAGAAAGCAAAGAAGGCCTGACAAAAACCTCTGCATTTATAATCTGTAGTCTCAACCATTTGGATTCTAAGTAAAGCCTAGTTTCATAGCAGATAAAATCTGGGATATGGCAAGCTAGCAATGGCATAAATTAACACACAGTCACAGAAGAGAACGTTACCTTGTTGCTGACACAGGCAAGAGAAACAGCATCTCTACAGTAACACTTCTGTTGAGAGCAAAAGGCTCTATCCATAATGTGTCATTATGTGGCATTTTGAACACACTGTATGTTCCATTCTGCCTAGAAGCAAGCTGTAGTCCCTGACAAGGAGCCTCTTACTTAAGTAAGTTCTTTCTCACCTTCCCAACAAAGATCCAGCAGCAACAGCCCACAGATTATATGCTGGCAAGATTCCAGAAAAATAACCCTATTTGCTTCATTTTTTGAAGTCTGAAAAAAAAATCTACAAGGACCTATTGAGCACCAAAGTTGGAGCACACAAACACCTCTCAAACTTTGTTTAAATTCTTCACGAGGAATACTGGGCTTGGGCTGTTTCAGAGTGCTTTTCCAAACCTCAACACTCTAGCTGTGCTGCAATGTCCATTTACATTTGAAGGTGCTCAAGCACTTTATTGGCAATTATGGAATGCATGGAGATCCCCTATTAATAGTGCTGTGCTAAGCAAACAGTAAGGGTATTTTCTTGTAGAAGTCAATTTCTGGATGGATGGCTACAAAACAGTTAATTCAAGATTATGCTTCCTGGGGTCCAGAGAGAAGGGTGGGGTGTGTGAGGGAAAACAAATCAACCAGATTTACTTGAAAATATGCAAGAAGATAATCACAGACAAAAAGTTTACAAGCCCACATCACAGTCTCCATTTGGACTGCATATCTCTTCATATATACCAGCAACAGGAAAATCCAGTCTTCAAGGCAGGATTCCATGCTCCTCCCCTCATACCATAACAGTTTAGAAGTTTGCATCTTCTCAGTCATATTAACCTAGACATGCTTCTAGGATATCAGAAAGCAGCAACAAAAGAATTGCGGGAGTTGCAGTTCAAGAACATTGTTCTTTTTTGCTTGAGAAAATGGCAAATGGTCCAGCAGGCTTACAGTAAGTGTCAGTGCACTGATACTAAAAATCCTTCTGCCAAAAAACCCCACGTGGCAAACACACCCACACCCACCACATGTTTACAACACACAAGCAAGGAAGGGAGAGAAGGAATAAGACAATGAAGCTTGCTGTTTGCTGTTCAAAATCTATCTGCCTCTTATTTTCTTCTATCCTTGAGACATTCTGAGGAGGAGGAAGAGATTGCCACCAGGAAGATATTTAGCAAGCGTTCCTTAGAGCACAACATATTTAGATGCATCTATCTCAATTAAAATAATAAATAAAGGTTTACTGTGCACTATTACAGGCTCTAAAGTGATGAAACAAGTCAATCATCTTCCTACAAGGGGAAAAAAGAATTAAATCCAACCTATAGTCTGGGTAGCCAAGATTTAAAAAAAATTAAACTAAAAGAAAGAAAGAAGTGGAGGAGGGAAGAGAAAGGGGAGGGAGGCTTAATCATGAGCTCTTATGCTTATACACAGGCCTTTAAGAAAAAGACTAGAATTCAAAAGCTTGCATATCTAGAAGTTCTCACTGAAATAAGTGGTTGCTCATCATTTCTCATCTAGCACCTGCATGCATAAATATAGACTGTGAGCCTCAAGTTAGGCTCATATTTTCAAAGTCTTGGCTCCTGTCTTCACATGAGGTTTTCTTTAGTGTCTCTGATTATAGCACTTTTTACATCTGAACTTTCTTCTCTGTCAGAACCCACCCTTCTTGCCTAACCACATACTACAAATACATCCAGCAGTCTCCCTGTGCTTTCAGGACAATGCAGGGTTTACACAACCTACACTACTTGCCTGCTTTCTGTAGAAGGAGAGACTTTCTCTGTAGAACTGTTCTCAATGTGCTTAAGTTACCTGGTCACCCCCAACCCACAGGGGTTTTTCCCTTTCACTGATCTGCCAGCACTTCCCTGCTGGAAGTCTGTAAGGCCAGCTTGCATCCTCCATAAACCAACACTTTTGCCAGCTTTCTGTTTCCCACAACTGAGCTTTCTACTGCAGCTTTTTGAGAATCAATTCTAACTTTCTGTAAAGCCAGGACTCACTTCAACCTCTCTTACTTGTTACTCTCATTCTGCATGTGTACATGGTAGGAAATAACCCTCCTAAAAAAGATGCATTTGGGGGGAATTGGTCAAATCATATCAAGCACACAGCCATATTGAGAACACAGTAACAAAAGCCTCCTTCTGTCCTCAGAACAAGTACTGCAACCAGGTACAAAAGTGCTTAATTTCTATCAAACTAAAGCTATGGCACAGGGAGTCTGTGGAGCTAACTTAGCACAACCAACCCAAAAACTAAGTTTAAAAAATTCATCTAAAGTTTAGTGTTTTTCTGGAAACCCTGGGTCTTCGATCACTTCAATCAGACAAGAGATGGTCAGCTTTCATTAGTGAAAAAGTAAGCAACCATCAGATGTAGGAAAAAAATTTGAAAGATCACATAACTTAAATAAGGTCCTTTCCAAGAACCTGACTTTCGATATTTAAGTACTCAAAAAAATAAAGCTACAAATCAGACAGACTTAGTTCAAACTCCTGTGGAGGCCTGTATCATTTCTGCTGGAGATACAAGTAAAGGGTCAAGCACACCACATATACCACATCAGGCTGCAAGAGTATGAAGTGGGGATGGAATTTCAGCCAGAACACTGAATTTCCTGCCTCCTGTCAATGAAAGCCAGGCCCCCTTGTGTGATTTTAAATGGACATTTTTGGTTATCTGCAGCACAGCAAGCTGTGTTTGGGACTGAAGTATTTTTTCTTTTTAACTACTTCACAAAAATATTTGGTTCCCAAGAAAAATAATATAAAGAAAGTCAAGAATATGTACTTTGTCTTAACTTAGGCAAAATAACTTCAGTCTTAGACACATTGCTTTTTTGTGTCAAAAAATAATTTATGAAACATTAAAGTTATAACACAAGGTTTAAACTGTGTGAAATTTTCCGAATACCAACAATACCCTCTCTTTTCTACAAGCTTTTAAACTCCACATATTTTTAACAGTTTAATTTACTTATTATATATGCCACATTTAGATTTAATTTTGTATCCACTGGTGCATACATATGAGTCAGGATTACTTCTACATTTAATCAGCCTAATTCAAATCTCACGTAGAAGGCAGAGTGATGTGTACCAAGGTTTGCAGCTCTTCAACTGTTGAAACCACCAGTCATCTAGGCTTCATAAAAGTGCCTATAGCATTATTAAACAAAATTGAGACCTCTCTGGCTGTGATACCACGATGTGTGCATATGTGCACATGATGGTGCACTCAGATTCTTCTAACCCCCTGTCAGTCTTCCTTCCTAGAGCTGATAAATTAGAGTGAATAGTTGCTAGAAATGGGACAACATTTTCTCTTTTTCACATACCCTTTCAAAAATATAGTTAGGGCAGACACCCCCTCCTCCAAACCAATACCAAAAAATTACATAACTATAAAATAGGTTAACCTAGCACTCTTCAGTTACTATTGCACCAGGGCATGGTTGCTTCTAAAGCTACCCATATTTCCTGAGAAGGATCAATGGCACAGGAATCAGCCCCCTCAACTCTGCGAGCTGGGAGGTGTCAGGGATGTTAAACTGTTTACATGTGGATCTCTCGAGTTGGAGGGACATGCTGTACTCCTCTAAAGAAAATCAATCTGTGGGAAAAAAGGACATTGCTTGGAAGATGAAACAATATCATGCCCTGTATAACAGAGAGAAAGGATGAGAAAGAGCTGGTCATGAAGCACACATCTACATTTGCTGAGAGTGCGTTCAGCCACTTTTTATAATTGAGAACCTAAGTGAACTGCTACAGAAAAACTGAAACTGGCAATCCATATGCTGTGAAGAGTGTAAAACTAAGGCCAAATATGGCCCAGGTGTTGACAAGTATATTTAAAATTCTGTTATGAACAATGAAGAGATGAAGGGAAGTGTCTACACTGAAACAAGTTTATAAATAAAATTGTAACTCTTTCAAAACGATCAAGGATTTGCTAGGAATCATTTTGCAAGCAACACAGGAACAAGAAAAAGCACATAGTCTACATGTGGGCCTGGACAAAGACACTAAAGTAGCTTATTTCAGATACATATACACATCCAATTATCTAATATTTCATTTTGAGGCTTTTTTTTAATGTCACAATAATTTAAGCAAAAATTTAAAATTATAATTAGATACAGTAAATCTGAAGCACACATCCCCCCAAAGCCTATAACTTAAAAAATTCAGGATCTTCAAAATTTAAAAAAGACATTGCTAGAGACTTGGTTTGCCATGTTATAAAACAGATTCATCTCAGAATATAAATGCTAGCTTCCTAACTTTTTGGCTCTAATAAAAGATCCTACTACCTAATTCTGGTTCCTTTCAGCAAGATAGCTGCTGTGTGCAGCAATGAAGGTGATGCTTTCAGCTCTTCCTTGCTTAGCCCTGATGTTCATGCACAATGAAGTAGACAGCATAGGCAATAGACTTGTCCTTCTATACACGTTCAGTTGGTTGGTTTTTTTAACCCAAAAAGTTTGAGCTGATAGTCCAATGTGCCAGTGAGCAGGCACACAGTAACAGATTTTTGCATCTTGTAGGTTCACCTCAACTCTGTTCCCCTGAAGTAAACACACTCCACAGTTCCACGTATTTTAAAAAAGGATGATGGAATTAACTACATATTTCAAAGCATCTATTAGCTTGCAACAGTTTTTCAGTGGTGAGGTAAGTGCTTTTTCTGATACACATACACATAAAACACTATGCAGGTAGTCAAGTCCTGACATACCATATGTGATGCATTTGGTCTATTTCTGTGCTGGAAAAAATGGTTGCAACAAAATGAAATGATTTCTCACCTTTTACATTACCAGCTAGCCCTGTCTTCCTAACACCTGAGTTACTTCCTGCTCTGTTTTAAACTCTACTTCTGCTGCCATGACCTTTACTCTTCTCAGGTTAAACAGCAAACTTGTCACACAGCCCTCAGTCATTAAGAGGGAGTGCCACTACTGCTGCATGAGTCAAGGTTACCATTACTCTTCTCTAGAGGTCAAATCCCTGGGGTCCAGATGAATGGTTTTCTCTTGATCCTGAAGCAAGTACAAGCAAGGCCTGACTCTTAATGACTCCTGTAAGGGAAAAGTTAATGAACCCAAACAACCAAATTAACAGAGGAAGTAATGCAGATGTGTGCTGGCTGGACTTCCAGTCCTACAACAAAAGCAGCAAAAGGGGCAAGCAAATAATAGCAATAGGTATTCTAGTTTTATACACATAACCATTCTTGTCATCAAAGCACACCTTCCTGGAATTCAATATATTCAGCTCTAATACTCAAGTCCATACCAGGAGGGGTATAAATTACCATAGTTTAACAGGACACCCAACACCTCTGACATACTTTCGATAAAGCTAAGCTTACTCTTCTGCTACTTAGGTTTTACACCTGCAAAGGCCCAGACTGCCTCTCTGTGTTAGTTTCCAGCACTGGCACTAGTAGGGCACCACTGAAAGAGTTCCTCTTCTTCCTGTGTCCAGGGAAGTACTTAAAATGTAGCTGTTGCTCTAAAGAATGTCATGACAAATATCTGAACTAAGGACAAAAAGAATAAAGCATACAAATAGAGATTTATTACAGTATTAATCCACAGGTCATGCTATTCATTGGCTGAGAGATCACAAGGATCAATTTAATCTGCAGAATTTTACACATACTTAGAGTTCTTACAAAGTTTAAACAGCAATCCTTCTGCAGCATCCTAAGCCAGGAGGCACTTAAAAATGCCAGCTGTTGACTGCTGAAAGCTATCTGAAAGGTATCATTTGTCGTCATAACATGTTAATTTTTTTTTAAAGTTACTTCAAAGTAAATTCCATCTTTTTTACAGTACTCTGTGTCAAGACTCATTCCCCTAAAACAAAGACATTTAGAACTAACCAGTATATTCTCAGAGCTGTGAACAAAAACACCAAACAGCAAGTTTTGCACAGTTGCTCACTTCATACCTCCAGGAAGTCACAGCAGTTGCCAGTTCCACAAGACCATAAAGTGAATAACTTGACATACTGTCTGGAGCCTCTAATAAACCCAATTAAGAGTGCAATGCTGTAATACTACAGTCAGAAAGACCATATAGAGTGCCTAAGGAAGGTTTCAGTAAGCAAGGGCAGCTAATGAAAAGCACAAGATATTAAAGAAAACTGTTCTGGAAGCCTCTAATCATATGGTTTGACTGTACACACTAGGTAATACCTAGACCTTTAATCTTACATGAAGTAAACGGCTTTCCCAGTAATTCTCTAAACTGTGGGGGTTTTGCTAGAAATTGGACAACAGCATCCAGCAGATGAGTAACATTTGCCAGCAAGATGAAGTGGCAAGTCTTTTAATTTCTTTTAATTTTCTATTTGGTGCCACCTTTAACATAACTTCCATCTTCTGTTCAGTTGCCTCCAGCAAGCTCAGGTTAATCAGCTTGGCACTGCAGCAGTTCTTTTCTCTGAGGGACGATTACCAGAGCTGCTTTATCAGAGCTGCTAAACCTGAGCTAGTAAACAGGTACCTAAAATTGGGAACAATTCCTTAATCATATAGAATATTTGCAGAATGACCAATAACAGGAACAGTTCTAAAGACACAAAGTTCCCTAGGATTGACAGGCTAGCTTACCGTGATCACCAAAGCAGAGTTAAATATTTGCAGTGTTACATGAGTAAAACAAAACTTAATCAAACAATATGAATCACACTGGTGGAATAACAGCAGGGATTAGTGAGTGTTACAGGAGATGGAGGAGGAGGGAGCAGGAAAGGAATGGTATTCCAGAGTTTCTTAAAACACTCAGAAGTGTGCAACTGCCATCTGGAAGGCAATGTCGGGCTGCACTTTTTGTTGTACCATAAAGGCTCATAAAGAAGAGGAGACCTAAGTGGTATCGGTCTTTCTCTCCATTCCAGGGTCAAAGGCTTTCCCCATGGAAAAGAGCTCAAGAACTGAGGGGAGGAAAAAAGAAAGAAGGAAAATTAAATATAGCAATTATTTTGCTCAAGATAAAATTAACATGTCCGGAAAGATTTCTGCATGAAAGGCTTCAAGGCACTTCAAGGCACTTTCATGCACCTCTGCCCACAGCAGCTGTAAGGTGCAGTATAAGGCAGCTGGTAAGAACTCACCAAATGGGATGCCCTGAAGGGGCCAGCTGCAGATCAAGGCTGGCTCACCCCTTTCAGTTATCTCACCATTGTTCCAATGCCAGGTACATAGCATGTTAAAATAAAGGCTGCCCAAACACATACTCTTTGAGACCCCTGAAACATGTAATACCACACCAGGTACTTGGAAAGAAACAATGAGGATGATTAGGTTGTACACCAGCAAAAAGAAAGACTGGAAGACTGCAGGAGAGGCAGGTCAGGCGGACAGCAGATCCAGCAGCTGGCTGAAACAATACTGTCCACCCCTCCCCATCACGTATCATGTATTTCTAGCACACTGCCATGACCCTGCTCCCTGCCTGAGAAAGCTCCAATGCATGTCAGGTCCTGCCCTGAGCAAGTAAAACTACATCTTCAGAATATGGCAGCAGAGCATTTGTGCACTTTTTAAACTATCATCCAGTATGAATTAACAGCCATAAAACTTGTGCTGTAACAACAGGCCATGGTTTGTGAAGCACTGCAATTTCAAGATATCCCTAGCAACACATCATAACTCTTCTCTCCTCATCCTCTATACGCATAGTAATCAGGGTTTTTCCTTTTCTTCAGGAAAAAACTAGCAAGCTGTATAACTCACTCTGTGCATAGATATACATCTAACCATAATGTGATTTTCGCCTGATCTCTCTCAGAAATTCAGATAAACCTGCTTAACAGAGTTCAACAAATAATTTAACATCTGCAAAAAGGTGGTAAGTGGCTTTTATATGCCAGACCATATGCTGTTACCTGCTTCAGTGTAATATCACAGGCCTCTAGAACCTGCAACACATAAATAAATGTCTGTCTTCCATCTCAAGTGGGTGCCTGCTCACACCTCCATTCCATGGTAAACATGTAGGGCATATGATCATACACTACTGCTATCAAGCCATGGCTGCTCCACACTAACTGGCCCCAGCTTCATGTTCTCTGGCATGTAGGCTGCTGCTAACCTCCTGCCAGTGCCTCAGACCTGGTCTCTGAATGCTCAGCAACATCTCATGTCGACACCAGAGCCTGTACTACTATGCAAGCTTCTCCAAGTCTGAGGATACTGTGTGCCAGGAAATAAAGCAAACAGAGCTGTCAGATTAGGAAGGCGGTGAGAAAAAATAAAAATAAAAAGAGAAGTTTGAAGGAAAGGCTGAAATTAGATTTGAGAGGCATTCTATTACAGCAAAAAGCTCTGCAGATCTTGTAGCTATAGGAACAAACTTCTAGCTACAGATTTGAGTTGCATACTGATAAAGGAATAGCCAGATCCTGTGTTCATCAGCTTCAAGTCAGTGAGGCAGTCTAACATCTGCCAAGTTATCTGACTGGTACACCTATTAAAGCATTTACTTTCCTTAAATGTTTCTTAACTATGTGCTCACACTGACAGAGATCCCCAGCAGCCTAAACCATTCTGTGGCTCTTAAGAACAGGTACTGAACAACTCCAGCAGAGGCATATGACAGAGCTTCTGGCTTGAATAAAACTTCTAAAACAATATTGGATTTTCAAAGGTGGTAAGACTATGAATTCGGAACAAGGTCAAAGTCCTAGTGCCGTCTATAATTAAATAATTCTATTTCTATTTTGAAAAAAAAACAAACCAACAGAAATAGGTTCTTGCCCAACGGTTTTTAAAACTTGAGAGGGGACAACTAAAACAACAAAATGCTGCCAAAAGGGAAAAACCCAAGGTCTCTGTATGATCAACACCTTCCTTAAGCGAAAAACCTGCTCTGCATGATCCACTGTGTTCAGCCTCCTGTGTAAAGAAAGAAATCTGTAACATTTCAGACTGTCTTCCAGCAACAAAGTGCTGTATATTACTTACATAGACCATTAACAGGCTAACAAAATCCTTAAGGCTGCTCTAACACCATTTGTGGTTGCTGCCCTGCCTGTTAATAGCACAGGAGGTTGTTAAGCACAAGTCATCTAAATCCATTCACCAAACATTTGCTGCAAGTTCTCAACTTCTTCTGTTGTGGAAACATCTACATACAAACAAACATAATTTCCCATTGCACCCTCAGACGTAAACTCTACGTGATGCTCTATCCATTTATTTAGGCATGTCATCAACTGTATTCTCAAAACACAGGAAGATATAATTAAGGTCTTTGCAGAACAGGCCCAGCATAGACTGCTTGAAGAGAGCATTCTCCATGCAGTGACTCAGACACCTATTGAGCAATAGGGCTCTGAATCCAGTTTCACCTCCAAAGAAATGAAACACTGCCAGTTCTCTGAGTATCAATTATGTTGAACACTGGAACCTCGGAGGCCACGTTTTTGGACCACAAGCTGAAAAAAACACAAGACAGTGGCTGATTGTTTTCCTTCTGGGCTATATTTGAACTGGTTATCCACCATGTCCATCTTCCTAATAATTCCTTCAGCCAGCCCTTTTCAGCCCACTTCTCTATCCTCTACAAGTCTTCAGAACTCAACTATACTCACATGTCAAGATGAAAAACATCACTACTGTTGCCAGAAAACACAACTAATTCTACTACTCAGAACATGCATGGCTCTTACCTTCACAAAGCTTTGTAAAACCAAAACAAAAATGTGTGTGAATTCCTGACAACATCAATTTATGATGGCTTTTCATTGTGTTTTTCCTGTTGAAGGCTTTCTTATTGAAGTAAATGTCCACCTTGGTCAACATAAGAAAAGCAGTAATCCCTACATGTGCTCTTATAGTATGTCACTGAAGATATTTTGTTTCCTAAAATATTGCAGCAACCTTCTTCAGGCTAAAACTTTTCCTCTTTGGTCTCAAGATGTTTAAGGAATCTCTTCTCTTATTCTAAATTATAACTATAAAAAGTTATTCTTTGAAGTCTGTCTTAGATTTATTTGCTTGCCAAGAACTCAAAAATAGCTGAACAAAGCAAGTAGCTACAAAGTTAGATCTCCAGGAAGAAGCATCTGTGCATTTTCCTGGCTTTCTGAGTAGGAAGGGACATTTAAATGGCAAGTATCTGGGATGAAGTGGCGAAAAAAGCAAACATAAAAAAAGCAAAGAAATTACACTGGGAAAGATCTGCCAAGATTTAGTACAACAAAGCATTATGAAGCTTCATTTCTTCTAGGACATGTTTAGTGAGTGGAAGGGCCTTAAAACCTCCTTGGTTTAATTGATCAGAGGTCCAAAAGAAATTGGCAATTATGTTAGAAAATCCCGCCTGAAGGACTTGATGCCAAATCTTAGGAACATTTCCTCTACTGAGCACATACAAACTGTCCCCCTCACATTAAAGAACCCCTCACACATGCTCAAGCTTGAAATTTCTCAGTGTCTTTACCTCTGCTCTTACACTAAAATACAGCCACTGAGAGCTACTGTGCATCACTCTAATAGTGAGAAGAACTAGAACTGCAGAATTGTCATCCCAGAAGGTAAAAAAATTCACTGCCCAAATATTCCACCTTTGCCTCAGAGCTGCATAATAAAGTTACAGAAAGTGATGGTCACACATATTCTGATAATTGTGCACACAGCTATCCAAACTTATTTTACAGTAGTTCTTGGCAAGCGTATATCAGGAGTCTGTTTTAATTGTTAATTAATAATATACTTGTCTTTAGGGATGTGAAGGGGTTAATCTTTTAATGAAGTCATTCCTACAGAAATGGACGTAATAAACAAACATTAACTTTACAAAATATAACATTCCCCTTGATCTGTTTCAAACTAAAACAGCAGGAAAAACATTTTATTGAGTTTACTCAAGACAGGCAATGAAATTCCTAACAAGAAAATACTCCCTTCTTGTTTTTCCTGAGCAGTTCACAGGGGGAATAAACAAAAAATCCAGTAAAACTTGGTAGGAAGACTCACATGAAAGGAAATGTCAGTTTCTCATTTGATACCTATATCTTCTCCAGGGGATTTGGGCAATGGAAGAACTCCTTTTCATTAGACCAAAAATAAAGCAGTGATCTCAATGTTAATACAAATATAAAAGTGGTAGGTGCTGAAAACACTAGTATCACCCAGCTGAAGCTACTCTGATTCAGATGTGAAATGTGCACATAGCTTTAGTATAAAGAAGACTTAAACACAATGCAATGTCACTGAAACAAATAACATTGAGGGGGCAGGTCAGTGGTAATCTACATGTCTCATTTCAAATATTACCAATGAAATCTTATATTCCTACTGTGATATTTTTTCATCCAAGTAAGAACTTCTGATGAAAAAAAAAACATTCAAGGGTTATAAATACTTTACAGTTCTGGGGCCTGATTCTGCAGTCTTCCCGCCATGTAGCATGTACCATGTGATTAATTCACTTCTCACCTTAGAGTAAACTATCACTCAAGGTGAACACAGTTGCAGAATCTGGCCTAAGAACTATTTAATATTGAGTATGTACATCATGAAATAGTCTTACCTCAGTAAGTGCGTGCAGCTGTCCTTGATGCACACAGACACCCATAAACCTACAAGAAACAAGAAAAAAGTGTTTTGGGCTTTTTTCCCCGCCCTCTTTTTTTCTCCTTTAATGAAACTAAGTAATAAGTACTAGATATGCCAAGAAAGGACAAAGAAAAAGAGAAAAATGCCTCACAGATACTGCATACCTCAAGGTTGATTATTTAAACATCTCAGCACAAAGCAAAACAAAAATGTGTCTACACTACAATCTAATTTGAATTAGAGGTTCCAAAAGAGCACAGGAGACAGCTCACCCTCAAGACAGAAAGTCACTAATTACATAAGAAAAGGCCAGCTTATAATGATTTACACAGAAAAGAACAGTCCCAGAGTTCTGTTTTAAGGAAATTTAAGCCAAGTAATCCACTACTGGTCTGCATAAATAGAAAATTACTTCCGCTTGCACCTTGCTCCTGAAGCATAAACGTGTTTCTTCCTATCTCATTCCTAACATATATGCAGTGTATTTCTCCTCATCAATCCCTTATTTCCAACATGGATTGAAGCCAGTTCCAATAGTATCCAGTATACACATATTCCACAGAAGTTACCTACACTGCACAAGGTTCGGACTCCCACTGTTAGCAGTAGTAACTGTCACCCTTGATTCCTCTGGGAAGCAACAGAGAACTGCCACACATTTCACATTTGAGGAACAATTTAAAGCTCATTTTTACCACCATTCGACCTCAACTTGAAAGTGACAAAATGCAAATTAATATTAATGGTAAATATCTTCCATAAGAAAGTTCCGTAAAATAAAATTGCATGCGCTTCAGAGCCCTCTCTGCACAGTTAAAGTATTGATTCTTTTTAGACTAGCTAATTTTCAGTTACATAATTTAGATTTTGTCTTTAAAAAAAAACAAGACAAAACCCACATTCTCTATCATTTCCACAATGTTCAGAAATTTCCACTTTGCAAGCAAGGGGTTGAAATGTATTTTTTTATTAAATGCAATAGGAATCTTGTTGAAAACAATGTTAAGGGAAAGGACGTTTTATATCCTCAAACACTTCTGAACTTAAAAAGAAAATTATGCAAGACACACATAGTACTAGTTCAGCTAAGCTGCTTTTTGAGAAATGAATGATCCTCACTGTTCTCTTGTCTAACAGCTGACTGGTAAATTACAAGCAGCCAAAGAGAAATAACAGAAGTAAGGTCCTTTGCTTAAGCTGAGCTGTGGAAATCTGTTTTTATAACCAAGGGGAAGCAGGACTTGTACTTATGTCTATTGCCAGCTCTCACCTCAAATAATATTACCCAAATTAAACATGTACATTTTATTTTGAGAGACAGTGAAAATCCAGCTTCTCTTGTTTAAAGAAGAACAGTAGGGCCCAGCCAGGTATTCTGAGGAAAGGGAAGAGGGTTCCTGTAGATATCTACCATCTACTCAAAACATTGCTGTTTCCGACTTCCACTTCATACAGCAATTGCACATGAACAATTTTGTAAAAAACAAATTAACAAATAAAGCTTCTGAAACTAAGAAATCCAGACTTCTCCAGAGCAGATACACATTTCTTCTTCCTTAGTACATTCTCAAAGTCTCCAGAGTTATCAGCATGATGTTAGTAGCCTTAATCACAAGCAAAAATGTAAAGAGAAAAATAAAGAAAAAAAGAAAAAGAGAGGGGGGAAAAAACAAAACAACCACACCTGATATATCAGTTCTGCTATTAGGGAACTTTTCAAAGTGTTATTTTCTCTTTTATGAAACATCATAATGACACAACATTAACCCATTACCGCACTATTTTAATTCAAAAAAATTAATTTGAAATAATAATGTTTTCATCTGTACATCAACTCTTGCTTGTAAAGGTGAATTACATTATTTTCAAATTAGTAACTTATTGTATTTAACTTAATTCTAAAATCAGAAAGTAATTGAAAATTTACCTACATTTTGGCAAAGTTAAATTTCTTCTCTCATCATTACCAAACAGAAAAAACATCTCTATCACCCAGACAGGCAGAACTTTTCTGGTAACCTGTTTTTCTCAAGGGAAGTCTCAAAGGAAACATATTCATTACCTTTGTGAACCCACATGTAAAGCAAAAAAACATGCTGGCTCTAGTTACCAGGAGTAAGTGTTCAAAAATTCTTAAGCATTTAGGATTTCTACTGGGAAACAGACATACATTTCTAACTTTAAAACAGGAATTAAAAACAAAGCTCAACATCATGATCTCATGGAAAAAAAGATGGGCCTAAAGACATTTATAAGCCTCACATATTTAGAAATTATTCTGTAGGAAAGAAGAAACCAGATACACTGATAAAGACAGAATTAATGAGTTTAAGAACAACATACTGAAACCATTTAAACTTTGTGTCAAGAATCTCAGTTTTCGGACTCTGGAAAATAGATTGATACAACAGACCTCTAGTGGTCCAAATTCCTGGAAAACTGCTTCTTAGCTGCTGTATCGAGCAATAATAAGCCCCCTGGTTAAGCCAAGTACTGCTACAAAACACTGTGAGCATTTTCACTAAAAGATAATAACAGCTGCTACCAGGAAATACAGTTACCAAGCAAGACATAACATAAGATTTCAATTTCTGAGATTGCCGCAGACAAGGTTCCAAGTTCTGTGGGTAGGAAGCTGACATGCTGGCCCAGCACAGCTGAGATTACTCCTGTTGGCCAGACGCACTGTCTCCAGAGCCAAAATGTGCTTGTAGGTGAACTTCAGCAGAGTGTCCTGTCAGCCAAAGGTTATACTTCCTATAAGCATTCAGGTGAAGCTTCAGTGAGAGAGTTATCCACAAAACAGGAGATCATTTGCAGATCTAAGGACGTTTGTTTTCAATACAGTGTGTATCTGGCCTCATCAGAAGAGCTGAAGCACTTCTGAAATTATCACCAGTGGCTGGAAAAGTTTCCCCAGATGCTGCAAATATGAAGGATGCTACTTGAGTCCACCCTGCTTTAGAAGCAGCACATTTCCACCACAAGATGCTTTCAATGTCAGTGATATTCAGATGTTGGAAGTCTCAATAAACCAGGTTATTCCTCAATTAATCTGGAATACCTGTCCTCCTAGACAAGACCAATAGAAGGTACTCTGGATATTCCTTAGACTGTTAACAGCAGTTCCCCAAACTGCTTCCGGCTCAGCCTGTCTACAAGGGAAAAAATTCTGGCCAGCAAGGGGGAAACTAAAAACTGCAGCCTCAGCTGGCAATCTTTGCCTCCTTGGTACATCCAGCAGAAGTAATATCCAGATTATACAGCCACTGTTGACATCTAGACATTGAACACACATGCTTCCCATTAAAATAACTAGGACATATTCCTGCTCTGTGGATCAACCTGTACAGCTACAGTCCAACATAATAAATAGATGCTCTCTGAAATCTACTGCTTGTATGAGAAAAATCAGCAGTTTGAGGATAATATTAAAAATAAGAAACAAAGCAAACATACCAATGCAAGAGTCTGTAGTATTAGCTCAGGAACACAAAGAGAAATAAGGTGAAAAGACAGATGATTATTTCATTGCACTGACTGTTGGAGAACAAAGAGGGTAAGAATATTAAGTCTGCATTAAGACTTCCCTTAATGTTTTAGGCACAATGCCAGATTAAAAAATGTATTTTAATTTTTCTACACCTGCATTTTGATTCAAGACAGAAGAGGTAAAGCACTTCATCTATCCCTTCTGTAACATATTATGCACAACACATAAAGCCTCTCTTCTGCTGTCTTGTGCACAGCATTTCTAAAATACTCATTTTTGATAACCACATTATATAGAGAAGTATTTTTCTTTTCTGTTAAAGCACTGCTCAATAAGAGACAAAAGATGTTAAAAGACAAAAGCCATCCTTCTGCCTATTGTAACAAAGTCAGTCAAAAATTATTTCACAAAATGGAATGTTTGACAGGGTGAATTGCAGACAAAAAAAAAAAAAAAAAAAAAAAAAGTATTATGTTCCCAGGGTACTAGATTTGTCTGAGAGGAGATGAAAAAAAATTCTCCTTGAAAGAAGTTCATGTTGTATGCAGACTGCTTGCTTATTGCTGTGTGTACATGCACACAAGAAGGTGGATTTAATCAATGAGTCCATCTGCCTGCATGCTCACTCCCTAACACAGGGCAGTATCTCCAAGTGCTCCCATGAGAGCACTTCGGACATGAGCTAAGGCTTTCTGTGTACAGAATGTTTTAAATGAAGTCTCCAAGGTACAGATCAAATAAATACTTTTTCATACAAACAGTAGTGATATTAAAGACTGAAATTCTATCTCAAAATTGAAGATACACTAATTTAAGAGACAGCACAAGAGATGGAGAAGGTTTGTTAGCACACCACTTCATTTGTAAAAACAAGAGAAACACACCTGTAAGACATTATCAGAATGAGAACGTATCAGGTCTCTCAGGCTGCAGCCCTAAGACTCCCAGCCTAAGACTCAAGGACAGAGATTTATTGAGTCATTTACAGACCTATTTCTTACTTTGATTTGGGTAAGAACAACGCCTGTGGCAGCACATCTGCATTTAGAGAAGTGTCCAGGCAATGGAAAACATCTACAAGCATGCACCAGACCTTTCATAATTCTGGTACCAGATCTAACCCAAGACTTGAACTGCAATGAGCTTAATGAGACACAAGGAAGTGAAGAAATGCTCCAAACTTCTGGTTACCCTAATGCCAACATTTACAGCCTTGCCTTTTATCAGCCAACCTGTATTAAAGTGGCTACAGTAAACATTGCATGGTGCAAACCAGAACCCCAGCTCACTTTTCCACTCCTGCTCGCTCTTACCATCTGCCTTCAGGGAAAATGTGATAAAGCCAGCACATCCCACACCCCAGACAAGAGAATTGTAGATCAGAGGCAGAAAAACATTTTCGTCCTTCATGTTTAGTTTGCATGCAGGTGTGAGTTGATGATAGGAGATGCTAAGAGAGAGCCGGATCTAAATAGCTCTCCAAGTGTAGATTTTGAGCACAGAAATACTGAAATGAGCTAGGACATTTAAAGTTTGCATTTCACTCCAAACCCAGCACTGCAAATTATTTTAAAAGCCTAAATAACCAGACTGATAGTTCACCAAGTATTAGAAGCAAGGAAACTAATACACAGTGACATAACTCCCATCTCCTAAAGTAGTACAGAAGTGTAAGTAGAACAGAGTAAGAACACAGGCTTACTTCTATGTAATTTCTACTAAGGAATGGAAGAAAGTGAGCAAGTACTGACAAACTCACCCTTCAGAACAGTAATTGCAGGCTAGGATTAAAACCTCAAAAGGCATCTTTAACTGTGAAAATTTGTTGATATGGACAGCACAGAAGCAAAAGCAGTTTCGAATAACAATATTTATTATTCACATCAATGCAATTGATGGCAAAAACAAAAGAATCTTTGCAATAACATCTTGAAGTTAGCTGTGGGCACATCAGAACAGACAGCTTGTAAAACATTGCTGAGTATTTTGGAGCACTGGCAAAGGGATAGTTTTTGTAATAATCCAAAGGATAACAATGAATTTTACCTATCAAATACACTAGGAAGATGAATCTCTTGTCTTCCACATCACTTAGATCATATCAACCAAGGGAAAGTTCTAGAACAAAAGAACACTAATGCCATTACAAATTTTAGGTACTAAAACATCAGGGTATTAAAAAACATAACCACCCCCAGATTATGGAAGACTTTAGCATAGTCAAATAAATTCAGCATTAGTGAATTTGACATTCACTTGCTAAAAACATCAACTGACTGAACTCCATGTGTTGAAACAGATTGACAGCAGACTTTGGATGCCATAAAGCCAGTATCTATCCAGTTTCATTATTTTACAAGACATTTGATATCAGAGTGCCTCAGTCATCAACCTGCTACAATTGACTGCTGCACAGGACCTCAATATTTCAGCCTAGGAATCCACCAGTACCTTCACTGCCAATCAGTAGATCATCACTCAAGTAACTAACTTGTTTACAGCATAAACTAACAGTAGGTAGTGCTTAAAGAAGATGAAGAAGCTCAGATGTATATATTACATAAAATCAGACTACACCTTCAAGGTAAGTGGAGAAGATCCAGTGACTAATCAATAAACAATTGAACTTGTGCTAGTGACAAAACAGCTCACTCAATAATATAGAGGAAGAACTTCAAAGGACAGAAATTAAGTGAAGAAAATAACATTTAACAGCAAACTAAGGTAGCTCTAGTAAGTGGAAAGGGGAAGGTATACATTACAATGTCTAGGAAGATAATCATTCCCTTTAAATACTAATACAAGCTTAACATTTCCAAAAATTATCCCAGAAAATGTTTCAGCAGGAACATGTTTTTGTGGAACATTTTCCTAGTGACCTCCCAGCAATATTAACCCAGCTGCTCTTACTTGACAAGATGTTTTCACCTCTCACCACTTTACTAGAGAATTATCAAATATTTTTATGGTGTTTCTAAAGTAGGAAATAAGACCTAAACTATTTTTTTCATCCCTTTAACAAGTATCAAGGATTTATAGGTTTCTGACACATAAATACAAATGTTTGCATGCCTATGTGTGTATATATCACAGAATCACAGAATCATCCAGGTTGGAAAGGACCCCTGAGATCATCAAGTCCAACCCTTGATCCACTGCCACTATGGTTCCCAGACCATGGCACTGAGTGCCACATTCAGTGTCTTTTTAAAAATCTCCAAGGATAGAGAATCTACCACCTCCCTGGGCAGCCCATTGCAATGCCTGATCACCCTCTCTGTAAAGAATTGCTTCCTAATACCTAACGTAAACCTCCCCTGACAGAGCTTAAGACCATGTACTACTGGTAGCAGCCTGGGAGAACGGATCGACCCCGCCCCTGGCTCCAACCTCCTTTCAGGGAGTTGTAGAGAGTGATGAGGTCTCCCCTGAGCCTCCTCTTCTCCAGGCTGAACACCCCCAGCTCCCTCAGCCCTTCCTCACAGGACTTGGGCTGGAGTCCCTTCACAGCCTCCTTGCTCTTCTCTGGACCTGCTCCAGCACCTTAATCTCCTTCCTGAACTGAGGGGCCCAGAACTGGACACAGGACTCGAGGTGTGGCCTCACCAGGGCTGAGTACAGGGGAAGAATCACTTCCCTGGACCTGCTGGCCACGCTGCTCCTGATACAGGCCAGGATGCCATTCGACTTCTTGGCAACCTGGGCTCACTGCTGGCTCATGTTCAGCTTCCTGTCAATCCAGAATCCCAGGTCCCTTTCTGCCTGGCTGCTCTCCAGCCACTCTGTGCCCAGCCTGGAGCTCCCCATGGGGTTGTTGGGGCCAAAGTGCAGGACCCGGCACTTGGCCTTGTTGAACCTCATCCCACTGGAATCAACCCAACTCTCCAACCTATTCAGGTCCCTCTGCAGAGCCCTCCTGCCTTCCAGCTGATTGCCATTCCCCCCACAACTTGGTGTTGTCAGCAAATTTGCTAATGCAAATTCCCTCATCTAAATAATCAATGAAGATATTAAACAGAACTGGGCCCAGCACTGATCCCTGGGGGACACCACTGGTGACTGGCCGCCAATTGGATCAGCACCATTCAGCACCATCCTCTGGTAGCCTCCAGCCAGTTCCTAACCCAGCACAGAGTGCCCCTGTCCAAGCTGTGGGCTGACAGCTTTTTCAGGAGAATGCTGTGGGAGACAGTGTAAAAGGCCTTGCTGAAGTCCAGGTAGACCACATCCACAGCCTTCCCCTCATCCACCAGGTGGGTCACCCGATCATAAAAGGAGATCAGGTTGGTCAGACAGGACCTGCCCTTCCTAACCCTGTGCTGGCTGGGTCTGATCCCCTGTCCATCCTGTAGGTGCTGTGTGATTGCACTGAGGATGATCTGCTCCATAACCCTGCCAGGCACTGAGGTCAGGCTGACAGGACTGTAGGTTCCCGGGTCCTCCTTCCAGCCCTTTTTGTGGATTGGCGTGACATTCGCCAACTTCCAATCATCTGGGATGTCCCCAGTGAGCCAGGACTGTTGGTAGATGATGGAGAGCAGCTTGGTGAGCTCTTCACCAGCTCCCTCATCACCCTGGGGTGGGTCCTGTCGGGTCCCATAGACTTGTGAGCATCCAAGTGGCTCAGCAGGTCACAAACTGTTTCTTCATGGATTACAGGGGGGATATTCAGCTTCTTCTTTCTGTCTAGCAGCTCCAGAACCCAGCTGTCCTCAGGACAACCTATCTTACTGTTGAAAACTGAGGTTAAGGTGCTAAATACCTCAGCCTTTTCCTCATCTTTGATAACTATGTTCCCTCCCATGTCCAACAAAGAATGGAGGTTTTCCTCACCCCTCCTTTTGCTATTGATGTATCTGTATAAAGAATTTTTGTTATCCTTAAAAGAAGTGGCAAGATTAAGTTCAAATTGTGCCTTCATGTCTAATTTTCTTTCCACATGACCTAACTGTATCCCTAAACGTCCTGAGTAGCCAGCCCTTTTTTCCATAATTAGTAAGCTTATATATCTATACAGTATATACAGACACATTTATAAAGGGAAAAATCTCCAGATATAAAGGGACAGGAAACAGTACAGTGAGTGATTTAAATAAGAAATAAAATTACATATAACTAACAAAATATACTACCAAGTTTTCTGCTACAGGAAGAAAAACAATAGTTTTTACTATGTATTATTATTCAATAAAAGGATAAATTAAACTAAATAGCTTTCTCGCTTCTATTTTCTGTGGACATGTCCTTGCTGCCTGCAGCAAGGGTACTTACCTAATACCTAAGAGAAAGCCAGTATTTTTACCAGAGAACCAACTCCATTTGAAGAGACCTCAAATCAAGCAATTCGAACAAATTTAGTCTATTCTTCACCACAAATTATGCAAAGATAAACCATTTCTATTTAAGTAATTTGTTTCTTATGTATTCACTCATATATGCTTAGTTGAACACACAGAAAGAAAGATTTCTCTATCAATCCTGTGTAATAACTGGGTGAACAAATGAAATTCCTTTTCTGCTTCATGCATTAATCAAAATATTATGGTCCTTTCTTCAGGACCATCTGTGCACCACCACTGACTTCAAATTACTCAGAGGCTCCAAGGCAGAGGAGACCAGTAAATCATCAATATGATCTCTTAGACATCATAAGACATTTAAATTTCAGCAACTGCTCAGAACTCAGCACACTAACTTTTTTCTCAGAAATAGCTGTATAGCTCCATTCAATGGGTTACATTAAACTGCAACTGAATGATTTTTTGCCTTTCCTGCTTTCCCTCACCCCAGCCCAAATTAAGCTTTCTGTTGAACAGAGTTGTAAAGCTAGATGGATTTTTAAACTAAGATTTACAAACAACTCAAAGTTGATAAAGAAACCAATGAAGTGTACTGACTTCATGATTCTGACACCACTAATCCTATAACCTATACTATAACCTATAATCCACTAACCTAACTAAAAAAGCAGTGGCACATGACGATGATATACTACCTATCCAAGGATTCCAAGGGAAAGGAAGTGGTGGATACAATAAGACATAATTTATGATCCTGAAACCTAATACACCAGATATCTGACATCATTAAAAAGCAGCAGTCATGGGGAACTCATCTTATCTTGGAGCACAGAAAACAGACAAAGAATTCTAATTACAGACACATTACTACAATACTTGAATAAATACATCATGCTAAAACCAACACAGTTTACTATAAGTAAAAATTCTCTAAATTCACAGCTTTCTGCATTTCTAAGGAGAAGAAAAAAAATAGAAAATAGGCATGAATTAACAGAATACTCCCTAGAAAGTCAAATGCTTCCTCATAAATACTGACAGAAGGACAGCACAAGAAAGGTTGAGCCAGGATTTCAAGGATCAGAAGAGCTGGTTTTAAAGGATTTTAGGAATCAGTACCATGTATATACTATTTAACAGTGTGGGCAAAGAAGAAGAAATTAAGTTAAAGTTCATTGTGTCTCCAGAACTTTTCAGAAAGAGCTATACTGTCCCAGACTATCAAAACAGATCCCAGCTGTCCAACAGCAGTTGAGGAGAATCAGTTATTTGGTGCACCCTCATCACAACTTTAAACTTTTTTATGTTATGGCTTCAGCTAACGTATGATGCTTTTCACATCCACATAAAAAAGGAACCAAGACAGAAAAGACTCAAAGGATAACACAACACACATTACAACATCATGGATTTGCATCCAGTAATCTACCAAAAAACAAGAACTACCTTTTTCCTTTCAAGGGCAAATAAATCAGATTAATTCAACTCCATCTTTTTTTCTTCAGTCCATCTTATGCCATTTAAAAATACAAAAATGCTGAAAACTAGAAAACAGACCTAAAAATGAGACAGCTATGGTACTTTGTATTGTTAATCTGTAAGATTAGTAAATATGTATTATTCAAATGGTGTTGAATTTGCAATAATTTAAGTTCATTAAGAAAAGCCAAATCACTCTTTATATCATTTCATTGGTTTACCATAAATTTATAATGTGACAACTTGTTTTTCTCTGATTTCCTCCAATCAGTAATTACTCATTACTGATAAACTCCAGATACCAAAATCAAGCGGGTTCTCCATTTGCTCAAGCTTTTTCTCTCTTTTCTTTCTCCTCTCCTTCTTCTATTAAATTAGAAGCCAATCCCAACACATTCACAACAGATATAGCTATTATAAAATAAATTTAAAAAAAACACAATTGGAGATAGGAGAACTCTACTACAGAAAACCTCACTCTGTTTGATTCAGAAAAAAGCCAGCATACCTTAAGATGTTTGGATGTGAGAGTCTATTCATAAGTTGAACCTCTTTCAGCATGTTTGCTCTGTTGCTGTTCAGTGTGTTCATCTTCAAAGCCATTACCTGGTCTGAAGTTCTGTGCCTTACCTGTAAGATATAAGCAGAAAATGTTTAGGATATGAAATGTGGGACTGAAAAACCAGTAATGTAGTACAACTTAGAGATCACTCATGACAAACAACTTGAGCTGTACTATGATTTCTGTTGTCTTTGTGACAGAGGTGACTTTCTGTAAACATAATATCCAAATATCAAGAGGTATTTTGCTTTGCTCTTCTCTTGCAACTAGTGATCACAGAAAGCTTGAGATTTTTTTGGGGAAAAAAAAAAAGTGTAAGTGTAAGTGAAGGATGCCACTTATTTTTCCATGATCTGTGAAAGACCTATGAAGCTCACATTCATTCCATCCATATCCCTCAGCTTTTTCCACCACAGTGTTTAGCATCATTGTCACACAAAACCTGTTATGAGAGGGCCTGCTGTTTTCAGCTGCAGGGCAGATTTCAGAGGTATTCAGTGTAAACCAAGACCATGGACCAGATTATACATTCAGTGGACAGAAAGCATTCATATCAAGCTCACTGCAAAGCAGAGAAGTTACTGGACATGGGATCACCTAGTCTAGGGTGTCAGTAACTGGGGAAGTTAGCTGAATGCTGCACTGGTTCCTGCACAGTTGCCAGAGAAATCCTCTTTTTCATGCTGACACTGCAGCCACTACTGCAGTAGATATCTATTTTCAAGTTTTATTTGCACACCATATCTGCAAGAAAAGAGGCATACTTCAGCTAAACATTCTCACCTAGACACAAAGCACAGGGATGTCCTGGGAGAAAAGGGTGCCTTGTTTCAGATGTGCCCCTGGCTTCACACTTACGAGCTGCCTATTCCCTGCCCTAGTTTGAAGTATAGAGTAGCACTGGAAACTTCCCAGGTAAGTGTGGTAAACAACGTCAAGGGACTCGGTGAGTAGAAAAATAGCCCACAGATGCTTTATCTCCTGCCTCCCCCACTGCCCATGACCTCCTCAGCTGCCTCACCCACAGCCACCTCGTAATCCCAGCGTAAGAAGGATCACAGAAAGGATGTGGAGAAGGATACAGAAACCAGCACTGAGTGGAAACCAACAGCAAGTTCATACATATGGAACACTTTTCAGGACCAACACTGGCTTTAAAATAAACTCGAACTACAAGTTTAGTGCATAATAACAAGCCAATGTAGAATCCTGAACATAACCTGTTTTGCCTGTTTGGTTTGCTTACTGGTTTTAAGCAGGATGATAGCATGTTAAGTTCATGAGGTTTATTGTTACTTGTCAGGTTTCTTGTGTCTATTGTGTGCTTTCATTAATTTTTAATTACATAGCTTTTGCATACCTAGCCAATTTGAATGAAGACGCTAACTTGAGCAGGTTAATTTCTATACCCAGACTTCTTAAATCTGTTTTACTTATGTATTAGTTTTACTAGCAGTAATGCTTTGTCTGAGGAACAAAAAATTTTAAAAATACCTTAACAGACTTAATAAAGATGTATTCCAACAATGCAAATATAAGCTAAGAAAAAAGGAAAGTTTGAAAGCTTTGTAACTATACACAGCAGCTAAATCAGTATGCTTCCTCTGCGAGGAGGGTTGGGAATCCTGGGTGCTGCAGTGGTGTAATTTGGGTTTTGAAGAGGAAAAAGAATTTGAAGGAACTTAACACCTACAGGCAGAGAGATGTCATCAACAGGACTTCCTCAGAAATCAGTTTTCCACTAACACAGAAGTGTCAAGGTCTCCCAGCCAGAAATGAATAGAGGTAGAAGGTGAGCAGGAACTCATGAGTACTCTTAAGCAGTATTTGCCTTCTCATTAAGTCTGCTAGCTACCTCTTAATTTCCTTCCCATTTCTGTAATTCACTCAGTTCCATTCCAAAACATCAAGTCTTTTGCCTCAATTCTAAGGTAAAAGTAGAACCTATCATAGGACTTCCTTACTTTCTTTTTGGCTTTTCCTTGTTCTGACAGCAATTCTTGAGCTAGGGAAACCTCAGAAGAGAGGCTAAGTTCTCAGGGCACTGGGTCCTGCATACTTCTTGGATTTTCACGTCTGATATGCAAGAGGAAGTGGTTAGCAACTGCTTCTCAAAGGTCTGACTGCCCACAGCACTAACTCCATACGCAGAGAAAATTGAGCCACTTCTGCAAGTACAAAATATTTCATTCTCCATTTCAGGAAGATATTCTGGAGTCTTTTCAGTCTTGATAGACTGAACAAGGTTCAGTGGTGAGGTCTGGTTGGTTTATAAAAACTTTTCCCCGTGCTTAGAACTAACTCAGATTTCCAGCATATATAGCATTTTCTGTACATATAAACTTATCTCAGAGTGTAGCACTCAACACTCTGCTACACTTTGTTTCACTTAATGGGACACTGTACAGTAACGCCAGAGATTGTATTTGAGCTTCTGTATATCGTTCTGATGGTGGAGGATGTGTTCCTGAAGAAACTAGCAAATAGCAAATTACCTAATCAAGCCCCAAAAAAGAGGTGGAAAAACAGACTGTTTTGCTTTATGCAAGAAGGAAGAAGCAGGACTGAAGGTGGAAGGGCACCCTCTTCTCAAGAGGGCAATACCCAATATTATAAATAAATCAAATACCAGTTTATATATTATCAAACACAAAGCTAATCACCTGAAATATACATATAGCTAATTCTATCCTCTGCTGACAAACAGTATTTCTGAGGCAAAACCAGAGAGCCACCAGGGATCCCATCTATACAGGTCCTATCTTTAAGGTCTTGCTGAAGCTCTGGATCACCTATACAGAAGGAGCTACCAGTTACACTGCCCTCTGAGCCTACTCACCTGTCAGTCATACCCTAGACAAAACCTGGATTTATTCTGGCAACCCTTGCCAAAACTGTGCCAAACTGCTACATTGTAATCCTTGATCTTCTTTCGGACCCCCTTTGTGCAACAAAAGCGTGGAAATGATGTTTCACCACCTGACCACTCCAGAAGCACTAAGTATTTTGGAAACACTGCTGGTCCAGTTCAACAGTGGATTACAAGGCAGTTTGCCTCGGGCATACACCTGAGTACTCAACATAAGCAGGGATTCACTTACGCAATTCAAAACTTTCACTGATGCAACTAGCAGGTTGCTGCAAAGCTTTTAAAGCTGTTGCAATTATTAATTAGGGTTACTTAGATATGAGAGCAAGTAACCTTCCAGTGATGTCTGGATGATCATGTCTGCTTAGAAATATTCTGACAGTCCTACAGCCACTTTCACAGACTGCTTTGCACACACTTCTGATTCCTCCATCTGCTTACCTATACATCTCCATCTCTGAGGTCACTGTAACCATATAGTGACTCCCTGTTTTATTGCTGGAAAGCAGTTAAACTGTCCCTGTTAACTCAGATTCTTCTAGTATCAAACTACTTTTTAAGTACTTTACCCTGGCTATGGCTAGCTGAATGTCCTGCCCGCTCACTGTGTCTCCAAAACACGATCTGATCCTGAACCTTACCCCATCCTTTAGAAGATGAAAAGTAGAGAAAGTCATGGATCCAGATATAGAAACCATAATACATTTGAAGGAAATTTCATAATAATGATTAAGCAGGGCTTAACTCCAAAAGAACTAGTGGCTATATAAACACTGTACTGAGTTTACATGAGGAATATTCTGCAAAAACTGGTGTCCTTAATTTCCAGATTGCTACTTAGATACAAAATTCTTTATTATTGAAACACTCTAAATATAATTCAAATATTTATTAAGTTACATAGATATGTAAAGGCTTTATGAAAATCCAAATCATTATATTACCTTTTGCCTGGACTGAAAAGGGAGGTACACTTAAGCAAGAGCTGAAATCCAGCTTGATGTCATCTTTCACTAGGCCTTTTTGACCTTTACTATTAAGTGTACCTTTCCAGTTGTCCTTGGAATGAGCACCTGAAGAATACTTCCTAATATTGACGTTATAAATCTGCCAACAAAACTTTCAGTTTTGCCCCTAGTTTTTCACTGCATTTTAATTACTTTTGAAGCATAAAATTATGATTTGTAAGTATTTTGTCACTGTTCTCTTCAAAAAATGCATTTAATTGCTTTCCAGTTTTTCCTTACCTTTCCCTTTTCTGGTATCCAGCCTCAATGCCTAATTACATTTACAGATTTTATATAAAATCATGTTGCCTCTCTATCTCTAGCACTCACACCAGCTCTTTCTTCACTCTTTTGTACACCTCGATCTTCATCTCGCCATTCCACCTTTGCCTTTCCTGCCATGTGTCCAAAGTACCATTTTAAAAGCAGCCCTCTCTACTCCAAACACATGACCTTCCCCATGTTTGCTTCCTGTTTCTGAGCTCACTGTATTACCCACAAAAAATGCTGTATACATAATTTTTACTTACACTGGCTCACCAATTCAAATGTTTCCTCCACACTCAGCCTGCAGTCTTCATGTTGGTGACATATACAGAAAAGGTCAAATGACTTTTTCTATTTATCTTTGTCACCTTCTAGCAACCTCTTTTTTGTAACAGCCCAAGTGCCTTCATCTGATTTTCAAATACTTTCTCTTGTGATAATAAGAGATTAAAACATGACCTTAGTTACCTTTCTAGACTGCTTGAACTAACTGTGGTACAGAGTACAACTCTTGTGTTTAATTGAAGAAATCTTCCTTAAACTGAGAAGACAAACCTGTTCTTCAGGTCAGATCACACTGATTGTAAAACTGGAATCTCACATATTTTTCTAAATGTTAAAAGGTACCCACAGTCAGATACACCTATTCCAAGCAGTGATGCCTCTATCAAGTAAAAAATCTGATGTCACCAGAAAAAATTGCAGTGACAAAATAGAACCTTAGAGAAATACAACAGTGCAGATAATACTAACATACTATGTTGATGCTAGAGACTCAGATTAGGTTATGGTTGTTTTCAAAGTAGTACCATATAATGTCACTATGCTCTGACTTCTTGTAGCAAGAAAGAAGCCTGCCAAGTATAACAAAAGTTTGCCAAACAAAACTAGACAGGGTGTGTTACACGAGCTTTAGCACAGGTCCAGAAGATGTACAGAAACTAGGCACTAAACAAAACCCAAGCCTTGAAAAGCCTGACAGTAATTGTGACTCCACAGATTTCTTCTACTAAAAACAGCTGTGAGAAACACACAGAAGAAGTTGGAACATTTTTCATTTTTCATTTTCCATTTAGTACAAAGGTTGGTATTGGTCATCACACAATGATCCCACCTCATTAACTTTAGTAACTTCTAGTGTCACCAATCCAAAGTAGCAAGTTCAGTTACTACAGTATATTCCATACTTATGGTCAAATGAGTTCTCCAATTTTTTTGAAAAAGTTAATTTATAATTAGCGAGACAGTAGTACTGTTGATACTTTGCAATCCATTTGTGTGTGCCAGAAAACCCTCAATTTTTCTTTTGTATTTTGTTTTTCTTCATTGCCCACTGTAACTTAGAACCAAGGACCAAAATACAGCATTCATTTATTTTAAACAAGCCATTTATTGATAGGAATCTGTGCCTATCTGTCTACTGTTAACTTGATCTCAATTAAATCATAAAGGCAAAAAGAGACTACAGTCTTATTTTGAGAGAAAGCACAAACTAATCAGAGGACTATTGTTCCACAGTTTGAGACGAGATATAAACAGGCACAGCCCTGGTGGGGAAGCTGTAGCCAGTTCAGTGAAATGTAACCATATAAAATTCCATTTGCAATCCAGAAGAAGGAATATGGACCCACCACTTAAGTACTGGGCAAAAATACAGAGGAGCATTTTTTTACCACAACTTCATTATAGCTCAGGTATGTACTTTATACCCAAGTCAACGTCACAAGCTGGAAAGGAAAAGAAATACTGAGTCTGAAGTACAGAATTGGGAGCTTATTCTTCATTTTGAATGGCAGCTATCATTGAACAGCACTGGGCATGCCACTCCACTTACTTTCATTCCCTCTTTAGCCTCTACAAAATGGAGGTGATACCAATATCTGCCTGCCAGCAAAGCTGGGAGTTTGACATCTGCAAATTACTACTGTAGCATTCAAAGATAATAGATAAGCAGATTTCGTATCTGTGTCCTTATTTTCTTATTTAATTTGGAATATTTATGGTTAAACATTTCCTGTGTTACTATGGGTCTATCCTATATGAAAGATGATGGTCTATACATAATCTGCAGATGTTTTTGAAGCGAAAAACACCTCAGGCTTAGTTTTCCTGACATACATGTGCAACTACAGCCTTTTACAGTTTAGTACTGAGCATGCAGTCCCCTCTACTGTTCCAATGCTGACATCATCACTATTCAAACATGTCTGTCAGGCCCACTTTGAAAATCTATCTGTATGGGAACCCTGAGCTAAAGCATTGTTTTGGGCAGAAATAATTCTCATATTTCAGTTACAAATCTTTCAAATCATGTTACGATGCATGAGTAAGGAAGTTAATTTCACATTTCAGGACAGAGACCACTGGCATGTAGCTATTGCTACTATATAATCAAGCTGCAGCACTAGGACTTGATCACAGCCACAATTAAGAAGAAAGCAAGGAGTACAAAGCAATAGCATTTTCCTTACTTGACTGTCCTAGCAAAAAAGTAGCAAATTAAATTAGTTTTTACAAATTGCTACATTCAATGCAGGCAGTGATGTGAAAGTTACCCACTGTCATTAGTGACTCAGACACATTGTCAGCTAGGGATTAGTTAACAAAGCACTGCTGCCTCTGTAGCAATTCCTCCAGCGGATGTTGCATAGCTCTGCCCTCCCCTCAACCCCTAATCCAGCAAGACCATCAAACCCAAGTGCACATCCACACAGAGCAGTGCCTGCTGCTGCCCAACTTGAAAGGCCACGCAGCTGCCGTGAAGAACCCTCAGGTTGTGACAAGCCAGAAAGACTGGTCAGCAGCCACGGTGACTCCTAGATGAAGGGTGCTCTGAAGGAGAGGAGAAAGGAGTCCTTGTGAATTGGATATGGCCCCAGTAGCTACTAAGAACAGGGCATTTTGGATGACTGGCATGTAGAATTCCTAACAACCAGAGAACTAAAGACTACCAGAAGCTGTATCCTGCAGATGTAGGAGTTCCTTTCTCTGATGATTACCAATGACTACTGAGGGGGTATGAGAAAGCATTCCCTACAGATCTGAAACAGTAATTAACATCTCCTCTGCTACTGCCATCAATAATAAATTGCACTTTTCATTCACAGATTTCATACTAGTCAGTAACATGCACATGTAATACCATCACACAGACATTCTCTAGGGATAAGCAGTAAAATCCATCATTGAAATATATTTAAACGTTCTCCCCAAACCAGTAAGTAAGTGTTCAGAGAGGTTTGTCACAATGCTCTTAAGTGATACCCTCTATTCTCCAGGCACAGTCATGTTAACAGTGGACATATGCCAGCCCAGTTATTTGAAGAACAGTAAATCAGCACCTGTCTCTCAGTATCAGCCATGAATGAGCCCACACAAACGTTCATGTTTGCCAGCTGGCAAAACACAGAAAATCCCAGAGCTGCCAACCCAGCACATCTCCATCCAGAACACAAAACTAAACAGATCATTTAACTCTGCTTGAGAAATTATTGTGGAAAACAAGACAAAAAGACCACAAACATTTCTGTGCCAAAGGGAATCTTGCCACCTGCTTTACCCCTGGGAAATTTCACAAAGATACTCAGATTGGCACAACTTTTCTCCCAGAAGAAAATCAAAGACCCAAAGGACTCTGAACTACAGAAGTCACTGTACTAAAATCTACTAAATCTACTAAAATCCAGCCTGTGGGTTCTCTTATTGCAAGGTCCCACTTGTTACAGTATCAGTGCCCTTCTTATTGTTGACAGAATTTGGGATCATTCTCACTAGTTGTGAGGACAAGACTTACCTGGGACATTCAATCTTGAATGGTATCCAGCTGCCTAACAGGAGTTAAAAGAGGCCAAGTTTCCAAACAGGTGGTAAGTAATTTCAAAATGGGTAAATTTAATTTACAATCATTTTTTAACTGAGTATTCTTTTTAGCATCATTTGTTTCAGTGATTTTTTGCTTTGATTTTTTACCAAAGAAAAAAATCCTTCACTTTCAGATTATAATAATTGTTCTGCCATATTTTCCACAGATTTCTTTCTTCAGTAGAGAAGCTGGCTGAACAAACCAGAGAAAGTGAAACAAACACATAGCGTAAACAAAGCTCTCTTTCCCCTGTCTGTCAATTTGCTTTACTCAGTATAGTTTTAGACTTCACTTGTAGTGATGCCAGGCAGTACTGTTGGAAAAAGCATTACAGAAATAAGATTTGGAAAATTTTCTTAAAATTTATATAATTTTAAAGGCAAGGCTTTCTGCTACCTGGTGACAGCTTGAGTCACTCCCCATGTTTCCTCATCTGATGTTACAATGTGATTATTGCATGCATTTAAGATTTCTAGCCAAAAAAAATCAATAAATATAAATAAGGACTTATTTTGGATAACAAATGCGAACAAGCCCAAGTATTCTTTCATTTAAAAGTTTGCTTTTAAAAGCATTCTCAATTCTGCTAAATATAAGAGCACCCTGAAAGTCAGAGAGGTAATTCTGAATTTTAATTATATTCATACACAAGTGAGGATGAAGTGAGAATTTTGCCACAGTTCTGCAGTCCATAAAGACTAGTAACAAGCATGAGGTTCTTAACTCCTGTATTAATGATCTATTGGAATAAGGCCTGCTTATTATTACTTTTTTCCATAGCCCATGTCCTATAAAAGCACTGGCTAATTAAGTGACAAGGACTAGGGTGACAGTGACTTGGCACATCAATAATGAAAAAATCATTAGCAAGAGGAAGACAACTGCCTGGTTTAATGGCTACCACACTAATCCTCTTAGCAGTTGGCAGAAGAGTTCCAAAAGGTTGACACTTCACACATCAGTACAAGACAACTCAAACTTACAAGACTTCTACTTTGATTAAGAAAGCACAATCATCCTTAAGATTTATGCCTCATCTCAGTTCCTGAATGGTGCTTCTTTCTACTCCTGACAGAGGAGACTGATTAGAACCTCCCAGTTGATATAACTGAAAAGTTTGAAATGAAGTTTCAAAGTTGCTCTAGCTTTCTTGTTCAGTTTATACTGGAAGAAAATAAGAGAATTTTGAAACTGAAGCAGAAAGGACAAAGAAAAAGCATGAGATAGATTTGAGACTTCCTGTGAAATTGCACATTATCAGCTGACTTCTACTTCATTGCTGCCTTCAGAATATTTTTAACTTGAATACCAGAAATACTTCCTTATGAGTTATGCAGAAAGATTTTTATTGAACTTCAAATTTCAAAACCTACAGAGTTACTACTTTGTTCCTTAAAACAAAATTACATTAAATCTAAATAGAGAAGGTATGGGGAAAGTGTACATCAGTTATGGAGAGCAAATCTTCCAGATGCTTCCTTACTTCCTCAGTAGATTTTTACCATCCCTCTGCTAAAGGCTTCTGCTCTGCCAGCCCCTAGCTGAAGGGGCTGTTCATGCACATCATTTCCACAGGAGTCCAGAGCAGCTTCATCTACTGCAGGAGGTTTCTCAGACCAATGTGCTTTACAGTGCAACCACTCCTCTCTTGCTCAATAAAGTTTATTCTTCAGAGATACATGGGAGTTATCTTCCATGGCAGTAGTCTGTCCTATCAGCTTTAAAGCACAGGTTAAGGAGATGTCCATGAGAAACAACACAAAAAAATGCTTTTACCCTGAGACAAAAGGGTGAAGAGCAAGACAACATGAAGTTTTTTGAACCCTATGTGTTTGACTCCACAACTCTATAAGGCAAAGAAAAACACAAATACGTGTAGTGTGGTATGGAAGGCCTAAACAGTAATAAAAAAGCCCAAGTTTGATGTAAGCAAACCTTGCAAAAAGCAATTATGCCTTCTGAGCTACCTGTACTCTGGAGACACAATACAAGTTCACACGTGTTAACCCAGCAACACTAAACCTTATATAGAACAGCTACCATAAAGAAAATCACCCATGCACAATTAGTCTTCCTATCACCTTCCACATAAAAAACACACACAAGCATTATGCCCAGGTGGTTTTGTGGAGATATTAATGTCACTTTGAAGAATGCAATAGTGGCCTAAAGTCTGGTGACAAAGCCATGAAACTTGACAAAAGCAAAAGACAAAGTTCTGCTAAGGGCCAAACTTATATCTTAGTTTGGTATTAGCAAAGAAACTTTTTCCTGTTGACAGTGCTTATGTTGAGGTTTTTAAATAATAATCAAAAGGGTACGTTAGAGAAGTCTGTTTCCAATTGAAATGACAAAATCTTCTTGATTTACATTGACACATAATCCCTTCCCCCTTAAAAGAATTCAGGGCAGAAGGTATTGGCATGACAGTCCTGAAGACTGACATCCCATTTACACATAAGACAAGTGCACACAGAGAAGACATTAAGAACTGGCCTGGGAACTAGTAAGAATCCTGGGACTCTACAAGCTGGAGCCTTGTCCTGCAGGAGGGAACTCCATACCAGTTCTTTCCTTGACCATTCTGCATAGACTAGGAATAATGCACACACTCACATTTAGATCTAAAACACACTGACAGATCAAATACTGCAGTGCTTGCTTATCTCTCAAAGCCCAAATTAATAAAGATTCCAGTTTTAGAAAGTGCTTTCTGCAGACTCTAAGCCACTTGTTTCCAAAACATTTTCCAAAGGGATTTTGCTGAGCATGGGTTGAAAACCAAGCAGCAGCTCCTTTGCCTTGAATTGAGATTCTCATGCCACTTTTTCCCCACAACTTTTCCATGTCATTTTTGCAGTCATCCTCTCCTTTTAATGCAATTTAGCATTCCCTTCTCTGCATGAGCATTTATAAAACTACTCAAATATCTCCTTTCCTCTTTCCACACATTCACAGACATTATACTCTTGGAAGAAGGCCTCTGTTGACATGATCACTAAATCACTAAATGCCACAGGACAACTGAACCCTCCGTCAGTAATGAGTTGCTGGTAGAGTCAATAAGCAAACAGACAGAACCAGCTGTAGAAACAACTCAAATTGGGAAGTTCTAGCTATAAAAGGATAGATTAAAAAAACCCAAACTTCTAGAATCTTCTATAACAAAAGTTTAAAGGACAGGCCAAAAATAGCTGCCAAGACTGACCACATATACTTGAGCCTAGCTCAGCTACAGATACTGTAGTACTTCTTATAACATCTCTTCTCAGATTTATATTAATTTTAAAATCAGGTGAAAAGAATTAAGCTAATTGTGTGTTTTACAACAGTAATACACGTATGTGAACACACTACTTCATGCCACAACCCACTACAACTAGATTAAAGACTGGCTAATGATAGCTTAAGACATGGTTATATGTGACAAAGCAGCATGAAATGGGGAAGTCTTCTACTGTGATTCCAATGGCATTGAGCTAGAGCTCCTGTCAGACAACATTCTGTGTTCATTTCCAACTCACTGATGGATGTTGCCACTGAGAAATACTTGAAACTTCTACATTTGTTACCCTGTTTGCACTACTTCACTTAGCAGTGAAGGCCATAAACATGTAATTTAACCATGAGGCATAATTGGGCAACATATTACATGAAAATAGATATTCATGCCAACCAAAACAGATTTTTTTTTAATCAAGTGACCTGTCTATTCTCATAGGTTTTGTGTCTGAAGTCCTTTGAGTTAGTCCCCTCACTTACTCTATTTTAGCTTTATTTGGTATTGTTTGTTCTATTTAGTAAGTTCCGTCAAACAGAGGTCAGAGACCAGAAGAAAGTGACCACAGCTTAACATCAAACATTTCTGCTATGGAGTCCTCAGGGCCTGCATAATTACAGACAAACACAGACAGAGATGGTAATCAAGCAGAATGGTAACAAAGTCATAAGGCATAAAAAAAGACAGGTCTCAATGAGTCACTTTGGGAAATCCCAGTCAGTACTATCCCTCAGATCTACCACAGTCAGATGTTCCAGAGATCAAGCCCACAGCATGACAATATGCCTGAGAGACAGAGTATCATCAATTATACAAAACATAAGTGATACTAGATCGTGTACATAAGAGGCAACAGAACTACCAGTTTTATCCTAAGTACACTACCAGTACCTGATAAAAAAGAATTACATGCAAATGCTCTTCACACTACCCCTAAGCACAACTCCACATCAGCCCTGTTTCTCATTTCACATTATACAGCTGGATGCTGCTTCTCTTTATGACACTTTGAATACATTAAATAAATACAAGAAACAGGATCCTAGCCTCAGGCACAAGGTACATATTTAAACAGGCACACCTTCTCTGATCAGTCAGCACTTCTGAAACTCAGAGAATATAAATTTGACCATAATGAAAAAAACCTAACAACCAGCTGATGACTTGAGGACCATCACTCCAGGGTATTCAGACAGGAGGCCTTATAATATAATGCATAAGCACAAAAAACATTAATATCTTGTGGATACCAACCCATTTGCACCCACCACACACACTGTTAAGTCAATCAAAAGCACACTGTCCCCTCTATGTTCAGACTTGGCTTTGCAGCTGGATAGTGCTAGTTTCATAGGCCATGGAGTTCACACATTACAGAACAGCACCAACATCTTTCCAGCATTTGTTTCTCAAGGTAGAGCAGCACTAAGATCAGATCCTGGTTTTTGTACAGCTTTGATCCATCTTACAGTACATCTTCATAAATAAACCAGAATAATGTGATCTCAAAGGTACCAGGGTAAAGTAGCAATGTAAAACCATAACCAAAGGAGTAGCTAGTGGACTGCAGCTGAACTGGTAAGATTACCAGGTTGGACTCTGGAAGAATCTGCCTGAAATCAAACTAGACACTGAAGGAGGATGAAGCACTTCTGAGACAGGATTAGAATTCAAAGTCATCTGAAAAGGTAAGAAATGCTTGAGCTAGGGGTGGGGAGAAGCTTTTAGCCCAGAGTAAATTAGAAGGTAAAATTTGTTTTGTAAGTGCAAAGCCAGGAAAACTGTGTAGCCAGAAGTTCTGCACAAAGGATCAAGTTATAGGAGATCATAAAGGGAGTGGTTGGTGCTTTCAGTGAGTATGTTAAAATGGGAGGACTGATTTTCATATCTCAGGTTTTGTCTCTGGTGACTACTGTCATATGGCAAATCTCTTGATTCCTACAAGGTTAAAAACCCAGTTCAAGGTGGTCAAGACTATGGCCTTGTTGATTTGAGCTCTGTCTTCACATTTGATCTCTGCCTATCCCACAGATAATCTTTGGAAGGCTACACTAGTTTTCACAGTTTTGAATGAGCACGTTCCCTGACAAAAAATGTTTTTCTGCATAATATATATGTCAACTCACTAGCAGCTGGGGAAGGGGCAGCTTTTTAACAGTCAAGCCCATCATTACAATGAGATGTCCCTGTGATACAGAACTAATCAGCAGAACCCAAACATCAGTTATTTTCCTCCTCTTAAAGTATCTCCTAACACCACTGTTAGATGGCTAGGTGTATTTAAAACAGCAGAACTGTCTGCAGTGAAATAACTACTTCAGCATTTACAACCATGAATTCTTCTCAAAAGACTGCATCATTCCTCAACAGTCCAAACCCTCAAATTCCCCAGGGACCACAACTGCACAGCAACACAACCTTGGCAACATGCAACCAAACAGGACAATGAATTTGCACAATCCTATACTGGATCAGTATCACTGTTTTCATGTATACTGAACAATACAATTGCACAAGTCCATTCTTAAGATTCAGCTGAAATGTCAAAGTATTTCCAGTCTCTCTTGAAAGTTCAGCTATAGAATGCAGAGCCAACAAGAACACCTGAAGGACTTTGATAGCAACTTGAATATTTAGTACTGGCTCTGAACCTGAAGGTATATATGAATAGAAAAAGATCCTGGATTTTAGTCTGACTGCTGTTACAACACACATTTTATAATTAATAGTATCTATTTCCTAATACAGTATTTAGTTTCAGTATGATGTTTATCTCTCCTATAGTTATTTATAGCTCCATCAGCCCTTACTGGTGTTCCCAGCTAGGAATTTAAAGGCTTGGGACTATAGGTGGACATTATTCATTTACACAAACAGTCTTTGCCCAGCTCGATGTAAAAGGAAACCTCAATGTTCTGCAATTGCCACTGAAAATTAAAACAGGTACTAGTCAGTCAGCTGCTTCAAACGAGATTGGTAATAATTTGAGTAAGTGTAATTTTTCTAAACTAGTTTCTGTAATACTTAGTATACAGATTAACATGGATTTGAATTGTTAAAGTGACTGCTAAAAAAATCAAAATGCTAGTTTAGTACTTTATGTTGAATAAACCACAAGGCTTAATTTGTGTATGAATAGAGGTGAACTAAAAATGCTAAAAGATCATTCGTAGCACATGTGACCATTAATATATATACCTCTAAGCTATAAAGTATTCCTATTCCCAAATTAAGAGAAAGTAATTTCTATCCAGTGATAGACTATATTGAAATGGAATTTCCACAGAAAAGAATGGAAATTGCATTCCACTGAAAATAATTGTCAGTTACATACCAAAGCAAAAATCCCAAATCGTCAAAACAGCCCAAGCATTCTTTGCTAAATCACTCCAGTGAACCCCATGCATAATGTTCACAAAACAACAGACAAATACCTAATTGAAAAATACCTGGTGCCATGGCATTTTTAAAGACATCTTTGGTAATATAAAGGAAAGCTTCATCACTCTTGTAAAGTTACTTGCACAGTATGTCTAAAACTATCCTGGATTTTTCTTGAGTTCAGTCATTTAGCTGGGATTCAATCATTTAGCAGATCAAACTGAACTTTTAACTGTGCCACGAGGTACTCCCTCCTGGAAGCACATCAAGGTTCTTGCATGAAATCTGATCATCAGCACAGTAGGATTAATGACAGAGGTGGTCAGGCTGATAAAGTAGAACAGAAACCTGCTTAAATGAGTATGGAACTACATTTAAGATAAGGTCATAATGCACTCTTGCCCCTTTTGCCAAAACTGAAGCTAGACCTTGTTTGAAGCTGATGCAAAAGAAAAGGCTGTATCACTGCCATCACTGTCTTAGAGTAAAAGCTGCTGCTGATTGCAGACTGACACCCAGTGATGTCTACTTTAACTTTCTGAAACAGCGAACGTCTAGGGAAGGTTTTTAACAAGTTAGCAGACTTGCTTATGCACAGGAACATAACTCAGATATCAAGGATTTTGCTCAGACAACCTAAGTTCTCAAACAGACATCTACCTCTGTATGTCACTACCTGACTAACCCAAGTGCTTTCTGAAAATAAGATATTCTTAATAAATCAATTACTACAAATGACGGAAACTTGACTTTAAGCCACTTCTGCCCCCCAGCCCCCCACCTACTTTTGTTATCTAACAATAATACTGTATCTTTTCGCTGGATATGCAAGCACATTGCCTCAGGTAACTCCTCCATGGTGTTCCTCACCAATGCATGGTAGATCATTGTAGCTATCTCACCTACTAAGTCTGTTCACAAAATATTGTACCTATTTGACTACACAGCTTTTTGAAGCCGCAGCATAACTATAATTGTCCATACCACTATAGGATAAATTTATAATCTAAGCACTGGAAAATCCAAGAATAAAGAGGGCAAAATCCTGAATTTACAGAATAGGAAAAGACACAGTGTCTAACCAACATTGCTGAGCAAAATCTAAGACCCAAAATATGATTTCTGACACTAACAGGGGAAAGAAATAGACCTTTGTTTGTTAATGTGAGAGATCACCCAAGTCTCTTTGTACTCATACACTTCACTACAGCCTCACCAGAAAAGCTGTAAAGATGAGTTCCAGTAGAACCCAAGACTTCAGAAATCAGTTCATTCTACATTTTAAAATACCTGGATATAAAGACAGTTGCTAAAAAATGCATTACAGAACTCGTTCCAACAGGAAAATAAGCAAAACAAAAAAAACCTTGTTTTCAATTGGTACACAAGCTGTCTTTAAAAAAAGCTGACCTGCATCAAGTCCCCTACACACTCCAATAAAATTCTTTGTGTCTCCCCATTTGAAAGAATTTAAAGCTTGTGTTAGTGGAAATTAAATTTTATTTATCTTGCTAAAGAAAACAACTGCTGTGGAGTGATTTGCCTTTACACACAAGGAGAGGTATATTTGAAGATCTGAATGTCTTTTTGTATTAAAGCAACATTAAAATAATTTTAATTTTCTAATTGACATACCTATTTCACAGCAGTGAAGCTGGATAAGAGTTTTTTTAGGTTTAACTTCTTAATGAAAAGCCCCCATGAAGTGTCATGGAATGGACATCATGATTTTTGAGATTGTTTTCTGGAATTTCACCAAAATGGAAATAATCTGTAAGGTGACTTCATTTAAAGCCAGGAATTAGGACAAGGAAACAAATTATTTTTGCAATGCCTGAAAGCCTAGAAGTCAACTCAATGTCCTATTCCTCTACGATAAACCTTACCAGAACTGTCAGAACAGCAGAAATATCACCTGCACTCTAAAACTGGGGTTACTTGTAAGGTTTCACAAATCATTTGACAAAAATTTTATCCACTTCCCAGATTCATAACAAGAAGTCACTGACAACATCAGGTTTTCTCATTCATACTATTTACTTCAAACCAGTCTCTGATGATACGAGTTAAAGGCATGGCATAACGAGCAGCAAAGGAAACAGCTAATTGCATTGCAACTTCAGTGCAACCAATTTTGTGGTTTCAAATTCAGTAACCACATGTAGATCTTCAGTGTAGCATCTGGTGTTAGGAGGCAGACTACCAAAGGAGCAAGTAAAATCCCACAAAACTAATAATATAGATAAATTAATGGCATTCATCCTTACATATAAGAGAACCAATAGCCACTGGTGTTCAATAAGCTCCATGAATGCAAAAATACATGGCAGAGATCAGAAGATAAACTACTATTTTTTTTAGCTTTTACGGTTCTCCCTCATAGCTTCTGCAACCCCACAGATAAATTACACGTCACAAAAAACAGCTCGAAGAATGACAGAGGAAATATTTGAGACCTGTAAGTTCTCCTTTACTCACTCATCCCAAGTAAAGCAAATACATGAACAGTTGACTGCAGTGAAGTCAATGAGTATCTGCTGATACTCTCATGAATTCTCAGAACCAAATATGAGGCAATCAACACAAAGAGAGTAAACAAGTGAACACACACCTTGAACACCTCGGAGAAGAAACCAGAGCCAATTTTCTCACATGTGAAGTCATCAAGACGGGTAAGTCTGGAAAAGGCACTTATCAGGGCTCTATATGAAGAGGTACAAACTCTTCCCATCTGGGATGCAGTCCCTTCTCCTCCAGCACCACCATCAAAGTCTTCAGCACGCTCCAAGCGCGGTGGAAATCCTGCTATTGAATTCCGCTTACTTCGGTCCATTTTGAAAACAAGATTTTATTTGGCTAAGGGAGGACTTCTCACATCTTAGGTGATTTGCTGTCTTCTCTACTCCTGTTGGATCCTAAAATACAAAAAATTGAGATTACTGTTATTATTGCAAACATATACAATAAGTTTGATAGGACTCCAACACAACCTATGTCAGTTTAAGAGAATAAGAAAAAAACCCAAAAAACCAAAAAAAAATAAGAACAGCAGAAGATACCCAAGTAGGAACATTAAAAAAAAAAAAAAAAAAAAGCCACCACAACCAACCAGCATCCTCAGTAAAGATACATAATCTAATGAACTTTTCCTTTGGATTCATGAAAATACCCTGTTCTTTGGCTATTACAAGATGAAGAGGTTTGGAACTCAAAATTTCACTGGTAACAACTTTCATTACATCCCAGCCCCAACTTTTTTACTTCAATTCTGGTTGCTACAGCAATCAACTAAGTAGGAGGAAAGGCATAAAATGTAACATTCTATTCTATTTCTGTAGCAGTTGGTGACCAACCTGCTACTATTGCAAGAAACCGTTTCACCTTAGGGACTGAACAAAGGACCCCGAACTACAAAAAACAGATCAACTTTCAGCTGACATCAGGAAAATTATTAGCTGTCAATAACAGTAGCTGGAGCACCAAAACCTTCATTTTTAAAGCTTCCCCCTATGAGTGTTCCAAGACCAATTACATAACTGGCAGGAACACAAGTTTATAAACACATAAGATGATCTAGCTCCCAAATTTATGAAAATATCAACAATCCTGCTACAAAAACAAAGTATTCTTATAAGAAACTGCCAGAACAATTCTCCCCACAAAAACACTTTTTAAAGCTGTATTAATTTCAGATCAACTGCAAACACAGGAAATAAGCTACATTTGCCAAATAGAAGAAAAGAAGAAAAAAATAATACTGACAGGGAGTGGGAAGAACCAACAATAAGGGATTTTTCTTTATTTTTAAGAGGATGATGAAGTAATCAGGATGACTCTGGAGCCCATCAAATTCAGCTTGGACTGGTAAACCTGACAGGTGGCCTACTTTTTTTTTTTTTCCTTTAAACCTCAGACTCATGAGGTTATTCATCTTTTTTTCCAGTCTCAAATGTTCATTTAGAGCAATTTGGTAAGCCCCTACAAAACCTGAACAAACTGAGCAGTCACAAAGGAGACAGATTTCTTTTTTTTTTTTCTTCCCTGGGGTTAATGAAAAACTGGAGGGGGGAGAAGGAAACAATAAAATTTTTTGAAGTGGAAGAAAAAAAAATCATGAAGCAGGGAACAGATCAGGCAATTATACTTCTAGTTACACAGATGCACAGAACCTGAACAGTACACTAAATTAAAAAAGCATCTCAAAAACAGAGTCAAACCAGCTGCCCTCTAAATATACATAAGTCCTGTAATAGCCATGTTTTGTATGCAGTGTGTCTTTCAGAGGTGCTCTGTGCCAACACACCAGAAAAAAAAGAGTCCTTCCCTACCTTCAGAAGTAAACTCCATTCAACTGTGTGGAATTGGTTGTCTTCTCCACAAAAGAGAAAAAGAAACAAAAACTCCACACAACACATTTTTTAAGAATGTTTTTTCAAAACATCTTAACATTTACCTCTCTAAATGAGAGTTGAGAGGGAAGTAGGTATAAGAATCTTACCAGGGCCTCATTAAAGAAAACTGAATCAAATCCCATGTTGTGGTATTCTTACAGAATTTTATATGCAGACTCCCATATGCATGAGCTTCCAGCACTTCTCAGATGATAGTACTACACAGTCTAACGTAATGGTGTGGTTGACTGCCACAGAGAAGATCAGGATCCAATTTCTTACTTTATATTCTTGCCCCATGATCCTCGATGGTCTGGAATGGTACATAAGCACCATGGGGATAAAGCCTCTTGTATCTCTCCAACTGCGAAAAACAGCCCAGAGAACCTCCTCAGCTACAGAGGAGATGCCCAGGAATTTCCGAGGCATGCTTAAATAACTTCCTTTGATCTGAAAGAGTCAAACTAACATTTGGTTACTTTTCAATGAGATAACTGTCTGTGGAAGTGGGGCAGACAGGAAACCATGGTGCTAACGATTCACTTTCTGGAACAGGAGAAGCAAGTATCTGTGGAGATTGACCAGAAAACATGCTGTAATTGAAGAAACAATGTTTTAGAACTTATTCCTCAGGGCAGCACCCACATGCACGAGACACTTTCCAAGTATAAGGGAGCAAGCACTTGCCCCAGAAATCCACAGGCTGACACTCCAGTATCACAGCAGCACTGTATGAAGTGGACCCTGGAGCTTGCTAAATCTACCGAACCAACAAATCCACACTGCAACCAGAAAACTAAAGCAACTTGTGAGTTAGGACGATAAGTTTAAGTTCCCAGGCAAGGCAAGATATAGGCAGAAATAAAATAAAGAACATTGCTGTTGCCTTGACTAGATGAAGTTACCAAGTTAGGTAAGTGATCTTCAACAAGAGAAAACTCCTCACTTTGACTTAAAGTTTCCAGATAAAAACCAGCCCTCAACACAGTCTCTCAATTTAGTTAACAAAAAAACAACACCCTCACACATACACATCCTTTTGACTGAAATCACATGGTGAGCTTTACAGAACTCTATACAAATCCCACAGTGAAAGAAGAGATTCAAAGTACTTCACACAACATAAACCCCAGAAGATTTTGCCATCTATGTTCCCAAGTAATCCACTCCTTTATTTTTGCCTGCTAGAGTTTGCCTTCTTACCAGAGAGCTACAAGAAATCCTTGGAAATTATTAGGATAGACCTCCATTTGTCTAATTTTCTGCCCAGGATTGCATACACAGAAATAGAGGAAAATTTCAAGTGGGCACAATTCCAACTGGGCCTCCTGTCATTTTGGCCAATTACACTAATGATCACATTCTCAATGAAATCAACCAAGGTTTAATTGACTGTCAAGTCAGTCTGAGGTACTTTAATTTACTACCTCGTATGGTTAATTAAAGTGCACTGAACAGAATCCAAGACTATCTTGCAAATCCTGCAACCAACTAAAAGGTCCCAAGTGTGGGGTTCTTTCGTATTAAAATTCAGCTTAAAAACTCCTAAGCTGTGCTCAAGATCCAATTTTAAAAAAGACTAAATACTCTAAAAAATATTTACCAATAAATCCTCATTTTTCAGAACAATTTTCCTGATATCCTTATGCAAGAAAAACACACCCCATCTGCCAAGACAAGATCATTTAAAAACACACCTCCAAAATGCATACCTGCCCTATTCATCCATTTATAAGATTACTGAGAAGTACCATTTCAGAATATTTCATGTCATATCACATTTTAATTTCTTGGTTTAAAAAAAAAGAAAACCTTGAAGAAAAAAAAATGTCCATGATAATACTGTATAAAGATCAATTTATCTGCTGCATAAATGCCAGTACTTAACATTTTATACTTCATAGATATAAAAATGGGTAAGGCTTCTCAACTTCAGCAGCATCTTTTTAATGCCTCAGGGTATAAAATATGATCCTTCAAAAAAACATTTAAATTCATGACTAAGATTTTTTCTGTCCCCAGCATAACGTGGATATTTGCACTCAAATGTCAAACTCATGATACCCTAAAAGATGGCTCAAACAACAACCATTTTTAGAAACAGAAGACTGCCGCTAGGCATTCAGCCTGGAAAGCAATAATCTGGTGGATGCATGTTATTAATTTGAAAAGGTTTTCTAAAGAACAGAATGCCAAAGGTTTGACATAAATCCTTTGCCAGGAGTTAACTATTTAAACTCATAGTCTGATGTAACTTTAAAACCTAGCGCTACAAAAACATAAAGGAATTATGCTGACAAATGTCACTCAACAAAACAATGTGGGGGACCAGGGGGGTTCATTGTAGTAATGTGCAAATTTCAGAAAAGCTTCAAAAGAATGTAAAGGGAATAAAATCTTCCAAAGACAGAACTAACTTTGAGGTCACTAGCCTGGAGAGAAAACAACAAAAAAAAGAAGGGAAAAAAAAAAACCTGTTTGGGAACAAAATACAAGAAATGAAAGTGAACAGGCAAAGAGAACCATGCATTCCACAATTTCGTTCTCAGCTGCTGTCATACACTTTCCTAACAGAGAAAAGTTTTTTAGTTTGTCCATAAGTTTCTTTCTTGAGTTTTGAGGAGAAAGTTAATAAATATTTACAGACAAGGTAGCTACAAGTACCAGGCCTTGCACTACATTTGGTTCAATTCCTCCTGAAGATGAAGTCTTTTTGACTACTTTTAGAGGATTATGTACTAGGGTCCAGCTAAACGTCTTAATAACAACATTACACTCAAACATGACAACCCCAACATTTTCTCTTTTCACTTAGGTAACATTTCATTTCATCTCCCCTGTAGGGAATATTCCTAGCTCTAGCCAATACCGTCATTGCATAAACTTCCCACAACTAGAGCTGACATTCCTCAGAAGAGACCTGCATTTATCCCTTACTACACCATGCTTGAAATTGGAAGTCTGCTAAACTGCGTCGTGGTTTTATAATGCAAACAAACCTTCACAAGAGGCTAAGCTGAAACAAACAGCTCATTTATTTTGTGACTGTAGCCAAGTCTGAAACCAGTAAGAGAGACTAGCCATTAACTTGCTGCAGAGCTCAGGATTCGAGGCCAAGGTTGTAGGTTGACAAATATTTACATCAAGCATAGGCATAAATTCTGGCACATATTTATAAGGCAAGAATAATTGGGAGGGGGGGGGGCAGGAATGAGAAACTCAAGCAGAAAACCACTTGATCCTTACTCCTGTTTTAGTTTCTATGGTCCAAATATAATACAAAACTAAACCTCTACAGCAGGGTCTTGCAAAAAGCCATTCAGCCCCTAGCCTGGCTTTAGCCACTCCAACACACAGTGCAGACAGACTCTAGCCTAGTTACAAAGAATCGTTAAATAATCACTCAAGTAGACAGTGTACAAGACACAGCTGCTGCTGCAAATGGATAATTTTAATATATTATGTTTGCCTAACAAAACAGAGCTCAGTAAAGACACTGAGAAGCAGCTCATGCCTCCCAGGTGTCAGCAGGCTGACAGTTGCTTAGCTGTTGAGAAAAGCAAAGGGAATCAAAGCCTTCCAATACCAACAGATACAGGAACATCTCGGTAATTAACTAACTTCCCCCTCAGCCTCTCCACCAGGTTTATGACTGAGGGCTGACAGCTCTGTTAGCACTGGAGGGGGTTCAGAGGAGACCAGAAGCAACTTGCTGTTGATTCAATGCAGCCCTTGAGACAATCAGCGCAGCAAAGGCAAGAAAAGAGAAGAAGAATGCTGGAAAGAGGGATAGGTAAAGTAAGCAGGCTGAATTCTGTACCTGATTGACCCTTCTTGGGCAAAATCTTAACATGTAGATCATGACACAACACACAAAACATCTGTGTTGTCCAGCTAAAATTATAATCTCGGCAAATATTTGAAAACATTCTGTCCATGATACTAGATTCATGGTACAGTGAAACACCCAGCACTGTGTTTACTTCAGGCACCAGTTACACACATGAATAGTAACACAGCCTTGACCAACTTATTTATGAATCTTTTGAAGTGAAAAGAGGGCTTCCTTAATCTGTTCCTATTAAGGTCTCGGAGACACCAGAGTCTGATGGTATTTATGTATCTGAAAGACGTATAACTCTTCGTCTCTGAGCCACAGAGCTTGAGTGTGCAAAGTCAGCCCTTCAAAAACAAAATTCTCTAAACTAACTCCACTCCTGGTTGCAAGAGCTGTTACAGTTCTCCAGTGCAACCAATGGGACAATCATATCAAAAAGTGGCTTAGCCACCACCAGAAATGAGTTACACTTAAAGAAAAGTGACAGGGCAATATGAAAAGAGGCTTAGCATCTAAGTCAGAGGACTTGGCAACAGACAACAGATGGAGCCAGTGTGATACCGTTGATGATTATTAGATGTACTCACTGATAAACAGACAGCTTCAGATATATGTTAGGGAATCAATAAGCAGGAAAGGGGCTTAAAAAAATTTATGAATATTGACTTTTTTAATCTTACCTACAACAAGAGTTATAAAATAAAAAGCTTTGCCATTGTGCAAATGCATGGTCCTCAGCCACAGGAAGAATACAGAAAAAGAACCTATGATGCAAGTGAACCACAAGCTTCATTCTTTTCTGCAGCAGACACAGAAGCAACAGTCTCCTCCTTTAACACTGCATGTCTTTCATGAATGTGTAAAATAATTGGCATAAAAAATTACAATGGCAAAAAGCAAATGTATAGGACTGGAGGATATAACTAGGTTACAAGAGGCTTTTACCATCAGAACACCTCATTCAGACCAACCTTCTCCTTCCACAGTCATGAAAATATTAGGCACAGAGCAGGGTTTGCTCCATCCCTATCTACTACTCTGCTGCCACTACCAGCTGTCCAACCCACTGGAACATCACAAAACACAATCCAAGCAACAAACACAAGAGAGGACACACTTGCCACCAGGTACAGAGGACACCCCTTTGTCTTTAGTTCAAGCTACTCATATTTTTACATGCAAGTTTTACAGGAAGACAAACCAAAATGGACAATGAAATTACACAGCCATGTCTACAGCTGTACAGCATACTTTTGCAAGAGTCAGAAAATGACATTTTTATTGGCCTATCAGGATATGGTATGCAAGAATAATTTTCAAAGATGATGACAAAATGGAAAGGTTTATGGCTAGTCCTTTGGGCATATCAGAGCCTCTCATATAAAAATCTTATCTTAGGTTGTAAATTCCACTGCCTAATTAAGTTCAGAGGACTATAAGCTCGTTGATTTTGCAGACAATAAAATATGCTAGAACTCTGATCTCTAATAAAAAAAAAAATCAGTTGCAGCAGAAAGGCTTCTCATAAATTAGCATAAATAACAGCCATAAGTCCTTTCAGGGAGGCAAAAAGAAAGATGTCAACTTAAACAAAATTTCATTCAGTACGCTAGAAATTTTAGCTTTCAACAACCACCTATCAGAATATCCAAGTGGAAAGTCCCCTGTACTTAAAGCAAATGCAGTTCCCACCCTCAAAAGAACGCAACACCAAGAACGATCACCTGCATTTATACAGCACCTTTCATCCGAAGGCCATAAAGCAAACATATATATGCACATACACCTGAAGAGTCGAGCATGTCATTAAAACATGATTCATCTATTCTTACAGGATAGCGCTTAAAATAACAAAACCTGAGCCAAGCTTTCACACCTCTCAGCGAAGCGCCCGTGCGGTTGGGCAAAGATTCTTGCTGTGCTCAGCCAGACCCTCGCCCCCGGACCAGGGCATGGGTTTCCCCGCAGCCCGCCTTCCCAGCGGTGCCTCGGGCGTCCCGCAACACCCGCTCCCTCCTCACACCTCTCCTCCGGGGCGATCGCAGCCCCTCCACGCACCTGCTAACTGAGACGGCATCACTCACCTCACCGCACTGCCGGGGGGGGAGCCGGGAGGGGGGGCGACAGGACCCCGCCGGCTGTCCCTTCCCCGGAGCGGCTCCACTCCTCCTGCAACGCCTTCGGGGGCTGCCCCCCCCCGCAAGGACCCTCCTCCCCTTGACCGCCCCGCAGAGACACGCACACGCACACGCACACGCACACACACCCCCCACGCCGCCCCGCT